>VZSZ01001072.1:764780-973706 GCA_013398815.1 Ibidorhyncha struthersii
GGGCTGGCCCGGGGGGGCGAGGTGTGCGCCCGCTGCCGTCGGGGCTGGCCCGGGGGGGCGAGGTGTGCGCCCGCTGCCGTCGGGGCTGGGCGCCGCGCCGTCGGGTGAGGAGGGCCACGGGGGCAAACACCGCGGCCCTGTGCGGCAGAGGGGGCCGGAGGAGACCCCCGGGCAGCGCCGTGCCGCTGCGGGGTGGCCGCGGGGACCGGGGCGGGGGACTCCTTCCCTCCGGCTCCTGCAGCCCTCCGGTTCCTGCCGCCTCCGCCGTGCCCGGGAGCAAAGCCCCCCGCAGGGGCTCACAGTCACTCGTGGGTCGCTCCCAGCACACCTCCCTCGCAGCCTAGCCACGGGGCCCTGCTGTCCCTGCGTGCCCAGCTCGCCAGCGCCCTGCACGGCAGCCCGCACCCTGCCGTCATCCCTCCCTGCGGGTGCTCCGGGCACCCTGTCCATGGCCCCTGGCCCGGGAGCCAAGGCGCTGGAAGCCAAAGCCCCTCTGGCGTGGGCAGTGGGGTTTCTGGCTCTGGCCAGAGGAGGGGGTTTTGACCTGGTGACCTGCTGGTTCATCCGAGCAGGCATTCTTGGCATCTGTCTCCCAGCGCGGGCAGGGACGCGTTGCGGGGAAGGTGCGAATGAGGCAAAGCCTGGTTCGGGGGCGCTGTTAAAAAACGGCCGGCAAAGTTTGGCAGAGGAGGCAGCGCACAGCTTGCGTGAAGCTTTTGATGGGGCTGGCTCTCAACAGGCACATCCATCCCTTGCCTGCAACACCAGGAATCACACCGGGGGGCTCCCCCCTCACCTCTCCTCCCATAAAACTTCACGGATTCACGGCCAGATCCTGTTCTCACTTTTCCTGGCAGAAGTAGGGAGTAGCTGCACAGGCATTAGCAGCATCACCACAAATTTACGGTGGTGTAACTGAGAGCGGTGCCTAGCACTCGGGATCGTCGGGCATCTCCGCATACGGAGGCAGGATTTACACGCCCGGCCTCCGAGCCCGGTGACAGCTCTGCAGCAGCCAAGGAAGGCAGGATTTACACTTGTTGTGTCCGGACCCCCGTCTCCAGGCCCCACAGTGTCAGGCATCCAAAGTCCCTGTGCGGCAGGAGCTGCAGAGCCTTGTACGCAGTGCAAGGAGCGCCTTGCTGCTTCTACACGTGCACACAGATAAGTATCCAAAGGGAGTTACATCAGGGAGGCATTTGGCCCCCTGGAATTACTCAGATTTGAGCCAGGTTGGGATTTAGTGTAGCTTGAGGCACGCATCCCTACACCGGTGCCTGGCTTCAAACCTGAGCATCCGTTTGGGTTCAGAGTGGAAATGCTCATGTGAGCATTCTTAGAGGAGCAGGTAAATGTTTGAACACAGGCTACATGGTACAAATAATTGAAGGCTCTGAGTGTCTTAATTTATGACCAACTGTTCCAGTGTTTCCCATCACTGTAGTCATTAATGATACTTTCTTTTAATGGGAATAGGAGATAGAAGAGGTCCAGCTGGAGGTAAATAGTAACCCAGTGTTTGTGGTAGGAAATAAGGAGCCATTGTCCTCAGCACTATGTAACTAGAAAGATAATAGTTGGTACAGCAAATACCAACTAATTAGAGGGCAAAGGCAGTCCTGAAATTGCAGCTGGCTGCAGGAAATTCTAGGTGCCAGCTTTTTTGCTCCAATGTAAAGCTGGTTTACCATATGGGCTGTTGTTCCTTGCTTGTCTGTCAGACGTCTAACTTGCACGTTCAGGCTGCGGAGGGCAGGGGCAGGGTGCTCCTTTGAAGATTTAACAAACAGCAGGGTCTCCTCTTGGGGAGGTGTGAAAGGGAGCATCACAGACCTGAGGCTTGGTAACTAATTGCTTGGCCTGTTGAGTACCACGCCTTTTGACTTCTGGTGCTACAAGGGACAGCCGGCCACAACGGGTCAGCATGCCAGAGATCCTCATCTGTCCTCATGGGAATCCTCCTGGGGCTGGCACCCTGAGAAAGTGTCTTACATCAGGGTTAGAGGTGGCAGAAGGGGAAGGCAGAGCCACTGTAGGACCGACAGCAAAGATGGACGGGCAGGACTGGATACACCTGCTCCTTAAAACCTCCAACTATGAGCTGTGTGGATTATTCAGAAAAGATCCCAGTTTATTGAACCACCATGATGGCTTCAGCATAGTCGATGAGGAAGATGGGAACTTCCTGCAGCTTTAATCTTTCCTTGCTGACTCCACTCCTCCTTTGGTGGGACAAGAAGTGATGTCAGGAGGCATGTAGGTGTGTGGCAGTCCCTTGGGGAGACTAGATCTAGTCCAGGTTGGGGCCTGGACTTAGATGATCCCCAGAGGTCCCTTCCAACCCTGACCGTTCTGTGATTCTGTGTGGCAGTCCCTTGGTGGTGCTGGGTGCCAGCAAGGGGCAAGAAGGACAGCTGAGGGTGTGCTCCTTGAAAGCTGGGTGGGAGTAGGCACCTGGCTAGCCACTTGAAGGGCTGGAGAAGAGGCAAGAGGTCCTCAGCCAACAGTAACAAAGGTACATGGTCCGTCTTGAAAGGTGTGCGTCTCACAAGGGAGAAGAGACTTGCCACTGCTGCCAGGGCTGAGGACAAAAAACACAGAATGAGTTGGTCGTGGTACTTGCGTGGGTGGGTGAGGACAGGAGACCACCTGTTGCTTTACCTCACTTTGTCCTCTCTGCTGAAATGTCTTCAATGTTTTTATCCTGGAAGGAGAAATGCTGGTTGCCTCCTTTTCTGCTAGTTTCCCCCTGCAAGCTCGCTTTATACTCCACCAAGACACCGCCCTATGAATATCATACCATAGTTTTTGTCCACTGAAGCTGTTCCTACATCTACAGAGGAGGACAGATGAGGAAAGGGCACTTTTACCCTTGTGAGCCTCACTAGGTACCGGGGGCACCAGTTGCCAGTAGGAGGGGCTCCTGTCTAGTCTCAGCTGCCGAAGGTGTTGTCCAGATGTTCTTTAGAAGATGTCCTGATATGATTAAGCGTCACTGATTTAATTATGAGCAGTGTCCGCAATGGGAACTGGGCAGGGTGTGGACTTTACTCCACGACCAGAGTCTTGGATGTGACTAATATTGGTGGGAGTCACTGTCACATCACACCCAGGGAAGATGTAACATCTGCTCAGATGTGAAAAGTAGCTTAACTCATGCAGCCCCCTGGACACCGCAAGCAGTTTTACTTCTCTTCACCTCGCCAAAACATTCCTATGGCTCCAGTTGCCCTCATGCTCCTCTTTCTCTTCTACTGCAGTAATGGATGTTGTGTCTCTCACCTGGCTGGCCTCTGCTGTTGGTGAGCAGGAAGAGGGTGGGGAAGTGCTCAAACTGTTTGAGATGTGGAAATACTCAGCTCACTTGGCAGAGAAAAGTGATTTAAGATGTCTAAGGAACATAAGTCCCTCCCAGTTAATGGCATGACCCTGCAGAATGTATTCAGAAGGAGGAGACCTTGTCACTAGAAAGTCAGCCATGTGGCTCCAGCTTTTCTTAACACAGATGCAGGCGCAGTCTAGCATTTCTGTGGTGCTTGGAAGCTCTGATCTCCTGGGAAGTTTCTTCCATCCCTGTCGCATCTGCACGATAAGCTTCCCCCTAGTCAGATGGTCCTGTGTCCCGTCTGCATGCAGGGCTGAGCCGAGGCTGAGATGATGCCTATTTTGTGACAGCTTGCAAGGAGTGCTCACTACACTTCTTTCACTGAGTTGGACCTTTTTTCTCCTTTAATTACCACTTGCTCTACACTCCTGTGGTAGGATTAGTAGCAGTAGTAGGAGCAAGTCAAAGGCAATGAATCTGTTGTGAGGAACTGGACACATTTCCAACAGTGAGATTTTTATGAGTCAAGGTGGAATTCATGGAATAAAAATCCGGAAATGGAAAAAAAAATTAATCCTGAGCTCCTGCCAAAGGAGGGCTTGTTCCAGATGAGTTACCTGATCTGACCTGCCTCACAGGTGTGAAAACCTTCATTGACCCACCCCCATGTTTTCTACCTGCCCCTGCAAACACCGAAGAAAACCACCACCTTATTCCCAGCTGCTGCCCTCGTGGGAAGCAGCCAGTTTCCTTGAGGCGTAAAGCTCATGACCTGAGAATTTGTGGCACTCCACAAAAGGAAATATAGGCTAAACTTCTGAAACATTTCCTAAAGTTGACGTCTTTCAAGCAGCGGAATCGTCTCCCCAGGGACACGTGGATGCTCTGCTCCTTGAGCCAGGGAGACAGGACCGGACAACGTACAGTATTGTTGGGAACCTTACTGCCCCCATCCCCAGGAGACACAATGAGGGGGGAGAAAGGAAATAAATTAGATGACTTGAATCATTTCCAGCTCTAATTGCTATGATCTTGCAGTAGTTTTCCCAGCCCCAAGTATAACATTAACCATAGAAGCACGATTTCACCCACGGTCAATTAAACCAGGATTCATCTGGCCTGACATCACCAAGTAAAATCCATCCTGGACTCAGGGACACCCTGCTGAGAAGAAACAGGAGCCAGACAGGGGCTCCATGGAATGGACAGAAGCTGCTGCCTTTGGAGGTGGATCTCTCTAAGCGTGCTCTTCCCCTCCACCGGCACAGGGCACAAAGGGCAGTGCAGCAGCTGCATGATGTGCATTTGCCTTTCCTCACCTCGGTGATGTGCTAGCGGGGTCCCTGGGAGTGATCCCCCTGTCTGGATGGTGCTGCTGGCTGGGGGGCTGCTCCAGAGGTCAGATGGAGACAGCCCGCAGTGCTGGCTGATGTGTGCCTCCCTGCCAGAGGGCAGGCTACGTCTTCACGTTCAGCGGCTACAAATGTTATCCTCTGTCCGGTTTGCCCCTGCCCTCCCGGTCCTCTGAAGCGCAGTGGGAAGCCCGTCAGGTGCCCACAGGTGGTTCGGTGTCTGGAGCTGCATTTCTGAACGTTGAGCTCCACAGCGTGGAGGGCGGCCCAGGGGACCAGGGCTTTCTCCTACGGCTGCAGCCCTCCTCCTCGCGGCTCCTTTCTCTTCCTCCCCGGTCCTTGAACAAAAGGGTGAACCGAGCCATTTACTAGGTCCTGAATAACCAAGAAAACAAATAAGGAGAAACCGTCTGGAAGAGACAAGGATTTAAAGGATGTGGCAGTAACCAGACAGACCTGGTGGCTGCGGTGGGGTGAAGTCGTGACTTGCCTGGCTCCACGTAAGTCAGTGGCGAGGCTGGGGAGAGCACGCAGAGTTCATACCTCCTTGTTTAGTCCTTTAATCATTAGACAGGCGCTCCCAACAGTGGGCTCGGTGGGCTGAGCAAGTTAAACTGTAACTGCCCTCCTCGGCGGCCCCCAGCGAAGAGCCCCAGCTCGCATGACCAGGGAAGGACCAGCCTCCCACCAGAGTCCCACCAGCCCTCATTGCCGGCTTGAGCAGGGATGCGGGGTCAGCCCCAACCGTGGGCTGGCACTGGGGGGGAGCTGCCCCAAGTCTCCATGGTGGCCGTGGGGATGGACCAGGGCCCTGTTGGGTTTTGTCCCATGTTGCTGGGAAAGCATCCCCATCCCTCCCTCCCACAGACAGATAGACATCACCTGGCCCTGTGGCACTGCCGGGCAAGGAGGACAGGAGATGCCCCTGGGGCCAGCCCAGGGCACTGAGCTCTGTGTCCTACCACCTGTAAGGACAGGGGCTACGTGGTTTGGGGAGGCACAGGGCTACAGCCATAGCCAGACGGTGAGGTAATCTGCCCCCCACTCCCCTCCTCTCAGACCAAGTCTCCTGGTCTCTTCTACTTGGCTTAAACCCCGAGGCGAAGAGTTGTACATCCTTTCCAAAATTTTTATCGGCATGAATTATGACAACTCTGGCTATTCTTATTGTCTGTTCGAGTGGCCGATCCCATTCTAAAGTCTTACTTAATTCTTGGCCTCGGCTGCTTCCTGTGGTAATGAGCTCCACAGCATAATTAAACATGGTCTGTGATAGCAACCATGTGAGGGGCTTCACCGGCAGCAGCAGCACATGGGTGTGCATGCGTGTGCGCAGGCTGACGTGCATGGGCGGTGACAGCGCACCCCTGCCTGCTTGCAGGCAGGGCAAGCATCGCCCCATGAGGACAGGAGCAACCCTCGGGCACAGCGGGCTGGGACACAGGGACACTGAGGCCATGGTGCTGGGGCCGTCCACCCCAGGTGCTGTAAAAGAGGGCTCCCCCCAACACCTGCCTGTCAGGGAACAACAAAACCCAAATTCCTGCCCCACACAGTCAGAAGGGAGCAGTCGCCCATCCAGCCCCCTCCTTCCAGATTAGCAGAGTGATGCTGGAGTCCCACTAATCTGGCAAGAAGATGTCCCCAAACAGCTGAGCATCCACGGGTGGTTTTGGGGAAAGTGCACAAGAGGCTGGGATGTGTCAGAGACAGACAAGCCCCAGGACCCCCCCTCTCCTGTGGTCCGCAGCTGCTCAGGGGGGCAGCTGGGGTGGGGGGCATGTGTGACCCTCTTGTGCTGGGCTGCTTCTTACTTCCCCTGGATGGCACCAGGGGAATCCCAGCAAACGCTAAGGGTTTCCCTTGCTCGAGTACATGCTCCCTGATTTCCCCATTTAAGCTCTTTCTTTTTTTCCTTCTTACCTTTCTCTTTTTTTCTCCTTTTCTCTTTCTCACTTTTTCCATTTCTTTTCTGTTCTCTTCTCCTCTCTTCCCGCTTCTTTCTCATATTCTCCCTTTGTAATTTCTTTCTTCACTTGCTTAAACATTCTTCTGCAATTTCTTTCTTCGAAAGCAAGACCGGCCTCTGGCTGGATCTGGCACTGATGAGGTGAAAGGGGATTATTCTCTTGATAATCCCTGGGATTAATACCACAGAGCAACTTCAGCTAAAGGAGGAAACAAACGCAATTTGCACATTACATCCAGCTTTTCCACGGACAGCGCAGACTGGTGGGCTCACGCTGATGGGCTCACAGGGTTCAAGCCCCCTCTCCCCTGCCTGGGCCCAAAGGCACGTACGGGTGGGGACGGGGACAGGCAGAATCCCCCAAACCCAACATGAGAGCTGCTTCCTGGGCTTGCTCGGTGCCTCTCTGCATCACCGCTACCTTGGGCACTCCCAGCTTCGGGGACGAGCCCGATGCCCTGCTCGGGCAGCCCCGGGGGCACGCAGGTGATGCAAGCTGGCTTCTGGGGCAGGTGGCACGCGCTCCACGGCCTGGCAGGCGGCAAGGGAAGGGAACGAAATGTGCTGAGATGCCAAGCCAGGAGGGTGTGACCAGTGCCACCATGCCACAAGGGAGTGGGGACAGCGGGCAGAGTCTGGATGGTGGTGGGAACGTCACTGCGCAGAAGGGGAGGGTGGGACAGAGCTGCTGGGATTGCAAGGCTGCAGAGGGAGGCTTAGGGCAACGCGTGGGGAAGGATATGATGTATGTCTGCCAGGCGCGTGATTGCTAGTGCTGCTGCCCAGAGGCAGACGCTGCCCTGGTACGGATCTCGCACAGCCCCGGGGAAGGTCACTATTTACAGCTGGTGAAACCACAGCGCGTTTCCTGCTTTTATTTTGGGTCCCACAAAGCTCAGTGATGAACTGAAGAGCGTAAGCGAGGCTTAGGATGGGCTCCTGGCTTTGCCGCTCACAAATCATTCTGCAAACCAACCTGATGACAATAAAGCCTTTGTGTGAAAACCACCGCATTTCATAGGCTCCAAAGTGTCCTTTGATGACAAATGCCTTTGCTTAATAGTCTCACCTTCATAGTGCAAGCTGAAGGGAAGATGAATACAATTCTTAGACACTGTGGCTTCTAAACAAATATATATATAGCATGGGTAATATATGGGCTTACACAAACATCAGCGTTAAAGCATGCAAAGTAGCCAGGGAAGGAAACTATAATAACTGAAGCACCAGTGCAGCCACAAGGTACGAAGAGGGAAGAAACCACATGGCAATAGATGGTTTACTTCCAAGGCACTCCGATGTTGTGTTGAATACTGTCTCAGTGCTCGGCCACCAGACAAAGGGATGCACATGGATACTGACGCTCCCATGGCACAAGCGTGTGTGTGTGTGTATTTACACATGCAAGAAACTAAAGACATATAAACCAATGAGTTCCAGTTCAGATTGCTGTCATGTACTCTTGCAAAGGTAAAATTAAAGACATAGAGTTCCCCCATATAATTTAAGTGCAATTGTGTATGTGTTCTGTATTTTCTGCGGTTGACATCCTTAAGTCATGACTGAATTTTCAGCTTGAGACACTGATTTTCCAGGATGCGCAGAGCACCTACCTGTTAACACCACTTGTGGCATCTGAAGTTAAGCCAAATCACTAAATGCTTCAACACATCCTGAGACTGTAATTACGCATGCCTGCAAAAACACAAAGAAAAACTCCCCAAAAAACCCAAACCAAAAAAACCCCACCAACCCACAGAAACTGAAGATACCATGATTCATGCCCCAAAACATATTTGCTTACATGCATAAGATCTTGGGTTTTTACTCAGGAAGGCTTTTTTTTGGGTGGATTTGATTCTCGTTTCTGAGCCTTTAGTATTCACTGAAGCTACATTTTTCTTCATTTCCTTCCAGCAATGGGAGCTGGAATTCTTTTTTTGTAAATGCAGATGGCGACCCTCTTTCCATCGCAGGGCTTCAGGGGCTGTGATTTGAAGAAGCAAACATCACGAAAGATTGTAACGTGTTCAACACCCTTTGGGTTATGGCTTATATATAATCCCTTTTGTAGCAGTACGAATAACATTGTGCACAGAGATCTGTGGAGAGCGAATGAGCTTTCATGTGGTGCAGAGGGCCCAGATCTGCCTCTCTTGATCCTTAACGAGTGTATAAAATTGGGCTATAGGGGTGATCACATTGTCAGTGAGTTACAGGAACCTTCCCAAGCACACAGCAGCTAAACCTCTGGGCATTAGTAGTCCTTTTAGAGGCCTGAACCGCAGTTGGTACGTGCCGACAGAGCTCTGCTGAAGCCAAGGGGGCAGCTGACCTTTGACACCATCTTTGGTTGATTCGCTCTCTATCTTTTCTTACATTTCCTTGGCTATTCTGTGTTGAGCAGATGTTGGCAGTTAATGGTGTCAGCGCTACGGTGAGGATGTGCTTCAAGACACCCCACATGGTGGGGGTCCGGTCAGGTTTGGCTCCAAGCTGGGCTTGAAGTGATTGCTATGCCGCTGACTCCTCACACATCCACAGAGGTTCCCAAATGATCCACGACACCCTCACTGTACAGCAGCAGGCTGCAACACACCCCACAGCGACACAACCCAAAGGCCTTCGTCACGTCTGAACTTGCCGAGATATCATCTTAAGATTGCATATGTAATGATGAGCATAAGTGATACTGTTGTGCTGAATAAGGTCTCTTACCAGAAAAACAAAACCAGGGAAAGTTGGCATCATCATCTCTAACCCCTGTCACTGCCCAGCTGTAAGCAAACAGAGAAAAGCTCTGGCTCAGCGTTAGGCTGGGTGACTTTGCTGTATGGATCTAAGACTGGTTTCCCAATGAAGTCATGCTCCGGTCTGTCACCTCACACAAAGGAAGCCTCTGGGTCATCTGTGGTGATATTTGTCTGCAGCTCTATAGATAGCTTTGATCTACTCTTCTGACAGTTGAACATAAATAATTGTGTTGCTGCTCTTGTTTTCAAGAGTCATCATTTCATTAACAAAGGGATCAAATTAAAGTCTCCGACCATAAGGGCGAGGAGCAGCCTGTCACTGTCACCTTGAAGTCATTGTGCCTAACTTGGGCCACTGAGGGGAGACTGTAAGGACTGATGTTGTGCCAGGTGCACTACATCTCCGACATCCACCTTTTGGCAAAATGGTCATTGCTGCATCTCGGTGCAAAGCCGGCAGCCGCTGCCTCTCCCTGGCACACCGGGCTCGTGGGCTGGGAGAGCGGCCGAACACCTCCTCAGGTCCATGAAGAACCATGGGTTACAGAGAGTGGGGGTTTGAAGACATTAATCCCTCCCTGCCACCTCAAGGTGGCTGTGGACATGAATTCCCAATGGAAGCTGTGAACTTGCATTATATTTTGCTGACAAACCCTGGTTCTGCTGTTTCCTCAGAGTTCCTCCAGGCTGTTGCAACTCTCCTGCCCTAGGTCTAGCGAGGGACCAGTTTTGGATTCAGTGTGTTGCGTTGCTGCCAAACTAACAGGAGAGGAGCCCTCAGAGGGCACTGGTAGAAAGCACAATTTGTTGTGTGCAATGTCATCGTGGTGATGGAGGCTGCTGAATGCTGGCCTAAACATATCAAGGGGGAAGAGTTTCTGTGCTCAAGACAGTGTTTCGCATTTCCCATTCCACTGGGGCAGGAAAAATAGGGACCTTATGGCACTCTGTGACTTGAAATGGTCACAAAGGGGTTTGCAAAAGCCAAAGTGAATAGAGCAACTTAGTTCCTACCATCTTCTCTTGAAGGACCAGCAGCACCTTGTGCTCCGGGGCAGCAGGTTCCTGCATATGTCATGCCTGTCAGGTAACTTTGCAGGCTGTCCGAAGTAACCAGCAAACCCCTCGTGTTTAACAGATTTGAATGAAAAAAAATAAAGATAACAAAAATGGGTGCTGCTTTCTGAGACATGCAGAAAGCTGACAGTACTGAAAAATGGGGCGCTACTGCCTTAAAACATTTTGCTAGTTTGTCATCTGAAGAGACAATGCAAGCCATCAAGTTACTACCGCTTAACAAATTGCTGCAAGTTAGCTGAGCTTTAGCAATTGGCAGTACGCATGGTCTTAGCCCAACGCAGATCTAAGTCAAGTATGTGTCATGGTTTGGGCCAGACTGGCCACTGGAACAGTAGCTGCCAGCCACCATTGTCTTCTCCTTCCTTGCTGAGTAGCAAAAAGACCTTGCCACGGTCATACATCATCCTCAGTGGAGATTCTTGGTTTTCCATGCAATCCCCTGTTGTAGGCCTCCCTCTTATGCAGACAATCAAGATAACAGCATGAATTTCCACTTATCCTGGTTCATTTTACATCTCTGGAGCCCTAAGAATCTGTAAAAACGCGAGCATTCGGCAGTCACGCCAGGCGCAGGGAAGAGTATGTCTTGGGAACATAGCCAAGCTCTGTGCAAACCCGTTAATATCTTTGTTAGCACCTCAACTGCCACCTCTGCTAAAAAATGTTAAAAAAACCCCACCCCAAACAAGAGAGGGTACCCTGTACAAGCATCATTCTGCTGTATTTATGCACAAAAGATTAGTCCCCCAAATGAACTCCTCAGTAGATTCAAAATTGTACAGTAAAAGCCACTCAGTGCTTCTATCTTTTTCCCCTCTGCATGAGATCAGAGGCGATCTAACTCCCGTCTTCTACTGAAGATTGGCCTTTAAGAAGCTCTGCCTGTGCTGCGTACGCTCTGTACAGCACAGCCAACGGCAGCCACCAACTGCTCTCTTTGGCCAGAACTTTGCTCTGATCCCCACCCACAGTAACCTACCACAAAGCCACGTTTCCTCGGAGGAGAAATAAGGGCACTTTTTACAGTCTCTGGGTAAAAATCATGATGTTTTTTGCTTCAGTTGAAAGTGTCTCTCAGGGGGCTTAGCATTTAATATCAAGCAACCGCTGATAACATGCAGGTTGTAAGCTGCCTGGACCAGGTGAAGTTACAGTTTTACTATTTTTTTTTTTTTTTTTTTACTATATTTGATCTTATCCGCGGTAAGCGATGCATAAAACACCTTCCCTACAAACAGTTGAGCTTCTTTGGCTTTGGTGGGTGCCACGGGCCTCCAGAGCTCCCCAGCTGCTTCTGCCCTCACCTACGAAGCTGGTGAGGGGTTCGGAGAACAAGTCTTAGGAGGGAGGCTGAGGGAGATGAGGTTGTTTAGTCTGGAGAAAAGGGGGCTGAGAGGAGACCTTATCGCTCTCCAGAACTACCTGAAAGGAGGTTGCAGAGAGGTGGGGGTCAACCTCTTACTGCTAGTAAGAAGTGACAGGATAAGAGGAAACAGCCTCAAGTTATGCCAGGGCAGGTTTAGGGTGGGTATTAGGAAAAAGTCTTTCACTGAAAGTGTTGTTAAGCATTAGAACAGGCTGCCCAGAGAAGTGATGGAGTCGCCATCCCTGGAGGTATTTAAAAGATGGGTAGGTGTGATGCATAGGGACATGGTTTAGTGGTGGTTTTGGCAGTGTTAGGTTGATGGTTGGACTTGGTGATCTTAAAGGTCCCTTCCAACCTAGACAATTCTATGATTCTATGCTGCTGAGCCCTGCCTCCCTCTGAAAACAACCTTACCTTTACCACTTGGATTGGGAAAACATACCTGAAGCCAAGATACACTACTTTACAGCAATGAAGGATATCAGCAAAAGTAGCAATAGTTCAAGATATCCTTAATAGTTGCACCCTTTGCTTTCTCAAACTTTAATGACCGCCACCACCAAAATACTCATAGTAACTATTAATCCTAAATTAATTAATTAATAGAATGGGATGAACTGCTGATTGAAGTCACATGGGGACCGAAAAAAACGAGATGCTGAAATCAAACTTACCTCATTCTGCATTTAGCCTTTAAATCCCATGTGCATGTATTGCACATGTCCTCCAAGTCATTAAGTATCTGACGTAGCGTCTTGCAGTTTTTAGCAACTGCATTCTACAAGTATCTGCAAACACAAGCCCCTTCTGTGATACGTCAGTCACTCTAATTGTCAGGTAGACTCTCAAATATTTTATGCAGGGCCTTGCAAGAGTCTTGTGTCGCTGCCAGGAATGACCCAGCTGAGAAAGGCAATGTGTACTGTGGACAATAAGGAAGAAAAGAGGAAGCACATTGCTACTTTCATTTTAATGTCAAACCAGATCTCCCTCTAAGCCTTTGACTCCCTAACAAGCCTCAGGCAGTCTTTGCTGCGTATGGTGTCTAATCATAGTTAATGTCCAGCTGTGTGTCTGAAGAAACAGGAGTCGCCTTTGCTAGATGAAGATTTCAATTACCAAACCCATTAGAAATAAGCGGGGGCAATTAAAGTTCAAAGAAGCGACGCACGGGGAAGTGCCGGCATGCCCAGGGAGCAACAGCCCAAGCTGCTGTCATGGTGGTGCTGGGCTGTGTTCGGTGTAGGCGTGAAGGTAGAAGCAGAGGTCTGCTCACAACCACCGTTGATTCGCAGGTGCTTTGTGGCCTTAAGCACCCTTGGCAGATGTTTTGCCAAGAAGGGTCAGATACCTCTGTCAAGAGGGGGACGAGCACGGAAACAACCTGAAGGCTTGGGCAAATGCGGGTGTATGGTTAAAAGGAACTAGATTGTATTTTTACATGTGCAAAACCAAACTGAGCCAAGTACCCAAATAAGAGCTTGATGCACATATCCCTGGAATAACAAGATTTTTCTTGTCAACCTACACAAAGGAACATATGTACAGGTAGAAGAGATGAAGTCCAATTTAGCTCTAGATGTGGATGATGTGCTAGACCAAATCCCCTCCTGACACTTGTGAGCTGTGGAATTTGAAGTCTGGGTCTTCCTAAATATCAGAATTCGGTTCCTTTTAGAGTCATGTTAGAACAGATATGAGCTTGTGTCTCTCGAAAAATATGGAAGGACTTCGAGGCAATTCCTTCTTTACAGGAGCAGCGCCCTTGATGTCTCAGTGGTCACTAATGTGAGGCACAATTTACAGAATCAAAGTAACAAGAGGCTTCCAACAGAGAACTGGTGGTCTTGGAAGAAGCATAGATGACACAGCAGTGTTAGGGTTTGTGCAATTACTGATTTGAAGAAATCAATTCACCCTGCACACTTAATGAAGGAAAGGTCCAGCAAAAAAATAGTTTCATAAGTGCATCACTGAAAATTGCATCATGGACCTATTAGGCATGAAGTCATGTAGACTTTCTCATTTCCAGACCTTTGGCATTGCAACCTTAGTATTCTTGAAAAATGCATTTCAGTGTGCAGCTGTATACATATATATATTATCACACAGATTGGCACAGACACAGAGAGATATCTGCACACGTGCACTTCAATATGCTGGGCTAGAAGATGATATATTGTTTAAAGCTAAAAACAGTTTCTGTGTATTATATAAGAGAGTTTAAGAGCCTTCATATACATTCCAAGACTTGTGGTTCCCCAAAATGGTGCACCCTGACAGAAAATGAAGGGTTTACTCAAGCTGAACAAAAATCCTTCCTAGGGAAGGGTTTTGAGCTACAGCAGCAACCCATCCTTTTTCCCAATACATAAAGAAACCAAACATTTTTTTAACTTGCCTTGTCACAAGATTTGTGTCCACAGAAGTTCCTAGAGCTGAATTCCTGCTGCAGTAAGTGACACCTTCACACAAACGAGCTGCAGAACCTGGGTTCTTAGTGATTAATCTAGAGGAGTTTTAACGCTTGCAGTTGTAGCCCATTGGGAAAAGGTACCAATCACGTACTTAAAATCAGCTGGATTTAAAGCCCACACCCACAGAACCACGTGCTACACCCAAGCTGGTCCCAGCTGTTCCACTTACTTTTGTAATACATCATCAGTATGTTCAGAAATAAAGTCTACCAACACGAGGTGTATGGCTCTGTTTGCTTGATAAGCAAAAAAAAAAAAATTGTTTGCAATTAATTTTGTTATACGCAGCTACAATATATTTAGTTTTCCCTTTCTTGGGTTTGAAGGTTTTTAAAGACAGTAAAAAAAGAGGACTTTGGCCATTTGCCCAAGATTCCTAAACATCCTGCAGCCCAGTGAAAGAGTGGTTACTTGATATCTCAAAGTGCCATTCGAAAGGTCACTGGCTGTATGCAGATCACCTCATTAACGCAGGCAATTAGTTTGTAAATACCGTTTTGGGTAATCCTGCACGGTACAGCTGATGCATCTCTATAGCATCAATCCGCATAAGCAGAAGGCATCCCTACAGCATAGGCACAGCACATCTTATTGGAAACAGGAGATCCTAAACGTTGTTCTTCCCAGTGGATCGCTGATGTGATTTCAGCAGTTTCCCTGACTGGTGTAATTCAGAAAAGTGGGTTTTACAAAGTCGTCCTGGCTAGAACACTGCAGAAGGCCCGCGTTTCATCAGGAGCCTGGGTAAGACCGGGGCTCCGCACACCCCTATGAACCTATCTTTTCAGGTTTAAACATTTTAAACTTGTGTTTGATCCCAGGGCTGACCATTCCCCGTTCCCACTGCTGCCTTGTCTGTTCTGTGTCACAGTAACTGCAGTCAACACGGACAATTTTATTCAGATGCCTTGTTGTGTTTTACTGCACAATGCATAAAAATGTAACCTGATAACGCACAAAAGGGATCTGGCATCTTCGCTTTGTAGCGCGAACAGTGTTATTGTTATGGGCCATCCAAAATATGAGTCAGCCTGCGGGGATACGGCGCTGCAACACACCAAGCAGCCAAGCGCCGGCGTGGGCTGCAGCAGCTCGGCTTGGCTCTGCCTGCAGATGTGCTCTCCCTGCAGATGTGCTGCTCTCCCTGCAGATGTGCTCTCCTGCTGGCGGCTGCTGCGACTCTTGCCTTTCACTTGTCCTCCTCTTTTGAAAGGACAAGCCATTCAGCAATGGCATTTGTGCCACTTTCAGACTGACGGATACCCCGTTGTACAGTAATGGGTTAAATTTATGTGGCATGTGGTTTCATTCAGCTGATCTGGACTGCGCTGCAAAAGCCAGGCACACCCTGGCCTGACGGGAATCACGAATCTCCTTCTCAGCCAAAGACACTCAAGCGAACACAAAACAGACTGGGAACCAAAAGGCCGATGGACTCGTCCTTTCAAAGCTCCCGAGACCCTTAATCCCCACGTTTCCTTTTTCCACACGCTGCTTTACGTGCCTGATTGAAGCCCAAGTGATTGAAACCCAATTAGCAGAGGGAGGGGAATGTCCAGGCACTGAGATCAGGACGCCTGTTCCTGTCACACATGAAGTCACTTGTATGGAAACAGCGAGTTGGGATCTTAAGCGCCCCTTGAAATGATAAATCTATAGAAAGAAGGCGGCTGACAAGGCCAGCAAGAAAGCCCAGAGAAAAACTGGCTGCACAGACAGACAGAAGGAGAAAGAAATGGAGAGGCTTTGAGAGAGAAATTGGTTAGAAAGTGTCCCGACTTGGGGAGGTCTGCTCTGCCAGGGCTTCAGGATAGCTGCAGAGAATCTGGTGGAGTGTGTTTAACATGGACATTGTTCTACCAGTGGGACCCAGTGTTGCAATGCTATTCTCTTTAGAACAGCTGAAAATGCCAGAAAAATGAGATTTTATAGTGACATTGCTCAGGCAATTTCCCATGTCCTCAAAATGTGGCTGGAGACTGGACGCTGGGTAGAGCCTGTTTCCTCCAGCGTTGTAGGGGGTCACGGCTCATCTTATGCCATGAAGCTGTGATTGTCCTGTGTCCCCCCTGGGGACGGGACCCGGGTCTGGGTCTCACCAGGAACACGCTCTGTAGGGGAGTCTCGCCGGCCTTTGCACAGCAGGGCTTTCCAGGCGCATTACTCCGTAAGACATGATCCCGACACTGACTCAAGGCTGGATGCACATCCGGGATTCAGGCATTCGTTTGCAACGTTTAGGTCACGTTTACTTGGAAAACAGGCACGAGAGAGACGAAGGAAACAGCTGACTGTAAATGCAGCTGCTGTACCTCCACTTACCTGACCTGTGAGGTCCTGGGGTAACCGAGACACTCCTGTGATTGACAGTCCCTCACCTTCACCTTTCAGGCAGCCCCAGCTGTGCCCGTGAGCATTGCCAGGCACCTGGGGCAGCCAAAACCCCCAGCAGGGTTGCTCCAGTGGTGAGGATGGGCAATAAATGGGGGTCTGGGGGAAGAGCCACACAGCCGCTCAGCCCTCCTACCTGCCCTCCCATCCTGGGCACGCAGGAGAGGGCACCAAGCAAGACACACCAAAATTCATCGAAATGAAGGCACAGCACAGAATTTTTAAATAATTTTATAATTTCCTGATGAACTTAGTCTGTGAATAAAAAAAGAAGAAAAAAAAAAGAACAAAGTGTTTATATTATCAAGGCAAAGTTGAATATAACACATTTTCTTTGCAATTTCATTATCCTGTCAGTAACATGACTCCAGCAATAAAACACATACAAGTTGAAGGCAGCGTGCGCACTTGCATCACAGACATCAATGTCTCCCGCTGCTGCTATTTCAAAAAGGAATTCAAGTACGCTAGATCCCATCCCCAAAGCCCGTCTCCCCCTCTGCTAAAGTGCAACACGTCTCTTCCACAGCAAATGAGGGATCCGTGTCTGTGGAGCGAATGGAGCATCCCACAGATTATTTTTCTTTTAACCCCACAAATGACTGGTGAACCTGGTGTGCGGCTCTCCTCATTTACTGACTCGGATGGAAACGGCAATATACTGTTTTAAGTGGGCTTGGAGCAGCACGTTAGGCTAGCACAGAAACTATTCCCCTGTTCGTGGTCCCATTTGATTCATCCTCCTTCAGAATCTGAACAGATAAAGGCATCTGCCACTAAAGCCTCCCCAGATATACTGTAACGAGCGTGTCAGTAAGGGCCAAACGCAGCCACCCCTGGGCAGGCACGAGGGACAGACCTGGCTATGTCCACGGAGAGCTGGGAAGATGGGGTAGGTTAAAGGAACAATGTCTACTCGTAAAATATGGCTTCAAATTTGGCTTTTGGATAACCACACTTTATAACAAATAAGAGTCCACGTGACTGATCCATTTTTGCCAATTTCCAAATGGAAGAACAATGTTTTGAACAAAAAAAACCCAGCAAAGTACTGAGAACCTAAAGTGGAAATATCTACTTAAAACTGATTGATTTGATTTTCAAGATCCAAACCGGAAGTGCGAAACGGGGACAAACAGCGTACGGTAAGTTTGATATAAAAAAATACATTCATTTAATGAAATTCTTTACCTAGTGTCATAGGTAGAGCGATTTGTGTGGTTTTTTTTTTTTTTACATTACAGGTTGGTTTATCCTCACGTTGTTCCTTTTAAGCAGTTCAGGTCTCCCATGCAACTGCAGCAGACAGCAGCTGCTCATCCTCGCACGTACCATAACCCGTTGCGGCTATGTGACCAATACCTGATGCAAAGAAATACAACTTTGATAAAGGGCCTACACGCAATGACTACCTGCACCAGCCGATCTGCGCTTGCATGTGCCGCTGGCATCAACGGGAGCAACTGCAAAGGCAGGGAAAATCTGGCCAAAGCATTCGGCCCATTTACATCAATGGTTCATACCTTAAGGGACGCCTGGTTTAGACAACCGTTAACAAGAACAGACTGATTTCCAAAATACTGTTTCATTCTGCCTTTTTCCGTATTACACGTGTACAGTATAAACCTGGGAAAGCAGGAATTTATACAGGGTTTGTAACATTTCCTAAGAGGCCAAGCTGCCTTGGACCTCAAAAGCCTATTAAAGGCAACTGGTTATAATTATAAGCCCACAAATCCTTTTCCGTACAATCCCGAGAGGAGGAGTCATGGCTTTGTTGCTTCTTTACTTGAATTCCTTTTGATGAAATTTATTTTTATATATTTTTAAAACACATCTTTTTCAGTTCTACTACTATCTTTTTTTAATCCGACAACAGACACACATTGTTGGTAACTGCCCCAGCCTTAGGACCACACAGACAATATCGACAAGCAGAAAACAAAACAGGAAAAAACACCCCTGAAAAAGTCAGGGGAGATACTGATGACAGGGTTACAGCACTCACCACACACACTGGAAAAAGTCAGGATTTCTGTGTTTATGCTTTTGACACTAAAAAGTTTTGAAACAGTTTTTCTTTTTTTTTTTTTTTAAAAACAGTCAGCGGACACAGCCATTTTGTTCAGAAGGATTTGCTGTTGCGTAAGGTTCCTTCCATTTATGTGGAAAAAACAATTAAAAACATTATTTTGTTTAAAAAAACCCCCAACACTCTTTTTCCTCGCCACGCTGACAAGACGGGTTGGCAGAAGTGACCTTGCCAGGCGCGATGCCCCGTGCCCCACCCTCCCACCCCACCGGCTTCGCTGGGGCAGGGTTAGTTATCCACAGCCTTCTGCGTCCTCTCCGGTTCTCTCTTTCAGCGCGGGTGTTGAGCTGAGTACAGGCTTCCTTTAAATATCAGATGCCTTGATTGTACTATTTCCCTTTTGCATTTCATCCGGGTCATTTGAGGAATATATGCGGTACTCATGTAGTGAAGTTTTTGCTTTAAAATGGTATCAGTGCGTGACTACATCCTTCGTAAAGACCCCTTCAGTGGCAACAATTGGCAATTAGTACAGGAGCGGGGACTCAACCCTGTCAACCTTTATCAGATGTAGAAATTTCCCAACAAATTGAGCACTAGCAGCAGAATGGGTGGGAATTACAGGGCAAATGAAAAGAGGTGCCCCTTTGGTTCAAAACACAGGGTTACGTCCACAAGATTTATGACATTAATGCTCCCTTGTGCAAAACACCAAGAGCCCCAAAGTACCAGAAAATTTTCAAGAGAAGGGATATTCCAGCCGTGCAACCAGAAATGGCACACGCATTTTCGTGCGCCACGTCAGACCTTCACCTTCCGTCCCCTGAACTTGGCAAAAATCAGATACTCCAAAGAGAGTTTGGCATTTTCTAGAGGGAAAGCTGGTTAAAGGCAGTCAAAATAAGAGAGAATACTAGAAGCTTAGAGCTTCGTTTGGGAGCACGCCAGGCAATTCTTCTTCCAATCGCAGGCGGCGCTCATGTCCTCACCCTGCAATTCTAGTGTTATAATGTCCTTTTAGTGTTTTACATGAGGCTGGATTCAGAGGAAAATATGTACTTGGACTCGTGGATATCATGAACAAGCATAGTTGGGGTGTCAGCTTTTACACTGTATGTGGGCTTCAGGCTTGAGTTATTTTTTAGCCCAAACCCAGCTAAAATGACCTTTTTAATTTTCTACAGACAGCTCCCCTTAAATCCTTACATCTCGCGGTTTCTCTACAAACGACAGCTTGAAAGAAAAAAATATATAATTAAAGCAATTACAACTTTCACAGCTCCCATAGCAAATGGAACTTCATTCAACATGAAAAGAAAAAGCAAGTTTCCCCAGGCTTCCTGGGAAGGGCCCCTGATTTCCTAGAGCTGCTGCGCTGCAGGACCGCTGTGCTAAGAAACTGTCTGCGTCTGCCTGGCTGCTGACACTTGGGTAAAAGGTTTTAAAAGAGCAGTGGTGGGTTAGGCAAACGGATGAGCATCGCAGTATGTGCACGCATACGGCCCTTCTGTCTGATACGCAATTTCGTGATGGATTATGAGAACCAAAGTCCCCCCGTTGCCCTAAGGCCAATGGTGCGGCACTCCATATGAGCGAAAAGAAAAAGCTTTCACTGGTCAGGTTCAGCATTAAATCGTGGCCAGCAGCACCTCCCAAATCACATAGTTCCTCAAGCTATTCGCCATGACAAGATCTCTGTCGACACAGGATCAGAGAGATTATCTGAAATAGTTCAATGGAGATCAAGTCAGATCAAGTCTGTTCCTAAATGAGATCTGCTCTCTCCCTGAAAGCACTTTACTGAGGTCTAAGACCGATGTTTAAGATAGGAAGCCTAGAAGACCTAGAAGATAACAGCAGTTAAGGACAAGAATTGCAAACAGCCAACAATGCAGATGGGAGGAACAGCAGGTGTGTGGCTGGCAGATAAAAGACCAAATGGCCAGCGTGAAAACTAGCCAGGCTTGTCAAATCCTCTCAGGGAAGAGGCCAAGAGATGTGTGAACAGGGAGGTTCACCTGGCTGCCGACGCATGGGTCCTGCACACGCTGTCATGACAGCGAAGTGCCTTTGGCACTTCCAGAACCTTTCCAGAAATGCAGCCACAGGCTGGCAGCTGAGTTAGAGATGCAGAAGAACCAGCACTGAAACTTGGAGCTTTCCTGCAATGCAGTAAACCCAGGGAATTGAAATGACATATTCCAAAGTGACCACTCTTCGTTCCCATCCCCTCCCCCTGCCCCTGCCTGCAGCAGAAACGTTATCAAGGAACATCTCAGTAAGAGGTTTACAAGCAGGAGTCATTTGAACCATCGATAAGGGAAATTCCACAGCTTCTCACAGAGGAGGGATTGTTTTACAGCAGGGAACCAGGGCAGCTGGAGATTTGACCATATAAGTTAATGAGATAGTCAGGAGTGGTGGCGGTGGCGCGATGATGTTAGGCTGATGGCTCTGATGCTTTTACAGGCGGCATTAAATTCCTGGAGTGAGTAATTAGGGGTGATGAAGAAAAAGCAAGAGGAAAGATTTCAAAACAACAGCTCCTATCGAAACGTGCTGACTCAAATAATGGGACCGAGGGGGTGGGTCTGGGATGAGGCACGGCTCAGTGGTATGTACAGTCACTGTCTACACGCCTTCCGGTGTTGCCCCTTGCACACATTCAGGTTCCCATTACTCTCCTCATCCACGACAAAAAAAGCTTCAGACACAGGCTGCTACTACAGCGAGAACTACAGCTACGTTTCCTGATTTGCAAAGCACTGGCAGTTCAAAACATGGAAAAGGTGAGAATTGCCTCGTCTTTGGAGACTTACGTGTATCTTCCTAGTGGACACCATGGTTATGGATGCAGTTCCTTCTGCTGAATCGTTACAGTAGAATGAATTGGGATGTGATTTATTTTAAATCAGTTAGATTTCAATAGAGTCTACAGGTATATAAGGTTTCAGTTTTGCCCAATTTTCAGTGCTTGTTTGAAAAAAAGACAGGATACATCTTCCCTTACTCAAACTTTTGCTGTTCTCCTTCCTATTGGAAGAAATGGATCACTTCTTAAGATAAAAATAAGGTGTGAAAGACCTACAGAGGAGCTGTGCTGTGGATTTGAAAGACATAAGAAATGCAGTTTTCCTGAACGGACTTGAAACGTTTTCCTTAGCAGCTTAGTGAGCAAGCTCAAAATGTAATAATTTATATGGAATTAAACTACAGGCTCTGAATGGGAGGTTTACTGGGAGGATTCATAATTAGCTTGTGACTAGAAAACCAAGATTTCTTCCACTGTTGTGCTGATATGTTGTCTCCTTTCCCCCTCCCCTCGTTCTCTTAAGTAATATGAGAAAGCTGAAGGGGAACAACTCCTTTAAGGAGCACATGGTGACATGTTAAAGAGTTCTGCCCTGCAGATGCCCCCAGACACACATAACCACTGGCAGTCAGGAAAAAAAGTGTCTCCCCATTAATGCATAGTCCAAGAATGAACACCCAAGTCCTACTCACAGAAGAGGATTCTGACTTGCTACCACAATGACAAACCGACCTGCTATTTCAGGTCATATTACCTATCAGCAGGGGCTTTAACGAGTGTCAGAGATGGATGGGAACAAGACTAAGGGTTCTCATATACATATAAGAATTGCACTGGTGTAACTAAAGCTGTGATTTTATACCTATCTACTCAGCTGGGTGCCACCTCCTGCAGAGATGCTCCTCTTCATAAGAATGGGTTATTGCTCTGAACTCAAACTCATTCTTCGTCAACCTAAGCTAAACCAAAATAAATTAAATTATAATTATAGCAAGAACTATGTTACTGATTTACCTAACTTAGCTTTAAAATTATACTTTTAAGCTAAATGATGCAATTTGCTCATTTACAAAATGCCTAAGACTATCCTGATGGCAGCTAGCGTTCACAAATCTATGGCCTGAAAAATTGGCAATGGACAAACTCTGCAAGTTAAAGCTGGGAGCTGACCTGTTGACCACACCTGCTTGAAGGGATAGAGCTCTCTATAAAATAAGAACTTAGGAGACACTGACCTATGATGAAAAACCGCAGCTAAAAAACCCAAGAAATCACCAGATGAAAACAGTTACCTGAAAAAACACCCCACTCAGCACTTCGGAGTCAGATCAGTGAACGATAAAAATCAAAGTTAAGCAAACAGAAAGTACCAATACGCATACCTTGTTTCCCAGCTGCTAGATGAAGTGACTAACAGGAACGAATAGGGAAACTTTCCTTTCCTCTTTCTGTTATTTAAGAACATAAGAAACATTAAGACAGGCAGCAAGACCTGAGCTAGCTAGCTGATGCTGGCCAGTTGTGAGCCATAATCAGAGCACACTCAGGTTTGGTTTTAGCACTATAAAATTCAGGCTTTCATCTTTTACGGAAAAAAAAAAGGAAAGAAAAAAGAAGCAATAAATGAATAAAAGGCAAAGGCTATCTTTCTGCAACCTCATGGAGAACTAGAGCTGCTTGTATTCTGTGGATCCCCTCTTCTTTGCTCAGGACACGTGGTAGAGCTTTGGTTAGCTGTATCCAAAAGTCACCATCAACAAAGTCAATGGGGAATCAGATTCTAAAGTAGAAAGGCAGTGAGAAGATGAATGCAAACATGACTGATTAAGCATAGACTGGAAGAACCTAGAGAGCATGTAGTTTTTAGAGGGTTCTTTTGCTTTAGTTTTCTTTGTAAAAGGTGCACCAGAAGTTTCTATTCCATTTTCTGTTTTTCACATTCCTATCCACTCTTATGGCTCCTTGGACTGACTGGGCTTGGCCACTGGTGTGCTGCTCCGGTGGGGCTAGTGGCCGAGGTCATGACGACTCCTCAAGTGCATTGACGACTTGCTCCAGGATGTCAGGGCAGTGATCCGCTATCTGCTGTAAGATGGCATTGGCAAACTCCTGCAGCTCTGCGCTTTCCTTCTCGCCCTTTTCTAACTCGTCACGAAGCTGCAAGAAACACACAGAGGCATGGTCATTCTCTGCTAATAAACACATTCACAGTACAAGGAGACCTGCCCAGCAGGCTCAGCTCTAAGCTAAACCACCAGTTTTAGAAAGGCAGTTAGCAGAGGCGTAACACGCTGGGCAGTTCCAGGACTGGTATCTTCCCTTGGTGGTTCCCTCACCACAACTGGATGATCTCTCCCCTCCTTATTTCACTTTTTCACTCTACAGGACCGGGCTTGTGACCTTCCCAGTTAAGGCCACGTCCACATGGGAAAACTGGCTTAAATATTCCTGAATAAATTGTTTTACGATAAATGTTAGAAAAGTTTCTTCTGTAGAATGTTTTTCTGAAAGCAACTGTGTTCCAGAAGCAATACAGCACTTTACTAGTATGTTATTTTAAATAGTTTGACTTTTATTCATGAACAACAGGATGTTTCATAGGACATCACTTCAAAATTACTTCCTGTGTAAAACCAATAGAAATATTACATGATTATACACAATACACTCAGAATTAACCACAATTCTAATTTTCCTGTGGAATTAATAATTTTCAGAGACTGTGTTTCCTAACTCAGTCATAAGATGACTATACACAACTGTGGTGGAGCATACGCAGGTTTTGTTTACTAACTCTGCATTTCCTGTTGGATCATTCGTTGTTCAGATTACTAGAATTGGCTCAGAACGAGATGCGGAACTTCAAAACTTTATCTCATTCACTCTGTCTACAGTCCAGAAGCTGTTTTTCCCACAAGCGGTGTTACAAACCACGCCACACATTGGAGTATATGTGAACATAATTTTTAGCTCCGAGCCTAATGCCATTGCCAGAATCAGGGGCCCACAGAGTCTTAGTGAAGAGCAGGAAACATCTGCCTTCAGTAACCTGTTTATCTGCCCAGCAATTGATAAAGTCCATGCTAGCCTGTGAACTGTGCAGAATCCCAAGTAAGGCTGTAATTAGTGCACGGATTTTAGGGATTACTGTACTCACAGTGGTCTAAGGATCTAACAGAACAAGGAGAAGCAGCATCTTGTACTAGACCGGATGACACACATAGATAGATTGAATAAGCTTTCAAGCAGATAGCTCTTTCATATACTATATATCCAAAAAAAGTCTTCTGTTTTTTCAGTGATATGATTTTCTTCTAATAAAGTATACTTCCTACGAATATAAGACAAGCAAATTTGTAGCAGGTACATACACTTAGATGGATTCTGAGATTTACTGCAAGCTTCTGTATCCAAAGTCCTTTGTAATTTTGAGCAGCTGTAGCAACTAGCTTATCTATATTTGAATCTTCTTTTAAATTTGGGTTTTTTTCCTAATATTATCTGTCAGTCTTGTAACATTTCTTATTCCTAAGTGATTCATATTTTTATTGGAACTCTACTGTGTTAATATATGACATGGAAAGAATGTCAAGTTGGAATTTTTCATCCCTGAAGGGATTACTGATCATCAGTATATGCATTTCTTGATCTATATTTTGTACTTCTGTAACACTGCTCATTGTAGGCTTTAAAAAGAGAGAACTGTCAGGCAGCAGGACAACAGGGATCATTTTACCACCGTAAGAGCACAATGCAGTGGGAAAGGTTATATTAAAATTCTAATCAGATACAACAGTACGTCTCTGTTTATTAATGGTATCAAGCAAAGCACAGGAGATTGTTACTGAAAGAAATATACTGCATAAAAACAAACAGCCAAAGAATGACTATAGAATAAATAGAAATGCTTTTTAAGGAAGTTATGGTACAGACTTCTATAGAGAAAAGTGAGAGAAAGGAAATTAAAAGGGCAAGCCTGCTACACTACTCCCTTTACTAGGCAGGGTAGCATATAGTAAATTATTTGGGCTTTGCGTGCTGAATGTTAGTTTAATGTGTTCTTATGTGCTTTGTTCCTAGTGGCTGCTGTACTCACAGAACAGCTATACGAATCCGAGAGGGGCTCATGCCAAGAATCACAATGCAAAAGCAACCTGATCCTGCTCCGCGGAGTGACATGAGCCGGGGAAGTGGGGAAAACGGGAGGGAGGGGAGCACTCCGGGCTCTGTAAGGGCTCTCGGGGGAGAAGGGGAGGAGGGGGGAAATTCAGCAGTAACCCATAATGGCTCAGAAATGGCACGCTGTGGATAGGCGATTAGCCTGGTTCCAACAGCCTGGCAGAGTTATTAGTGGGAAACTTGCAATGGATGGATAAGCCTAGGAGAGGTCCAGTCAGCAAGCAGGATTGAAAGAGGCAGCACAGCCAGCTGGGAGCAGCGCTGGCTATTAAAAGCCAGGAGACTGGGTTTCAGGGACTACCTCTGGGTCTCAGCTTGCTCAGCCTCGTGAAACCTCAGTGATTCAGGCAGGAGGCCCCAGTTACAGCAGCCTGCAAACCTCCAAACCACCGGTAAATTCACGGAACTGGTTTGGACACTGAACTCTGAAGCAGGGCTTCCTTGGCATCTGGGGGCAGCGCAAAGACTCCATGGCGCCCTTCATCAGAAGAGTGGGAGGTTGTGGAGGTCGGAAGAGACAGTAAGTAACAGGGGAAGAAGCCAAGGACGTAATTCTCCTTTTCTTTGTCCGGCTCCTGCAAGGGATAGTAAGGCTCTCGTTCCCGCAGGAGGAGAACCAGGAGAGGGCAGTGTTAGCAGGGAAAGCAGGGGCCGGCTCCCTGCGGGTCCAGCACCGCCACCTGCCCAGCCAGCATCCCTCCGCCGGGCATCTCAGCCAAATCCTCCAGACGAAGCTCCAGGAAAGGACAAAGCAATTAAGTAATCAAATACAAGAGCACCTCAAAGAGATTAACCTCCCAAACTGAAAGGAGGTCGGTGGACAAGGGAGAATCCTGCAGGATGTTGTCTGCAGTGGGGCAGTACTGCAAAGTCAGTGATGTCTCAGTTTTTTTGCTGTACCCGTCATCATTTACGCAAATGCATGCGAAATACAATGATTCCTTATAAAATCAAGGTAAGCCCAACAAAATAATCCCACTTCAAAGCTAAAATAGATCAAATGCAATCAAACAAAAGTGACCAACTTAACCAGATGAAGAAAATATTTCCAAGAAATAAGTTTTTGACCATCAAGAGCCCAAAAGGAGATGGCTCTGGATGCTGAAGGCCAGCAATAACACTTTGCAAATTAGCGTAGACAGAAAGTCTACACAGCTGGCTGGCAGATGTCTGTGATGAAACGCCTTTGAAAAAAGTAGCAATGCTAGCCTGGTGTTGAGTTTGCTAGCTTCAGAACATCTAGGTTTAATAATAGGATTTCTATTTAAACAAAGACATCTTAATTGACTATGCGGCTGGTTGCAGCGTTTCTATATCATGTATGTCATCTCTGTTTACGTCATTCCTTTCAGAAACAGCTGTGAGCAGCACACGTCACTCCTCATTCAGACAAGCTCCTTAATGGGGAACATCCAGTTCTCCATGATATAACTTGATTCACCTAGATGTTTGGCAGACCACATTTTAGGGAAGTTTCTCTAAAAATATTACTAACAATTCTGCTCTGGTTTCCTAGATTTTCTTCTTGTGAATGCAAATGGAAATGGTGTTATCTTCCCCATGTCATTTCTCTGTGAAAATAAAGGAGTACTAACAACAGTCCCTTTTTGTTGGCATTTTTAGCTGAGGATATGAGGAGATTCATACACTTGCCTCATAGAAATGACCAAAAAAGAGAAGGCGAGGCCAGATACGTCTGCCTAGTTGATGACAAGTAAAAATAGACAGCTCAGAAAGAAAAGGATAGCAAGGACCCCAGAAGTGCTTCATAGTATTTATCTTCGGCTAGAAGAACAGAAAGGACCTTCAGCATCTCAGGGGAATGGAAGCTTGCCGATAATCTACAATAGATTCAGACAGTTTTCATCACTGCTGCCTTCCTTCCTGGGTTTAGAGCAAGTCACGACAGGAATACTTTTCCATTTATAGTTAAACTCCATCAGTGAAAAAAAATCCCAAACAATTCACCATGAATTTAGCTTGCATTGTGCTTCTCTGGACCATGATATTCCAGAACTTATTTAAAGATTAACTGACATTCAGAGGGGAGGTAACTTTACGGTTAAGAAATGGGATGCTATGGTTTTACCTGTGCACTTGGTGAACTGTGGTACTGCTCTGCAGAATCTTTGTGGCCTTTGCTTATCCCGTAATGTAAACAAAGGAACATTAAGCTAAGATCCTTTAAAATTATTTATATGGAGGTTTACTCCCCAAAGTGTTATTTCCTCTTATTAATAATTCCACAAAAACACTGATGAAAAAAGGCAAACAAAAATAAAGTGGTATTTCATCTCAGGCTACGGACAGTAAAACCGAATACAGAATATGAGGTGCTTGTAGAGCAGCACAAAAAGGAAGTTAACTGCAGGACTTCTATAGCGCTACAATACCCGGGTCTGGAACCATGTTTCTCCAAAGTTTAGGTGTTTCTGGATCAGGCAATGGTTAGTCTGAAAAATATGTTCAGACCTTAAAGTAACAGAAATAAGCATCAAAAAGAAATTCAACTGATTTAATCTTAACCTTTGTTTTCTCTCAAAATAAGTTAAACTACACTGGATCTCAGGCAAATGGTCAAGAGCTTTTGTATCTTCCCAGACCAACCAGTGTAAATATGTATGTTTGAAGCAGTGAGAGCCAATTGAGTACAAACCTTTATTTATCAACTATAGACCTATAAAAGGGCCAAAAGAAAGGGTTAGGAATATGGAAATCCCAGTCTGCCAAAATAAAAAAAAAAACAAACCAAACAACAAACCAAAACCATAAACAAAAAAAGATTTTTTTTATGTAGGCCCTTAAATATTTTTGCTGTATCTGGAAATGTCGTTCTCATGTTAGCTTTTTCAAAACATTTTAAACACATGCATTTAAAAATTAAAGTAAGATTTTGAATTAAACATTTTGTTGTGTCTTTTAAAAATAATGTAAACTTTCAAATGTTTTAAATACATTTAAATACACTCGAATAGATTTTACAAATAATTTTGAGAAAAAACCCTGAAAAAATTTGTTAAGGGCTCTTGCAGCATATATTTGAAATAACTTTGCACATGGGATTTATCCTGCATTCCTGAGCATCTCTAAGCTTTGCAAATAGCAGAAATATTATTTCCTTGGTAAGGAATTAATTTCAAAATTACATAAATGGGAATGTAAGTTATATTTTGCATTTGAGCGGAGAAGTTTTCTTGCAAGTCCCGCACTTGCGGGTAATATGCCCATCCTCCAGCAACAGCAGCAATCATTTCACAGTGAGGGGACAATTTTATGTTCATGTAAATTCTGGTATACGTTATACACTGAAAATTAATGCTGTTATAGTGTGCAGAAAGTTGTTATTCTGAACAAGTAATAATTATTGCCTGTAGCACAGGGCTATCTGCTAGGGCCAGGCCCTGCTGACCTAAGCATGCATAATGCAGGCAAACCCCGCAGCCCTAATCCTAACAGCTCTCAATTCTGCACGTTAAAGGGACTGTAAAGAAGAGTTAGGCGGCGACTTCTCCTAGTTTCAGTTGCAATGCATTACCTTAGGTGGCAGTTTACTCTCTTGAGGCCGGATTGCTAGACACTGCCAGAATTCCTCCGCGATGCACCCTTCACGCTGGGCTTGTACCTTGCCCCTTGCTCTCTCTGCTGAAGAAGGAGACCTCTGCGGCCCCACAGGGGCTCTGCGCTATCAGGCAGTACCTGATAGTCACAAACATAGGGAAAATTCACCTGTCTACAAGGCAAATCTTAAACACCTCTCATATATCCTAGCTGATGAGTTCTGGAACAACTGTTTAACTGTTAGGAGAGAGGGTCGGTGGGCAGTTATGGTTTTGTACCCGCACAGGGCAAACCAGAGGAGGACAAAGCGGGAAGTACTTGAATGGAAAGATGAAGTTACATGCACCCAGTTATTTCAGGATCAGAGCTGGAGCCCTTTCTACTCTTTCCACGTTACTTATTTCTCTTGAAGAGGAAGTTCACTTCGTTTATTACGAAGTCATGGGGAATCCTGTTAGCTCTGAAATTTCTGATGGATATTCCAAGAAAGACATTTCCATGGAATATTTTGGTCCATACAATCCAGTGAGGATTGTCAGAAGACCCAGCTGCTCCCTGCCTGTGGTCCGCTTTATCCAGGAAGGATGCCCACAGAGGCCACTCCAGAGACCCGTGCACAGCCAAGTTGGAATCCATAGCAGTAGCTTGTACCAGGAGATGCTGCAAAAGGTTTCCCCAAGGAAGGGGAAGTAAGGCACAGAGTAACAGAACTTGTTACTAATAGCAAAACATACCAAGAGGTGAACTGCCCTTGAAAAAATAAGGTAATAGCTCAGGTTGGTACACCAACTGCTTGTAGGAACTGCTCAAAATGAGAGCACAGTAAATTTTAGACATCCCCCCCCACCCCGAAACGCTTGACCATGTCCTGAAAGCAATGTTTTTCCCTTTATATCTCTTTTTAAGTTAGGAATAGTTGATGTTACTGATTGACAGTACATATATTAATTAAAATTAGCAATTCCATGCACAAATAAAAATGGATAATGTTATAGCATTATGGATATGGTCAACTTACGGATAATGTTTGTGACTTCAACCCATATTTAAGAACTATGACACTGATCCCAAGTTCGCATCTTCACCCAACACATTAATTTAATATAAAAGTTCAAAATGCTATTACATGTAATAATTTTAAAAAGTTCCTATATCCATTTTCTCAACTAAGCTCAGGAAATACATTTGCACACGAAGAAGGATATAAATTGTTGCAATTATTACTTCTAATTTCTAACAGAGACCAGAAGTGGGCTGTTTAACTTAATGCATTCCCATAAGATTACAAATTAAAAATAAATGACATAAATCAGGTGGGGAAGATAACAAGCTAATGGAAGAGCAGTCAGAGAAGAAAGACAGGGTAAACTCTGAAGTAACAGAGTAATTTAGAATGACTAAACACAAAACATGGCAGAGTAATTTCTTTACAGAAACTAAATAAGTTGAGTAATTTGTCATAGATGATACAGAAGTAAGAATGCAAGTGGAATCTGAACAAAGAAGTACACGGGATGTTTATAAGATAGCTATTTGTAATTTAGAGAAAAGTTTATCCCACTTACAATATTGTTTGTGTAACAAATCAAAATGCATGTTTAATACTTTCAAAATTCAGCAAGCATATATGCAATTTTTAAACGGAATTTGAAAGCTATGTACATGCGGTCTGGTGTCCTTTCATACGAAAAGCTTAACATAAACTTTGCTGAGCGCGAAACATGAATTACGTGCAATGTAAATTATGCTCCTTGGAACCAAGCCACGCCAATACAGCAGGTTGTGACTGATACAGTGAAGTGACATTATCACCTTTTTCCTTCCTCTGCTTCAAGCAGCTGAGCAGAAAAGACATTCCTGATTTCCTGGGAGAGAATTAGTAAGTAGGAATCCCTAGATGGTCTGTGCTTTGGCTGAAGCTGGTACACAGGGAGAGGGAAGACAACCTTTCTTCACTACAAAGGCTCTTCTACAACCATAAAGATTTTTCAAAAGCACCTCTCTCTACGTCACAGCCGAAGCAGTCATAGGTGCAACACCGTGTTAGTAGCGGGGGGAGACAAGCTCCCAGAGCAGACTTCTTCGGAGAGAGTGTCTCATGGAAATACACCTGCCCAAGCCCTACAGGCTGCTGTTGATGCACAGGTCACAACCCAAATGCTGCTGGAAACACCTCTGGGGAAAGAGAAACAGGTCGACTGTGCAGGGAAAAAATGGTGCCTGGGGGCCTGCAGAAACAGGCAGGTCCCCCAGCTGCCTAGACGAAGCCAGGACATGTTGGATATGGCTGGAAAGAGCCAGCGATGGCGGGGAGCAAAATGCCTCCTCCTCCTTGGGTTAATAAAATTATTTTAATTCGACAGGTCCTGTTCTGTTGGAACAAATATTTTTTCAGAATGACTGTAGGACATATTGAAAATAAGAAGGTTCCACACATTTTAGAGCTGGATCTGAAGCAATAAGAAACATTTATAATACTGCTCAAGCTATTAACGGTACAAACACTGGTGCCCACTACTAGTATCTGGTTGCTCTCTTTGGTTGTCTCTTTTTACTTTCTCACACTGCTGCCTTCTAACCGCAGTGCAGCACGCCACTAGCAACATATTTAAATGATGATTTTCAGCAAGTTCCTGTTTCTACGCCATTCTTTCCTTTTGTAAAGACGAGAGAAAAACAAAAACCAAACTATAAATAAAAATGTGGACCATATAATTATGTTCTTAATGTCATTTCCTTTCATATAGGAATAAATCCCTCACTTAAAGGCAACCATCTGAAACATAAAATGTAGCAGTAGTTCTACAGAGTTCAAGAATATTAACGTAATGATATGCTTAGGAAAAACTGAAAGAAAATATTGTATTTAATAGAAATTGCTAGGATAATGCAATTATTTATAATGAATGAATGGAATTTTTATTTCTCAGTGCCAAGACTTGGAACATGCTTCCTTCCTTGTGGTAACTCCATTTTTTTAATATGAAAAGTTGAACAGGACATGAACAGGTCGAAGGAGGACAGTTCCAGTAACGGTGCTGGTTAACTTCTTTGGGGATGTTGGGTCAGAACTGACTCAAAGGAATATTTTCTACCACACGAATAACAAAATGACGTGGTTTCAAGTACCATAGATTCTTTATTGTCCACAACTTAGTCTAGTATACCAGTTTAGACTACGTTTTGAGATACCATATCCTCATAAAGCACTGGCTTCAGGCCTTCATTAAAATTGGACCAAAATTTTACTACAGTAAGTCAGCTTTACTAAATATCTTTGATAAAATGCCAACAAAGAATGATATAGCATCTTGGCCCCATATTTTGATTAAAATCAGTTGAAGTCACTAAGGAATATAGCTGAACTTAACGGTACCATAAAGAAACTGTTATACATGAGAGGTACCAATTACCCATCAAACTTTGAGAGTCCACAAAATTATTTATGCGGCAACAAATTCCCCTTAGGATCATGGTGTTGATGCTGCCAGACACTTTTCCGACAATGACTTGTACATTAGTTTCTGTGGGTCACTGTGGATGTGCTGGAAGAGTGAAAAGCTTACATCTACTTCATATAACCAGTTTTACCTACCAGAAGAAGCCACAGAAAACACCTACTATTTGTATCTGAGCCTCACCAGCAGGTGTGAGAGACCTACAGAGTATACTGGCTATGATGAAACACAGCAGCATCAACCTTCGCCAGTAATAGTTGCTGCAGTGGGAAATCACAGCTCCAAAAGCAGCAGGATGAAAATGAATTTTTAACTATTTATAAAAAAAACAAACAAACAACAAACTAAATAATCTCATTGGTGAGAAGTGGATACATTGGCATTATTCTTAAATATTATTGGTGTTCAGTTAGACGTATCCTCCCTAATCATGTTAGCACTTCTTAACATTCAAGAGGATTAATTTTTTCCCACTGAGGCTTGTGAAGCATTATCTACAGAAGATCATATTAGAAGGGACAGGAGTGAATTTAATGCACTGGATTTGAAGTCATTTACAAAACTCATTAAAATTCCAAAGATGCAAAATGGGTATTCTGTGATGGGCTTCTGCGAATCTGGAGAACTGATTCGCACCCCCCATGGGAATACTTTAAACACAAAGGATATTCTGCAGTTAGAAATAGAAAAGCTCCACGACTTAAATGAAAAAAGTGCTTTGTAAACTGAAATATATCATTAGTTTGTATTTTCAACTGAAGCTTGTTAAATACAATCTAACTGAGTATGGGAAAGCAGAAGAGTGCTATATTTTATATTAGCAGATGTTAGTTGCTCTTGGGAATCACAAATGGAGTAGTAACTTCAAACAACTGTGGTGACAGCAATGCAGAATTAAGACAATAATGGGAGAGGATAGAAAAATAAATTTTTTCTCTTCTCTAGGACAACGTAGATAATTCTTTTTCTCACAATTTATACTTAAATGCTTTCTTTACTGTGTAACACATAAATGTTGCTAATGGACTAGCAAAGTTTGAATGTGAAATATTATCTTTTATTAGACCAGTACACAGAACTGGAAAAAGCAGATGCTGTTTTAGGCTGCCTGTCTATTCAGAAGAACTTGCCAAAGAAAGCCTTTTCTCTTTTCTTTACCTACATTCTCTTGATCGAACAGAAGATATCACCTACGCCCACAGAACCTGATTATATTCAAAGACCATCACAGCTATAACAGACTAGTTAATTTATTTCAGGGATATCCAAACTTTGCCCACATCCAGCCTTTACTTTTGTTTTCAGAGATGCCTCCCATACGTGCTACAGGTTTTGTCATCCAATGCTTCATCCCAATCTGACAGAAAAGGCGTTCAAAATGGTACGCCTTCTGTTTTGATCTATAACTTAGGAGCCGTAACTCTGTACTGTATGAGGATGGCATGCATTATACCGAAAAACTTTTAATCCTGTATCAGCGATTACAGAACCCAACAGGTAAATAAAACGCTGATGCTGGGTGCGTAGGGGCTAGCAGGCTCTGCAGGGAAAAGGAACGTGTCAGGCCTGTAGAGGCAAATGTCGATATCGAGTGAGGCACACAGCACACGCTGAATCAAACAAATGTATGAAGACAGGTACCAAGACAGAGATCAACTGTCCTGTACCATCTAGGCCCTGTCACCGGCATATTTATCTCCAGAGGTCTGCTCTTCTTTCTGAATTCTTAGAAGTGCTTCTGTCGGCTTCCTGCAATTTGGCTGCTGAGCTGCTCTCTCCAATTTTTGGATCAAAATTCAGCCTTGAGTTGAAATTGCAAGGAAATGAGCTTAGACATCACAAAAGAAGAAAACCAGAGCTGAAGCGTTCAGGGTAGGCTCAAGATAGTGTTCACTGACCTGCAAAACCACTTTTAACTATATATGCCTTACGCTAGTTTGTGCGCATACTGGATAGAGTTTGGTATAGACATATGAAAGGGAACAATTTAGTGAAAAATTTGCCTTATAATCCAAAGCCAGGGTCAAAAAGACAAAATTAGTCACATTTATTTCTGGTACAAGTTTCTTACATTCATTTAACTGGGGAAAAAAAAGCATTCTGTAATAAAGGAGTAAAATTAAAAAGTTGAAAAGAGAAATAGGAAGGAATAAGAAAAAAGAGTGGTGGGAAATGATAAATTATAGTATGAAAACAAGAGATAAAAACTGCCAGTGAAGGGATTAAGGAAGGCAAGACATCACCAGAGCTGGGAGAAAGGAAGATTATTTCAGTAGCTGAATTATAGCTAGATTGACAGTCTCTGTAGAGACTTCATCACACAAGCTGTTATTAAACCCTTTCAGTTCTGTATTCCAAAACTCCCAGAAATATACTGCTGGACTTCTGAAATCACTGTGTTTGTGTGTGCATAAGCACGGGTGTATTGCATCTGGCACACTGAGTCCAAATCTTGATTTAGGTATCCAGGTAAGGTGGTATGCAGAAAAAATCACTGGCAGAACATATTGTAATAGAAGGTAAGGGCATTGTATTCATTACTTAAAGTGACTCATAAAACTGTGCCAATTAAAATATAAATGGTTAATGTCTTTAAAAAAGATTTAAGATCCCTATGACTACATTAAGTTATAAAGAGCGGCTAAAATTTGTTAACAGGTAAAACATGGAAAAAGTGGTATCTTGCAGTTTTATTTCCCATGAGTGTGTAGATGAATGGTCTCAAGTACAGATAAAGGAACACATGAAATGCCATAATAAATATTAGATGGCAATGACTCAAAAAATTATTAACTCCTACTGTCAGCTGAAGAGTGGATATTTGCTACCTGTTTTCACCACTTACAGAATGGTTTCCCAACATTTTGGTGTGGCACATCAGTAAGGCCTACATCAACAGCTCAGGCCCTTGTTCAGAGCTTCAGACCACAAACTCACCTGCTCCTGAGTCATCTTCTGCAGCTCTTTCTCCCAAGCTGCCCGGTCATCGTCCAGGTGGTAGGAAGCAGGTGGGGTGAGTCCACGCAGAATCAGGGGGTCACGGTCATGGCAGAGGGCTGTCAGATGTCCAATGTACAACTTCAACTTGCTGCGATTCTGATCAAGTTCTAAGAGGGGCTGAATTATCTGAAATAAGAGAAGAGAGACAGTGAGGAACAGCCCGAGACCCAAGCAGTGGTGAAAGCAAAGATCAACCTCTAAGTTACAATCTCGTTCAGCTTCATACTGGAAGAAACCTGAACACCCTCCCTCCTCCCCAGCAGTACTCCTATCCCATAACCCAGCAACCACCCAGCTGAAGCAGAAAGAAACCAAGTACACTAGGGAAAGGGGATGTGGTGATGATAGCTGTCTGATTAATACAGGAAATAATGATGATATGGGTGAAAAATGAAACAGTATTAAATCGAATACATTAACTCTACTGATTATCCAGCAGTGCTTCAGTCAACTATCTCAAATCCCCGCTTTAAGAATTAGTTTTTCTGATAAAAGGTGTCTGTCCACAACTAAGGCGATGGCAATGCAGATTTGAACTCATTTTGCCAACAAACATTTCAATGTAATTAAAGTACGCAATAAACACGTTCTAAAGAGAATAGTTTCAAATGATGCCAAGATGTTTGCTGCTAAAATGAACATATCTCTGCTGTAGAAACTGGGTAGAGACATATCTTAACCAGAAAGTTAAGATATAGTTTTCTGTAATCTTCTATATAATTAAGGTATAGTCTTCTATAGTTTTGAAAAGACAATGACTTGTTTATTATGCAAGCCAGACTATATAACAGACTAAAAAACTAAAACCAAAGGACTTGATAAAGTACTGTTTTATTTCATTATACTTTACCCAAGCTGAATCTAATCCTTGTTCCTCAACACAATCCAAACTGGAGTCATCCAGTTCCCATAAGAAGTATTTGAAGAACCATTTTTCATTTGTTTTACAAAAATATAGAGCTTAAGTGCGTAAATACATATTGAGAATCCCTCGCTGTGCCCTCTCACAAGAATACTGCTTCATATTGTTCGAGATGTTTGTGGGTGTCTATTCAAAACTGCAGTAATACAAAACTCGCAGCTGATGAAAAACCAAGGACGAATTGGGCTTAGTGCCTCCAGTCTGTAAAATGAGGTGCCGAAGCCACAGGCCCTGATGTGCAGCAGCTAGGAGAGCTGGGAAGCCTTGCTGTGATACTGGCAACTTGTCTTCATGTTCCCAGGCAGGAGCTGCACCTGCTGTTTGTTAGCTGGCCGGGGATATCTCTTCAATAGGACACCTCTGACCCTGCTAATGAATAAGGAGTGAGATAATCTCTGAGTCAACAGGAACAGGGTACTGGCACGACTTTCAACAAAGACTCTGGCTTCGACCGCTTTCAGTAAGGCTGTCAGGGCTCACTTCTTTTGCTTCTAACACTGTTCTACATGGATTAATTTCTGTAGAGTGAGAGGATCTGAGCGCCATGGCTAAGCAGCTAACTAATGTCAGGCTCCTTGTCCTGCAGGGCGCAGCTGCGCTCAGCAGCCTACACCAGAACACCAGGGTGGCCGCAGCTACGAAAAGCCACAGCGACACAGCAGCCATGGTAGAGGAGAAAGACAAAAAACCTGCAGAGACAGTGAGCTCACGTGCTTTATTAAAAACCTTACTGCTACGTGCAGCCCTGGGACAACATCTGTTTGCAGATATAATCACACATATCAAAATAACGGTTTGACATATCAAGACTGCAAACTGCAGCAGGGCAGAAAACTCTGCTCTCCTGTACACAGGGCAATGGGAAAGGATCTTTTGGTAGCATCACCACAGTTACATTTCACTTCCATCACCAAGCACAAATGTATTTAGCCATTTATATCCACCAGCTTGGTTGTTTGCTGAGTTTCTGCTATTTACCCCAATTTCTTATAATTTGGGCTACCTAGATTATGATCTGAAAGTGTACTTGCCTGTGCAGGTGAAAAAAAAGTGATGCTTCCAATTTAACTGATGTCTTTCCTATCTTTCTTACTATTCAGTTTTCCCACAGAGGGTAGAGTGATGGAATATCACATCTTTAAAAAATACCGTTTTATAAAAGTAAGAAAATTAAGTAGTCAATGTCTAATAACTAGTGGTCCATGTAGTAGCTGCCTTGTATTCTTTTCAGCTACCGCAGTCTATTGAATATCCATCAGACTTGCAGATTTGTCTGAAAAGAAACTGACTTGCCAACCTTCCCAGCTGTTCTTTGTGAACAGAAACCCTCCCCAATAAAGAGAAAGCAGAGCTATCTAGCAAGTAAAGACGGAAGATTTTCATAGAACAGTTGAATTTGATCGCTTGGGGACAAGTCCCCTTTCGATGCACATTCCTCCTGTACCCTTCCCCCTTACCTCAAGCTGGAAACAGGCCAAATGAGGCGTGTGAAAGTTCTTAACTAGCAGCCCTCCCAAAGCTGTTCGCAGAGCAATCATTCCTCTCACTTGGGATCCATTAAACCCTGCCAGTCAAGTAGGAAATGCCCTTATATCTGCGTTCCTGCCGTATCTAATTTGAACTGGCCACTTAGCAAGAGGCACTGTGCTTCCCACACAGCAGAGCTGCCACTGCCTTATCTCAAGAGGGTGTAAGAGCATTTGCTAAGTGGAAAGGCAGGGCAGTGCTGGATTCATAAACCGCATTGCGTTCTCATGATCGGCTCAGAGCTGTGGAGCTTTCTAGGAAAACAACGGGTAAACAGACCAAACCCAAGAATACCTTCTAAAGCAGGCCTGATTCATTAATTGCCCTCATAGGTTTCGGCCATCCTCATCAATGCATGGAATGAAGTCTGCTTAATGTACCCTCAAGTTCAGAATATTCTTAATGGCCAGCTAAGTTTGACAACGTGTTTCACTAAAAAAAGGCAATCACTACAACTCTGAAGCAGAAACGCGAAATGACTGACAAATCTCTGATACAAACCCAAACCACCTCTACCATCTGATAAAGACATTTTGGACCATATTCCAAAACAAATTCAACTCGGAAACAACGTGTTCAGCTTTTTCGAGATTCGTAGATTTTTTTTTTTAAATCTTTGATCATGACAAATGTGAATCTAATTGTAGTTTTGCAAGTCACTGGAACAAAAAAATGCTTTTGAATGAAATTAATACTGCTTCCTCAGTGGTAGTCCTGCTGTTGCTCTACAATGGTCAGCTGAAATATGAGTAACTGTATTTAAAAGTTTTTTACGATAAGAGGCTGTATTTAAATATGTATATATATGCTGCATAGATGAGAAAAGGTACTTGTAACTGAATGTGGTTGGAGAGACCTATCTAAATGTTTGGTCGCTTTTACTGAGAAAGATGAAAACACCTCCCATACAGAGACTGTGGTGTCTAAAAGTTTGTCTCAACAGTGCCTAATGTAAATACGCAAAAACACGTAGGTGGTTATATGAAAAAGAAAACCAGCGAATTGCTTGCGGTACAAGCGCAGCAGTGTCGATCTGAGACAAATGCGATATTGACTATCCATAGACGTCTGCGGAATAAAGTATGGTTTTAATCAGTGTGTAAGAGGACTCATTCACCACAACCACCAGCTTTAAATTATGGGTTCCTCCAGGCAGAAGGGCTAATGACCTGGTCACCTTTCTCCCTGCTAACATTCCTTTCTTCTCTGAAGGAAGCAACCACTTTTCTTTTGCAGAACCAAGTAATTAACTTTACTCAGTTAATTTCAGAGAATACCTTCTAAATTTCTACTTAGCAATAAATCTGCAGCTCCCATTTTGAAGAAAGTCTTATATGCAACCCTGAAAACTTGTCTGTTTTTCCAGCTACATCAGCTGATCTTCTAAAAGTTATCTCCCTACACAACTTGCCTTACTTATCAGAATCATGCATCAACAGGCATGTTGATCGTGGATCAACAGGAGTAATGGTTTTCGTACAGACACATGCCTCTGATTTCTCTAAGCAAGCAAAAAAAGGGAGAAAATAGCATCTTCTTGACACAGCAATGCCAATACAAAGCACCATACGTACACTTGGCACCGCCACGACTGCTCTCATACTCCCCTATTAGCTTGACTACTCTGCTTGTACATATGCTGCATGGATATATTCACTACAGAAGGCTAAAAGGCAGAGTAATGCAAATAAGTGGTCTTCATTTTGCAATCAAACAATTCAGTAGATTTTTCTCAACTTACCCATAAATCTTTAAATTTTTCAAAAAAATCCCTGGAAGAACAGCTATATCACGAAGAAAATAAAATAGAAATGTCAAGTAATCTCAGGGTGAAAGCAAATAACATGAGGTCAAGATTTCACTGTTTTTGTATTGAAAGTGTTAAAAGAAGTGTAGATGGAATGAATCTGAAAGTTTCAAAGGAATTAACTAATTTCAGAAATGGTCTAGCTTGCTAGCCTGGTCTATGGACCCTGAGTGTTCCTTGTAGATCCTGCAAAGGCATAAAAATATAAGGAATTCTGAAAAAGAATCAACCAAAACTACAAAACACCACCAAAGACCCCCTCAAAACTTCAGACTGAACATAACAAGTATGCTTGGAAAAGAAGTTAGATGGAGGTAGCCCTTTACCTCCTATCAATCACATTTTTCATGTAAGCATGTGAAAATATTTTCAAGCTTTGTTACATGCAGATGCAACTATGCTACCCAACAAAACCTACTTCTCAAACTACCAGTACACAGGAGAAGGGCTGAAAGTCCGGGTAAATGCGTATGTTTGTTAAAAAGAAATTATTCCAAGGAGGACCTGACAAATCTAACAAAAGATGGAGTGGATCATAATGGGTCCTCTGATGCCTCCCTGTATCTGGGTTTTATTATAGATATTCAGACAAGAAAATTTTGCCTATCTAGCAAAATAACTTATATTGGGAGATATGGAAGTAAACTAAGATACCAAGTGATACAGGCTGGAAGTATTTGCGTGGCAAATTGAATTATGCCTTCTTGCTCAGACCATTTGTGTTTGTTTGGCAACAAATGCAAGGGTTCAGCTGCAATCATCTTGTAACCGTTGAATGCAACGGAATTTTATGAGGCATGAATTTGGCTCAGAAAGTGCAAAGCTTTCCCAAATTCAGAACAATTTATCACTGATGTCTTCCCTTCGTTATTTTAAATGGAAACAGAAGAAAGTTCTCAAAAAGACACAGCCTGACCTCAGTTCAGTTCAGCTCAGTTCACTGCTGCACAGAGATACTTGGTTTCTTCAGAAGACCGCAAGACAAAAGCTCAGGGACAGGCTCAGTTTTCTTTAGATTTGTTTTAAAGACAAAAATGGATTTAAATCTAACCTTCATCATTTTCTCCTCATAAAACAAAACAAAACAACATGCGTGAGGAGCTGAAAGAGATTCTGGCTATTTTGACAGAGCTGTCTTACTCAGTTCATTTCTGACAGAATCAATTAGGAAATCATTTTTATATAGCAAATTCTTTTTGAAATTTTTATACACCATGAACAAATCCCATGGATTAATGGTTTCCAGAATTCACCCTCTTCACCCTGGGAAAAATCCAGACCAGAAGAAAAGAACAGAGAAAACACAAAACAGGGAAAGTAGTTTTGTCATTAGATCCCTCTTTTCCCCATAATGTAGGTGAAGCAAAAAATTGCAGTGGGTTGGTAGGATTCCTAAAGCACTGAAAATGAGCGAGTAGTTAAAAAATATTTTTATACATAACAAATCCAGAAGTGCTTTTTCATGACACTGGCAACTTTTGCTTACATGTGCGGTGGAGCAAAAGTGTGCGGGGAACCATGTGTGGAATAACAGGGACTACTGTAGATGAGAACTAAAATACACTGGCAGGACTGTGAGAAGCTTGTAATTGGACCGTGGGGGAATACAACTGTTCAGGAATGAGGTACCTCAGCACAGCGGAAGGGGGTGTCTACATACAGCTTGAATTTTACATGTTTCATCAATCCCTTCCTTTCAAAAGCAAGAGCATTCGCCCAAACCCTCATGCCTATATATAACTAATTGCACTGTGCAAACATCGCATCTCTTTCTCCTGTAACAGCCCCCATGCCTCTTTCCTAGGCAGAGGAGAGCAATCTGTGGCTTAACTGCAAGATGAGATCAGAACGTACAAATTGGAACGCTGTTTTATTTGTCTAAGTTTTCTTTTGTCTTTAAGATTTCTTGGGAATCCAGAGACCCAGCAGCTTGGTAGGGTGAGATCTACAAAGAACCTAAAATCTTCCACTTCAATATATTAAAACCCCCTTCATTTGAGAATTTCATTCTTGTAGGTTGTGTTAGTTATCAGGTTAAAATTTTGAATAATAAATTAAATTATAGAAAGCTGTGAAACTGGGTAGTCAGACTTATAATATTGACAATTAGAATATCATCAAGGCAAAAAAAAAAAAGTATCCCCACAGCAAGTGAAAATAGTTTAACAACTGTTTGCAGCTTGTACCTGCCACTATGGATTTAATAGTATCCTCCTGGTCAAACTTTTGTAGGTGTAATTAGGCAAGTTTTGATTTCATGCTGTTCCTTCTCTACAAGAACATAGCAACTTGAGAATAAGTAAGAACCACCTGCTTATATTTTTAATCCAGTCAAGCTTTCTAGCACTTGTTACCTATACAACAGCGAACAAGAAAGCACACACATTCCTTGCTGTACTGTATTTTGTCTACTGCTTCTCCCTATTACAAGGGATAAAAGGAAACAGTGGCTAACATGCTTTTATTTGAAAGCAGAACACCGCAGCACATACACTGGGAGAGCGTGTCCATGGGAATGCTTATGTACCAGTGACTGCATTCTTCTGTCTCCCTGCTGTCTGTTCCATTGCTAATGGAAAACAGAAGGTATTTCTTAAGTAGTCTACCAGAGAACACAATCAGTGCTTTTCCTGTTCAGATGAACTGTAACCTCCCTGTCCACAGGTGCCAGGAATCTTTGTCTCGTCCTTCTCTAACACTGGGTCTTCATTCTGCCGTTCCAGCTCCCTACCTGCTACATGACACTTTCAAAGCAAAGCCATGTGAAGCCACCAAACGCCTGGTTTATCCCTCTATAGGAATTCTTTTTAGAGTTGTTTGCTCTACATTCAAATGCAAAATCCCATTAATAGATACACCTATTATTACAGATATACATAGTAATTCTTATTGGTCTTTTGCATTAAATAACCAGATGTAGTTGGACTGCCTGTGGTGAGCTTACTATGAGTTGGAACTGTAAATCCTGACATCTCTATCAGTAATTATGAACTTTACCAGCCAGGAAAATACAGCGTCTAGATTGGCTACATGCCCTTATCAGTTTTTATTTTAGTCATATTTCTCTTGAGCTTATTTCCATAGTTAATATGTTGGAAAGCAGGTTTGGGCTTGATTCTTTCTCTACTCTAATATTGTTCATCTCCCTGCTCCCTCAGTTTCTTTCCTCCTAATTGACAACTAAAAGGCGCTGGCAGTGACACCCCCAGCCTGGCTGCAGCTATTCCCCTTCTGTCTCTATCCTGTCTGTGAGTGCCAGGGCTCAGCTCCCCTCTCCTTTATGTCACCAACAGCATATTCATAGTTTGCAGAAGCTTCTGGCCTTGCATGATTGCATTCTGGGGTGTGGACAAGTGTTATAAGAAATCTAAATGGCAGAGTAATTGGGAGATAGTACAGGCTATCACACAAACTGTAAGCAACAACTGTCCTGGAAGTGGCCAGAAATAAAAATGTTTGAGTACCAGATTCCTAGTTGCTACAACGACCAAGTCACTAGTAGAAGATTGTATTCAGCTGCAAATCAAAAAAGAAAATAAGACACAGACCTGGAATAATCTCATTTGGTAGAAATGAATGATGGCCTTCTTGTAATTGTTTTGCTGAAAAGCACAAATCTCTACAAAAAGAAACCAGCCATCTGTTTTAAATGTTTTAGAATATAAGTATCTACTTGTGTTCTTCTTTGATCTGTAAGAATAATAGGAAGACAGTGATACAATCCAGTTACACCTCTGTTGTGAGTGCTTAATTCATCCCAGAGCTGCAGATTACAAAATTCCATCTGGAAATCTTAGTCTTATCATTCTGGGATCAGAAAGAAGACGAACAGTGTATGAAGATCAGTTCTTTTGTGCTCATCAGATAAAACATTCTTGCACAAAGAATATATTCTTCAAACATAGAATAGTTATTAAGAGAGCAAAATAATAGTTAAAAAAAACCCCAAACAAGCTAGCAAAAGAACTGTTCCCAGAAACAGGGAAAGGACCAAGAGCAGAAGTTGACATCATTTTAAGGACAGCATTCTTCTCTAGGCTGTCCCATTCCAGTCTAATGGTACTTACTGGGTAAAAGATTACATGCCAGTATGGGTAAAGGGTAAGAGAGAAGGTGGAAAGCTGCCGTTCTAAATTGGAATGGTAGAATCATAGAATTGTTGAGGTTGGAAGGGACCTTTAAGATCATCGAGTCCAACCATTAACCTAACCTGACAAAACCACTTCTAAACCATATCCCCAAGTACCACGTCTACCCTTTTTTTAAACACCTCCAGGGATGGCGAATCCACCACCTCCCTGGGCAGCCTATTCCAATGCTGGATAACCCTTTCTCTGAAAAAATTCTTCCTAATATCCAACCTAAACCTCCCCTGGCTTAATTTGAACCCATTTCCTCTCATCCTATCACTTGTCACCAAGGAGAAGAGCTCAGTCCCCATCTCTCTATGACCTCCTTTCAGGTACTTGTAGAGAGCAATAAGGTCTCCCCTCAGCATCCTCTTCTCCAGGCTAAACAGTCCCAGTTCCCTCAGCCGCTCCTCATAAGACTTGTCCCCCAGTTTTTATGAAGAAGATTAATCATAAATGAAAATATTAAGTATTACTTAAGTTGCTCGTTCCACCTTAACAGGACTGTTAGACTAAAGCAAGAAGGTCCCTACAAAAGGCTCTCCATTATTCAGAATTACAGCCAAAGGAGAAAAGGTTATTCTCTGAAAAAAGGCAAAGCTTGAAAAGAATAGATAATTGTATGATAGCTAAACCAGGATTTTGAATTGTACTTCCTCAGACCAATAACTGTCAGTCCATGAACACGTTGTGTCTCCTTGCCTGAACCTGATGGCACAGCCGTCTTTCAGTTTCATAATTAACGCCGCCGCCCACATAAGCAGGCCTCCAGAAAAGCAGGGATGGAAAGCAGGTCCTATGATTAACTGGGACACTGTATTCAAAGTGCTGCCCTTGTAACGATTAATTAGTTACATCACCTTATTTGAGTGCCTCACATTAGTGTTCTTACTAAATGGTTGCCCATCTGGAAAGTGGGAGTGAGGAGCCCCGGCTGTCACCAGTATGACAAAACAAATCTGGCATCTTATCTCTCAGTCAGGCCAAGTGATAATGTTTAAGTAAAGTAAGATTATTTCATGCAGCTGCCTTCAAATTTTGCACAGGGTATGTCTCTAAGGCAAGCATAAGACATTCTTTCACAGCGTTTTTACTTATATGAATGAACCTTAACAGACATATGAGAACAGTTTATTATACACTATACAATTAGTTTGCTGAATTTAGAGAGGGGAAGAAATCACCCTTCAGAGGACAAAACATGACAAGGAAGAAGAGGCAGTGGTCTAAAGAGCTTTGCTCAGCATACTGGAATGGCAGCTCCTTGAAATGTTGAACGTAGGGGTTATTTTCCCCTTGTTTGGGAAGGAATAGGATCTTGGAAGGAAAAATAATAAGTATTAATGAATCAAGTCAAATACAAATCTAACACAATTTTGGGAACAAATTCAAAATGAGGTATTAGAATCACCATCCTATCACTGTAACAACACTATTTTAGAATATTGTGTAATAATATTGCCTAGCACTTATATAGCACTTTTCCCAAGCAGAACTTCCACTTTACAAAAACTTCAGCTCATTTTACAATTAGAGAATTTGAGACGGGGAGAAAGAGAACAAGCGAGTGACTGGAGACGATGCCAGGAAAGAATTTATCTTCTGAATCGTAGTCTAGTACTGTGTCCAGTAAATTATGTTGTAATACGAGTCAGGCACGAAAGCATGGTGTTTTTGAGCATTCTGCATGATCTAACAGTTAAAAAGACCATATTGAAAATAAATTTATTTAAAAGGCTTATGAGGTCACAGTGTAGTAAGTGACAATACTGAGAACCTAAAAGAAGTGTGACAATAGGATGAGCAGCTCTCTACATGCTGCAAGCATAAAATGTGTCTCATGGAGAGAAAGATCACATTTATGCAGTGAATGAATGTCTGGGTAATCAATTTGCAAATGGAACTCACCATGAATAAGATATTTACTTTGCTAAAAGAAATCAGTATATTAATCTAAGCACCAAATAATGTAGAAAAAAATCAATATTCTTCTCAAACTTCCCAAAGTATAGACACTTCTAGTTCTGTAGTGATTTCAATGAAAAGCTCATGGGGTTTGACAGCTGTGGCAGAGGTTAAATTAAGTCCTGAGATATCCTGCCCTCAATGTCATTATTCCTATCCCTCTTTCCCTACCACCATAGCAGTCACAGTTCTTCAGACTGTTGCCTGTCACCTACTTCTGTCATTTTCGTCTCTATCTGAATAGCTATGTATGCTGGCTGACTAGGTGTCCACTTGTTGTGCATTTCCTCTTAGTGAAATAATAAATACCCACTCCACAACAAAAAGGAAATTGTGAATGCTCATCCTGGGCATTCCTACGGGTGAGACAAAATTGCTCTGCAGATACACATGGCTTACAAACTTGAGCATTCAGCTGGTTTTTGCATACGTCTACCAGTATCTGCTTCTCTGTGAGATTTAACTGTTTCTATCATTCTTACTGTAATGCTTTTTAATACCTTTCTCCTAATAAAAGTAATACAGAAATGTCATTCAAGCTCCATTACCTTTAATAATCACAAATGGCTATTTAGACGGAGACCGGTTTTGGAAACAATATATTCATTAAAGATGTCCTTTAGAATATTGTAAGCTCTTGATTAAAAACTATAGTTAAAAAAAATCAAACTGAATTCCTTAAACATTCTTCACATTGATGACTTTCCCTCTCTTTCAGTTCTTAGGTATAGATGACTCGTCTACAGAAAAACTTTTGGCAAAGTCAAATTACAACATTAAAATGTAGCCTCTGGTACACAATGCATACTTGTAATCTGGTGATGTTGCAAATCATAATTTATACTGGTTTTGACAAGGAGTCTATGAATTTTACTTGAATTGACTGTTTTTCAGTTCTTAAAAATGATTCAAATATTTTCCTGTTATAACTTACCCCCTCTTTCCACTATAGACACCACACCTCTGAAGTCTTAAGAGATGTGTTAAATTATGCCAGTGTTTTCAGCAGTCAACTCACAATACTTACTGCTTCTGTGTTAAAATTTGTGAAACTCAAGTATCAAAGAAAAATGTCACAAATAAGAGGCTTTTTGTCTTGCAATATTCTTATGGTAATAAGAACTTGCCAATATTTTCATCATCTTGAAAGATCCCCGTTTTTACGCACTCCAGTTCAATGCTAGCTCTTTGACCATTCCACTGTTAAGAAGCGTGAAAATAATTTTCAGATTTTGTTCCTGGAATTCAAGCACAGCAAAACCAAATGTTTTGCTCCTTAGCAGGCATATCCGTGACTTCGGGACTTGTTGGCAACTCTTAATAGAAAATGCTTCCACAGAACGAGTTCAAAAAGCTTGTATAGTGACAGCATCTCCTAGGCTCCAACTCCTACTGCAAGCCAGAGTCATGGAAGATGGGAAGAAAAACGCTCTACAACAGCACGCGTACTTAAAAATGCACATACAGGATGTATATATTAAATATCAGGATAAATCTCTCAGTTCTCAGAGTTCCAGTTTTGCTTTTCCTCTGTGCTTGCCCTTAGCACTTTTATTCTGTCCTCGCTTTCCCTTGTGTCCTTTAATTTGATTGTCTTTCACTCTTCCAACAGCTTTTTGTGATCCTATGCCCACTACACCCATTCAACAAAAGCAGGCTCCTCCTTTCTGATGGGCAGAAGTGACACAAGCAGATTTCTGAACCCCACCGACACTTTCTCACATGGTAGCATGGCTGCGCTTCAAGAAAACCAGATGAATTGAGCAGCTTGGGAAGTTTATGTATGGAAACTTTTGCTGCTTCTTTCCCCCATATAGCACATAGAAGAAGATAGACACGCATACACACATATCCTTTTGTAAGTATTACATACCACAAACTGTAATTTCATGTTATTTTTTATAAAAGTGAATAGTAAGTAATTAATCCCTTGGCCAGACCATTTTAGCATTTGAGAGAGACAAAGGAGCATCCTCATGAGAAAGCACATTGGAATATGCTTGGGTATAGAGGAGGATAGAGCTCCATCTTGGGAATAAAAGGAGTCATAAGAAATTTAGACAGCAAGGCAACGAGCCTAGAGAAAAAGGCTAGGAAAGACTATTTCAGGAAGAAAGATGGTATTTACATTGAACTGTAAACTGAAATGTAAACTATCGTTCTCTGAAACTACAGGAAGGGTGCATATGTTTAGAAACAGTGTTCCATTTCAGGGGAGCTATATCTGATAATGCTGTCATGCACAGAACGGGCATAATTAAATATTAAGTTCAGTCAATTCCACAATGCTGGAGGGCAAAAGCCTCAAACCCTGAAACATAAAAATAAAATAATATAGTTTGCTATTGTACATATTTTGATGGTCTCCATTTTATCTTCGGTATTGACCAGAAGTGATTACAACCTCAGATCTAAAGGAACTAAAAACCAAAGTTATCACCAAGTCCTGTACAATTAGTCACTTTTTTATCATTGTAATACATGTGTTTAATTTAACACATGCAGGTTAGGGCTCTGTGACTTACAACATCTTTGCTTTTACAAAGAGAATAAGGACCTTTTTTTTTGAACGTACACGGACTACCATGGTTAAAACACGTACTTTGTTGGCAATAACTGGCTTGGGAGGTGTCAATCACCTTTATACTTTCCCTGTTGATGTATGCAAGACAATCTTCAGGCTGACATGTTTCTCAGATGAGACACATGTAAGGCAAGGATGCTGGCTGCCTCATTATTTTGACTAGGATATTCTGTAACATGCTTTCCTGATGAAAATGCCTCAAGTACGAAGCGGAGAGATATGCTGTATTTAATGTGAACCACATTCAGTAAACTAAGAGAAACCATACCCTTAGCACAGTTGCATTCATATATGCATCAGCAGATGGGAGAGGAAAAGAGAAAGATCTTTCTGTCTGTTTTCTACACAACCTCCACGTTTGCTCTAGAATGAAAATAAGAATTTTTCCTACCTTGATAGTAAGCGTCGTCTTCCTTTTCATCGTTTACTTACCTGATCTCTCCTGGGCTTCAGCAGATCTTTACAAGCATTATCTCTAAAACTTTTAGCATCATATACTAACATACAACCATTGCAAGAGCGGTGATTCAAAAAGAATGTGAAATCAACAGCGAGTGTAAACTAATGAAGCACTTTATCAATTTTTCCACTAGAGAGGTTTTCTCAGTTCAAACCCCAAGGCATGAAATTCAAGTTTGACACTGCCACAGTTGGATTAAATTTTTCAGATGGTTGACTTGAAAAGAGGTATCTGATCTATACAGTCAGACAGACATGTAAGCCTGCAGTCAACTGAGCAAGTGCAAAGAGATGAGAGTAGCTTATTCTTTCATGAACATTTTACAAATCTAATAAAATATTTTCAGAAATGCAAGGGACCAAATTTCCACAGTTTTCTCTCAAATAATTGATATGGAAAAATCAAAATCTGAGAAAAACTGCAAAGAAACTAATGTGAAGTATTTTTTCTTAAAAGGATAAGTGAAGAAAAAGCTTCATATACATTTTTAAAATATTGTCACAGCATCGCAATCCTTTAAAATACTTCATGTACTTAAATTTATTCTGCTTTAAAACTGATACTACATGCATAAGTGAATCCTATGTACTGTAGCCTAATAATGGATACTTGACTTTCGTATCTTCGTATCAAGGCTCCTGGTCAGTAAAGGATGTTTTCTTCTTTGCTACAGAACAGGCATGAGGAGAAGGGCTCTGTCCTGCGTACTGCCTTCTCTTCTGGAAATGGGGGTTGTTGGGGAGACAATTTGATGGCAGAAAAGAAAAAATTGTGGACACAGACACAGAGAAACAAAAGGTACTTTAAATGACAAATAGCTACCAATTTCTCCCCCACTGTTTTGAGAGAACGGGGGAGATGGAAGGAAGAGGGCAAGGTTAAGGGGATATTCCTCTTTGCCTTCAAATTTACAGAAAATTTATATTCCTAGTCCATATCAAGAATCATCTACTCTGAGCTGATAAATATCTGTGACTACTTAGTTGAGCATGCATGGCAGCAATCTTGGCAGCAGATCTCAACATGCTTAAAATCTTCAGGAGGAACATTATCTTCAGGAGGAACATTATCTCTGAGCAAATTCTTTACTAACCAGAATCGAAAAAGCATACATAGATTTGGCTACAGTACAAACTGCTTTGAAAAAGAATCTGACTGAAAACATTTCCTCCATGAAGTCAATGATAAATGATATGAGAGACATTTCCTGTTCTCTTGTACACATTAGGAGTTTGCTTTGCAAAGAAACCCAATTACATGCCCTGGAAAGTTCTACCCACAACATCGTGAAACAATGACATGATGACTAGAAGAAGAAAATCACAAACTACACATAAACACACGAGAAACACCCTCATGCAGAGACTATGCAAGCAAGGGGGAAGGGGCAAAATCAGGTTTCACAAAGCACATGGGAGCGAGATGCGAGAGTGACTGCTGGAAACTTTTGTATTGGCAAGAAAAGTTGATTCTCACCGTTCTGAACAAAATGGCTGAACTAAGAGCATCTGACTGGTTATGCCCAAATACCCTCCTCCTCATCCTAGTGGTGCAGAGGTGGCAATGGGAGGAAAGCCCCAGAGCAGCATGGGAATGAAATAAAGAGTTGGTTAGTATTTAAAGCACATATGTAAGTACAAACAGTAGTACAAAGTGTTGAATTCCTTATGCAATATTCTGAGTCACCCTGAGGTACAGCTTTCTTTGCTCTCTTGCAGAGAGCTGCATCTTGCAGCTTTTAAAATGCCCCTATGCAAAGGGAAAGTGCAATCAGACCCTCCCCCTGCCCCCATCTCCCTATTGGCCTCCCCTGCGAGCTCTTTGAAGAATTTCCTTAAATGTTTACATTTTCTTTTTTTTTTTTTACATTTTATCTTTTCATTTTGTCCGTGAATGCTACACTGCATTCATTTGCAAGCACGTACTACAGTTACTTTCTGGAAATAGCTTCATTTCACTATAGACTCACAGTGTAGAAACAACAGATACTCTAACATTTTCCCCAAATTAAGATTAGGAAAGCCATTTAATTTGCAGTATTTGCACTCTCCCGAAGAAGGTAAGACCAACATTTTCCAAAAACATTGCAGAAAATTCAAGCCAGTCAATTTACGGGTCTTTATTTATCATCTAGAGAAGGGTATTTAAAACAAGATGCAAAAGGAAGTTGTTTTGAAAACATGAATTTTTCTGCTTTGTATATACCCCTTATTGTCTTCTGATACAGACATGAAAAGAGATTTTTAAAGATCTATTTTTGCAAGGTGAACACGTAATTGGTTTTTGCCATTTTCCTCTTGTACCTTACTCATAATTTCTGCATATTGGTGCTTAAAGGTCTAGATTGAGATGCCTTCAAATCTCAACAATTTCTAGATGAGCCAGAGGGCAAAGAGGAGTGCCAAACATTCCTTCGCTTTGTCAAGGCAGTGATTAATGATCGCTAATATTTTAATTAAACTGGAATGGATGAGATTACAACATGGGATATGCAATTATGTTGGCATTTTCTGTGCTACCCAAGGGATAGGTAATCTCTCTGATAGTTATCAAGCACATGGCTGTGCTTTGTAAATGACATAGGAGACTCCTCACTGCCTTGGAGATGGTAAATTGATTTTCCTTCAGTTCACGGCCCATTGAGTTTGCGAGGGAGCAGTCTGTGCTCATTTGGCACAGAGGCCGGGATTTCCTCATGGGAAATGAAGGGAACTGCTCATATGCAATCCATAGATCAGAAAGCTGATCCTGGAGCATGATTTCCTGATACCGAAGACAAGAAACAGTCCTGGACACTCCACACACTCAAGCAGTAAAACCTGAGTTACTAAAGTCTGAATGTGCCAGACAGGTCTCCAGTCTTGCATTTTAAGAGAGTAACATTTCTTTCCTCCCTTTCATTGTCTGCCCCCTCTTCTCCCCCCACTTAATAACAGCTTTGGTACGGGGAACTGTTTGTTCACATTTCAGGAGTTTTCAAGGAAGCCGACACAACAGCAACATCCAGTTCTGGTTTATAACTGCACTCTGGAATGCTATTTCTGTTCCAAGGTACTGCAAGCATGTCAGGAAAAATTACATACGACTCAAAATAATTAGCCCCCATAGTAAAGATTACTTTAAAAGCGAAAGAGCGAGACAAATTACCTGGTCAGGGGAGGGTTTGTGGTTGGTTTGGTTGGAATGGGATGAGGATTTGAGGTGGTCATCCTCATAGTTGTCGGCCATCAGCTTCATACGGTTCTGAGTCTATTAAAAAAAAAAAAGAAGAATTTCAGTCTACATTCTAATGTGATCATAGGGACTAAAGGGAATAGGGTATTTATGCTACCCTGTATATCCAAAATCCACAGATGGAAAAAAATAAGACACGTGCAGAAAACATTAGTATGGATTACTGTAGAGAATCGGTAAAAACTGGGAGACACATTCCAACTACTTCATTTTGAGGCTAAGTTAGTTTTGCAATTAAGTGGCTCGTCTGACTTGTACCTACTCAAGCTTGTGCTGTACATGTATGTACAAAGAAACTAACTTCTTTTTATAGAACCTTGGGATTAAGGTTCTAACACCAATTTGGAAAACAACTCAATGACAACATCAGTTAGATGTGCCCAAGTCAGTTAAAAAAAAAAGACAACAACAACACAAAAGAAGTCATTTTTTTAAAAAAAAGAGTAAACAAGCTGAAAATAGGAATGCCGAACATAGCTTATTACTTAGGAAGTCCACCCAGTTTCAGTATGCAAATCAGTTTTCAAGTGATATCCCCAAAAGTAGGAAAATCCTGAGACTAGTCAGAAAAATGTGAATTATAGAAAAGCCTTCCTGTAAGGAAATAAAAAAGTTAATAAATAAGTCTTTGGGAAGAAAAGGTGACGTAATAATGATGTATAAAATTACAAACTGCATACAGTCAAGCAAAGAATTAACAAAATATGAAACAAGTTTCTTAGCTTTTCTTCAGCTTCTCAAGAAATTTCAAGATCCACAGGATATATAATTTTTTAAAATACAAAATATAAAATAAATTGTGTGAGAATAAATGGAATGCCTTACCTTAACGTTACTATTCTAGGTAAGCAATTGCAATGAACATTAAAATATATTACATGACTGTGTCTGTAAAGGACAGTGTTAGTGAGATAAAGCCCTTTTAACATACTATCCTGAAATGAGGTCCCCAAGCAAACACACATACACAAACAAGGAAAGAAATCTACCATGGCAAAACGTCCCACCCATCCAGCAGGGCTTACGAGGACCATTCAGGCAGCAATGACATTCTAGGAGTAGCCTAGAGGGGACTACGAAAGAGATTGGGGTCTAGGGTCTTGCAAAGTGAACTGCCGTCCCTGTGTCAGCTGCTTCACTTCAAGTTATTGGGGTGCCACTGTCATTGGGCGCTCGCACCTGGAGCAGACCCAAAATGGAGCGATGGCATTTCTCCTTCCCGCTCATAATGTAGACAAAGCCCCATTTTGAGCTTTGTGAAATCCTTGCAGTCCAAAAAAATAAAAAGGCTAGCCAGAGCTATGTTAGAGATGATACACAGTAAATTATGTACAGCTAGACATATTAAATCATCAGAGATGCACTAAAATTAAACGTCTTAAATGAAAGCTCAAAGCTCACTGTAAAAATGCCAGCTGTTGATTCAATCCCTTCATAATGGCATGGTTTCTCACTGAAAACTCTCATTTTAATGAGCATCTTGAGGCTAGAGAATGCAGATTCTACTTGACTGCACTCAGATCGTTATAGAGAAGGTCCAGGGTTTGAATCTGGATTTGATTTTATTTTGGATTAATTTAACAAAAGCTAATACTAAATTGAGCTTAAGCAATAAGCAATTTAATCATGCAAAATCTTCATATTGTTTGTTCTGTTTTGTCAAACAAGTTTTGAATTCCAAGTCTGACTCATCATTCATAAATCACTACTTGAAACATGCTACAGTAATACTTAAACAAGCAGTTCATTGTATGCTTTCTCCATATTTATTATTTTATTATATTTAAGGCTGGCTCTTTAACAATTTCTTCCTTGCAGTGAGAGCTACTGATTTTAAATGATTTCACATTTCTCTGGAAATTTTGGGGTTTGATCGTAAACAATAACTTCTTAAATGACTTTCAGCATGTATGTGGAAAAAATCTGTTAAAAAGCAGAAGTTTAGCATAATGTTAGTACAGCACATTAACTTTTCTGTGAGAAAAAGCAGCTCTTTTTAGCATGTTTTATGTAATTGCATGAAAAAAAACTATGTTAGCACTAATACAGGAACAGAAGAATATAAAGTTCTAAACATTTTAAAGCACAGTATCCCTCACAGAAGATTCTGAAGTGGAACTGAAGAGGTTGCATACGTCTGTCACTTAACTTCAAGTAGAATAACCTACTATTAACACTTGGCAGAAGGTATGAGAAGAGGCTGAGAGAACTGGGCTGGTTTAGCCTGAAAAAGAGGCGGCTTCTTTAATTCCTTGAAACAGAGAAGATGAAGCCACTCTCTTCCTGGAGGGGACAGGACAAAAGACAACGGGTGTAAATTGGAACACAGAAAATTCTCGTTAGAGAGCAGGAAAGTTCTTTTCATAGCAAGGCTGATCAAACACCAGAACAGGCTGCCAAGAGGCTGCAACATCTCCATCCTCACAGACACTGAAAATGCGACTGGGCAAGGCCTTGAGCAAGCTGCTCTAGTTAGCGATGCTCTCAGCAGGTGGTTGGACGCAGAGGTCCGCTCTAATCTAAAATATGCTGCAATTCTTATTATTTGGGCTTTTCCTCTTCAGATAATTTTATAGCTATCAAGGCTGGAGTTTTCAAGAGAAGAAGCAGCTAAGTTCCAAAATTGCTCCTAGCTGCTAAAAACAACTTAGCTGCTTAACTCTGTTACAGCCCTTTGAACATTTTAACCCTGAACTATCTCTGCAGCAGCATCCCAATGATCACAATCATACAGGATGACTTCACCTACAAGGATATTTTCTATGTTCCCCTTTTAATACAACCTGACCTTCCACTGCTTTTGCTGTTAATCTAAGAGTGTGTGTCTATTTATAAAAGTCTTGGCAAGAAAACACCACAATCAGTATTGTGATTTCACTACAGGAACTAATTTACACATCTATCATTGGAATTAGGCAAAAATCAAGAGATGGAAGAAAAGTAGTTTATTTCCTGATGGATACCACTAAAAACTATTATCCAACATTAAAATTCCAAGCAGTGTTGCAAATATAATATATAATATAATATAATATAATATAATAATATTTTTCTATCTCTCTTTACGACAAACATGGAAATACAAAGCTTCTGCTTAGGACTGGAATACTAACTGACAAACTTCTAATTGGAAATTTTAAAAATAACTGGAAATACATTAACTCAGTTTCCTTCCTATTGCTCTTCTCCAGAAAAAAATGTTCAAAAGGATGGAAATTTCTAGAGCATATGGCTGTTGCAATGATTTAAAAACAAACCATTTACTGTGGGGAACCACTCCAACATCCTGCAGTCCTGAACTGCTTTGTCATGGCGCTATTATACAATCCTCTCCCACCTTATGAGGTTATGGCTCAGATCCTAGGGCAAACATTTCTACATCACTCTAAAAAGTATGAACAACAAAGTGGTTTAACCACTGTGTCCTGTGAGAAAATAAATGAGCAGTGCAGACAAATCGGTTGTGTCAGGAGTGCTTTTGTCTAAAACCTCCGGAGCTTGTAAGCAGAAGTAGTGATGATAAGAACTGGATGTCAGAACCAAATATTGCTTAAAAAATACCATGCGCCATTACAGGTACCTTCTTCATGCATGTGCAGATAAGTTGCTAGAAAGAAAAAAACAGGACAAAACTCCGCAACTCAATACGTTGCTTGATTTTTTCAAGAAAGTGTCTTTTTTTTTTTTTTGACAGATTTCCTAACCTTATTCCTTGCCCTCCAATCACACAACCCCCACCTCCCAAAATCCCACACCTTGTCAAAGCCCTTGACAACGCTCTTTAGTCTCCCAGTAATCACCATACAAAAGAAGAGTTCTAAACCCTTTAGACTAGTGTCAGTCCTCAAAATTACTTAAGAGCCATCGCACACTCTCAAGCTCCTAACTGAAAGCCAGGAATGACTGTGGAGAACTTGCCACAGGAGGTCTGCAGACCAGAGTCTGTGAACCGCAGGTCTAAAGCACAACATTTGCAAGGGTACAGTTCCTAAAAACCCCTCAGCTTCCTCTGGTTATATGTACTCTAGTACTATCAGAGACTAGTACTACTATCAGTACTACAGACTGTACTCTAGTACTATCAGATCTTGTCCATCTTCCCTTTTTCACCCCAGAACTTCTGCAATTGTTCTTTTGCCTGTCTGATACACTTATTCTTAATGCCCTTCTTGCTTCTCATCATTTAACCCTGGCCTCTGCCCTATCCCTTGCTACAGCAGGCAGTTATATTAAAAGAAGAGAGCACCAGGAGAAAATATGAGATAAGCTTCTTTTAATCATAAATGTGAATGGTCAGCACCAGCATTTCTTTTAAACTTGCTCTCTTTTCTTTTGTTGTTTTGTGGCCCTCCAGGGATTTCACTATATTGTCACCATGCTTTTTCTGGTTATCATGTAGTTTACTTCTGCCTGTATTCTATGATCACTGAATGTTTGGGTAAACAAGGAAATTACCATGGAATAGACTATTTCTAACACAGCCAACACCTGAAAACTTTCATTCCAAACAGCACATGTATAATATTTTAGCTGCCAAAACTGTAGCCATGGTGAATTTTGTTTAAGAATCACTAAGTTCCTCCTTCACGGATGTACTTCTTCAAAGCATACTTTCACCTGTAGGTCCCTAAGAGTAAGTTATTTTATGTTCACTGCAGGCTACACTGGTAGCTTGTTTGTGCACCTCCACCCTGAAGACCAAATTAATAGATTTTATCACAGTGAAATTATTATAAGAGAAAAAAACAGAACTGATGCTGATCCACAAAGTTTAGGGGAAAGTCAGAGACATATTCTGGAATACAGCTGGTAAAACCTAGAGGAGTCCTGCCCACGTCTGACAAAATCTTTATAGTGGAATACCACACATAAGTTTGAAACCCACCAATTTAACTACAGACACTGTTTATAATATATTTTTGAGAATGTTTTCATTTGAAAGCTTGCACTAAGTTGTATTTTATAATGAGAATACATACCTTTTTTAAGCATTTCTGCAAGATAGCTAGTGTTCTGGTAACCACTACCCCAGCAAGTTTTTGAAACCAATTTTTACTTGTAGGAATCATCCCACATTTCTGTATCTCTAGACAAGACCTCTAATAAACAGCAGATACTAGCTCATAAGCTGTGCATTCACTATATTAATCTAGTCTGCTTCATACTCTCATTGCAGTCACTTATTCAAGGAGTTCATATCAAATCTGTTTCTCCACCGTGCAACACAGCAGAAACCATGACATCAGTGACTTTATCATTTTTGCTAAAATATTTGAGTGGGGTAATTTCTGGCTTTGCTAACCAGTCTAAACAAGCTTTATTAATCCTTTAATGTAGAGTTTAAAAAGTCCCACATTAAGTAAACATTAATATAATGACTGTACTTGTGACAAATGGATACGTGGTGGAGACAGTGTGTCAGTGACTTAAAGGAGTCATCCCATTTCAATCCGAGTTGAATGTTTCACTGGCAGCACACACGTTCAAATGCAACAGTTTAGAAACATTTCCACCACTCATAGCATAGATCTATAATGGAGAAACTCGGGTGATTTCTTTTTCCTAAGTCTTGTGCCAAATTCAGTATCTCTGAAAATTATGTTCTTGCAAAGACTTTCAGACAGTCCTTTTCTCTTTGCTGAAAACACGCAGTGAGCCATACTCCCTGGAAATATCCAACCAGCTCCTGGCTGGAATGTGGCTGTCAGAAACACAGAAAGAATAATCCCTCCTTGCCTGTTATTGGAATGCGATGCCCTGCGTAACTACGTTGAGTATCTATACCTACCTTGAACATACACCTAGCTTGAGCATATACCTACCCTTGAGCACAGGGTCTCTGAAAGATCGTTTCAAGTATTTTACTCTAAGCCCCCTTCCCATTCATGGTATTTACTGATCTGGCAGATATTTTTCAAATTTGTAAAGAGATGGCACATACTGAGTTGTCATTTTTGTTTGTAAGGTTTAAAAGACACATTATTAGTTCGGCTTGGCTTTCCTTTTGGCTATGTTTAAGATTAGCAACTGTGATTCCTCTATTAGCAGCACACAAACAGAGTGTTCAGCTGCATACAAATGAAAATCATTCCCGTTACTGCAGTTCTGTTCATCCTGGAGCCCATGTTTTTGTGGGCCCAACAAAGAGCACGTGCATCATGCAGCTGCTGGGCTTTGTCAAAGCCTGCAGGATTTAACGCAGATTCTACCTGAGATAAAGGCTTCTGCATCGGCTGTTGGCAATGTTACAACGTTACATTATAAAGTGAAAGACTTTATCATCCCCGATAATTTCTGTGTTTAATGATTTCATTTTTCTGCGCATCTCCCCACATGTGATAATTACAGAGAAACTTCATTGTGGAGAATTCCTATTCAAAAAAACTTTTGAACTAAAGGAGGCAGATCATTTAGATATGGAGTTCTCTTCGAGGCTTGACACGTGTAGATATATGTGGATGGATTTAAAAAACAACCTTTGAACTGAAATTTTCCCTGTACAGGAATGCATCTCTTGGAGCTTTATTAGTTCCTTGGGAGAAGAACACACAACTAACCATGGATGGGTTTGCCTGATGACAAAGTTTATTGAAATCTATTGCTCTGAATCCTGTACAGAGAAAACCAGCGACACAAAATACAACCCAAATTAGATCTTCTGTTTGGGATTCCTTATTGTGTTATACCCCATGAACATTATAGGTTATGTTCCTTTAATCCTCTTGTACTCTCTTTAGAGACACCTCAACCTGTGTTTAAGACTGACCGATCAGTGGCAACAGAACTGCCTTTCTCAATTACTTCTTTCACAAGAGCTGGAATCTTTTAATTCCCATGTTTAAAAGGAAACAAAGAAACAAATAAAAATAAGTTTCTCCTTCTCTCATGGTTAACTACTCAGGAACAAGCCAAGTACATTAGTTCTTTGGCATCTTTCCACTCCATGTAAGGGTCTTGTGCAGAAATATCATTAAGGTGTGTTTTCTTGTATCTCAAAGATATCTGAGCAAGGGCTGGAGGCTGAGAACCTTTACCACCATATTGTAAACCTAATTTATACTGACTGGGTGGCCTACGCATCAAAAAAACCTTCCAGGCAGGATCAAAAGGGCAAATGGAATCCTGTGACAACATCCTCAAAGAATCCTGGATCCCTCACATCACGCAAAACCAAAGAAATTGTTTACTGAGATTGATCTGCAGACAGCAACAGCAAGCAAAATGAGCAGCTGTTTTAATTCTTAAGATGAAATAAGAGAACTGGTTATATTCACATTCCAGTAGTGAGCATATAAAACCTCTTCTGTACTCCAGGTTTGAAGTAAGCAGGTAAGTATTGTCTGGGTTACGAGCCTGCCCTATGGTGCAGTTAGTTAGGGCAAGTCTGATCTCAGTTCCACGCCACGGCAGAGAAGGGCGGCCTTACTGAAGAATTTCCTGCCAGAGAATAAAAGATCAGTATGTTTTGCTGCCACATACCCTGAAAGCAGAAAAGATTCATTTATTTAAATTAGCTTAACAGCAACTGTTTTTTGCTAAATCATGCTGCTACATCCATTCTTCAGCTCTTGTGCCGTCTTCATTACTTCTTTCATCAGTTAAGAACTGATGTCTTTTGCAGACGGCACAGCTACCCTTGAAGAGCATAGGAGTCCACTTTATTACCCATTTAATGCTGGCTAATGAAATCTGCGTGCTTTGGATTTGTATCCTACATCTTCTAAGCATGGCCTTCAACCCTATAATAATCTCTTTCTCTAGCCCGCCTCTCCCATGGTGACTCCAGGCAAGAGTCAGCTGGGACCAGTGTGAAAGTATGTATGTTCTGAATGGCCAGCCATACGCATATGCTACAGCCAAACAAAACATATCATGGCTCAATTCTTCTTGCCTTTCCCTGTGTGGGAGCACTACTTTGGGTTTTTTTCTCCTCTACCCAGCTGTGGATGTTAATTAAGTGCCTATAAGTTACATGATCTTTGAGACTTCTTCCCCTCAAATTTGGTTGAAAATGGTCAATAAACCGAGAAGTTACTTGGTGGGAACTACAGCTCAGCCAAACAAAAGGATAGAGCTGTCATTTAAACTCTTCTTTAGAGGACTTTAGGATAAAAACTGGTCCAAACTAGCATGTTTGGTCCAAGTTGTAAGGGGTTGGATGTAGTGTCTCAATATACCCTTGCATTAAATGTTGCACAGTGGAGTTTTCTGATACCACACTCCATGCCTTTAAGATTTGGGAGGCCAAATTGCTACAAATTCTCAACTGAACAGCAGCAAGCATCTCGTGTTTAGTTAATTTGTCTGTTGAACATTTAATATATACAGTTTATTCAGTCTCTTTAACCTACCTTTGATACACACCACCAAGAAGAAATCACTTGAACTAAAAAGTGAAATGCTACTTCTATAATAACGTGAAAGGAACTACCAGTCTTTGTCATGGCCCTCATTATTCAAACGGTTGAAAACTCTTGATTATACTTCTCCCCTTGCTCATTTTTCCCCTCTCACAGTGTGTTTGTGGGCCCAAACTAAAAATTTCATCTTCTATTTTACTAATTGAGAGAAAAACAAAGAAAAAAAAGCAGCGAGAAAAAGAAGCTGAGTGCACTTTGGAGCATAAACATTCCTAACAACTTTGATAGGTTGGTGATAAATATGCTTTACAAAGCAAAATGTAAAAGATGTCTCAGGTACAGTAAGATTGGAAATGCATTCCAACACCATAAGGATCCTGTGATTACATTAAACTTGTGCATTTTAAGCACCGATGTTAAGCACCAGCGATAAGGTTAGTTTCACAAAATCTATAAACATCTGAAGGCAAGCCTCCTAAATTACCTATATAGCATCCCATTGAATAGGCAAGTATTTTTACCAAAAATAGAAAAAGCTTTTTGTTTGACATAGTTGGCAGGTCTCCTGTTTTGTTATGATTATTTACTTGAAAATTCTCCTTCCCTTTTCACTTCAGCTTCACTCCACACCCTGCTCATCTTACTCTCTTCTACCATACTCTGTCCCTCTTCCCTTCATTACTCTATTTGGTTCTCCTTTCCAAAGTAAACTCGCTGATGCTCAAAACCCACTTACTTATGCTCAGCTTAACAAAGCTGCCTGTGTAACACAACTGCTTTTGTCACTCTGCTTTTGTCTCTTTGTCTTTCTCCTAGACTGAAATCAGAAAGTTTCTCAGTCCAGCAACATCTATAAAAACTGATTGGCAAAATCTCATCTAGGAATTTATATACAAGTTGCATCTTACTGTAAAATCTTAAAACCTAGTCATGATCCCCTGCTTTGACAAAATCATTTGTAGGCCATCTGCTCACGTGTATCTATATACACTTTTCCTAGCTGATATAATTCGGAAGTGTTCAAATTTTTGTCTGTGCCTCTGTGACTGTGCCTCTACAATACATATAGTAAAAGCATTTTTAGCCAGGTATATTTATTTTTGGAAGGTATATATCAGTGTTTTTACCTCTTTAAGGTTTACATATGTTTTATTGTTATATGACTCACCACTTCAACTGCATTGGCCTGTAGCTTCAAAGAGTTGTTAATAGCAACCCCTCTCTATACATGCTGTTCTTGGCAAAAAAAAGTAGTTATGTACAGATACAAATTCCTAGATGCTAAAGCGATGTGAGCTGCTCAGTATCATCTCAACACAGACGGTCTGTAAACTGCCCAGAACCCAGCTCCGGGTGTATACATGAATGTGTCTGTGTCTACATGATATAAACAGTGTTGATAGCAACTTTTTTAAAAAACACACTGAAACCTCAAGACTATTTATGCTTGTTTTGAAATTAATTTTAAAAGCCGCTGCGTATAAAAGAAAAAGAAAGCCAGTATTATTCTTTTTTCTGCCTCACTTTCATCTTTGAATCTAGGCAAAATCCTCCATGGTAACTGCTGGAGGGAAGAGTTGAAAGGGCATTTCCTTTGACAACCAACAGAGCTTCGCTACCCCAAACTAAATTAAAGCTAAGAATTTTCTCTGTATGGCCAATTATTGGGGTCGACATCCACGTAGAAGTGCCCTGCCTCATAAGATCCATACAAACTCCCAGACGTTACATTCCTGTCTGTCCACACCATCTGTGCGTGTGGTCTGCAGACACGGGATTCCTGTCCGTCTACACTGTCCCTGTGTTTGGTCCACAGAGGCAGGATTCCTGCCGGAGCACACAGCAGCACATGTGCAGTACAGAGTTGGACAGATGATTCCTGTCCATCTGCCCTGCTTTTGCATGCAGCACACAAGCAAGGAGAATCACAATAAACCAATACTTTTTATTTTTCTCTTCCTGCAGAGGTTGATTTTTCTTATGTAGTCTGCACCAAAGCTTAGATAACAGTACTGCCTGGAAAGTCTGAGGAAACATTCAGGTTTACTACTGTGTTTGTGCCAAAATTATTCTTACCAAGGAAAAAAGATGTTTTCCTTTCTACAAAATTTATGGCACACAATATGTAGAGATGTGCCAGTTTGAATTTCTCTAAGGTGTCTGTATTTCAGACAGTATTCCCGTCATTGGCTGCTCTATTCCTAAGCTGTTGTCTTTCTGCAATTCACATTATATTATGCCTTTACGCATGAGTAGAGATCCACCCAACAGGCACCATAAAGCACACTGTAAAGCTTAGAAAAAAATCTTAGGAAATTCTCTCTTCTAAAGAACCACCAAAAGAAAAAGCTCTGTGGAACAGGATGAAAAAACAGGTGGTTTTTCCTTAACAATCCTTTTACTGCAAAGTCATTGAACTTAGATAGATGATGCCACATGTTAAAGAGCCCTGACAAAGCAGAGGAAGAAGTAGAGATGAATGAATAGAAGGACAGGGGTAACCTCAACTGGTTTATTTGCAACTAGAAGACCTAGTAGGAAACAAGGAAGCCTTCCTATTTTTTAAGCCATCTTTGTATCACAAAAAAGATTGCTGGCTGACAACGGAGAAGGACTAACTAGTTTTGGTAACTGGGAAAGGGTATAAGAGAAAAGGAAGAGACATCAAGAAATCTTTTCATCATCTGATAGTGATGAAAAGGATAGAGATGGACAATAAGGAACTAGTCTTAGCCTGTGCTTCCCCACATCACCCAACCAGTGGATCGTTCTTTTTGCAGTCCAGGAAAACATACTGATACGTTGCCTATCTCTCTGTGAGATATGGAAGAGACTGGAAAGGCACACAAAATGAAGATCTGTGTGTATAACTAAATATATTTCCCTTTAAAAAAAAAAGACAGAAAAACCCTAGAATGAGAAGGTACTGTACTTATTACTTCCAGAGAGCAAATAAACCCATGCAGTCTTCCAAGTTTTAAACTTATGTACGTGTGTGTTCTTAAGGATCACTATATTCCTTTTATTATTTTTTCAACACCATTAATGTCAGCAGTTGGCAGAAGTTTGGGTTGCTAGCTGTAATAAAGGAGGTGAAGCCAAGGTTATATCTACTAGTGTTTTGGAGATGGAGGGCGCACTGGCTTGGTATCAGAAATTACAGTTACATTTCAGGTTAATGTGAAAAAAGTGGGAAGAGTCATTTCTTAAACTATTAAATGGATTGTGTGGTACAACACTGAAACTGAATGTTTAATTAAGTTAAGTTTTCCCCCAAATAAGAATCCCACTGTAAAAACAAGAGATATCTAAGTTGTTCAGATCCTAAGAACTTGGCTGTAGTCAGCTGTGAGAACTCTATTTGTTGTTCACTCGACTACAGGAAATATTTGCATTCACGTTAGGAAAGACAGGAATTGGTGGTAAACAGAAAGAAAGAGAACAAAAGACCAAGTTCTGGGACTAAAGTTTTGCTCAAACAAAGAGAACAAAACCTCTAATAAAATGGCTGCCCCTTAACCAGGGCTGTATTCAAGATAAAAGAGCATTACTTCCCCCAGGCACCAGCACTGCGATCAGAGTTTAATATGTAATTGGAGACTAAAGCTTTATGGAAGTTGAGAGACTAATAGTCACCTATACTGCTATACTATTGACAACCTAAAAGTGTGCAACACCTTATTGCAAAGGTAAATTTACTCATATTTAAACTGAGGGTGCTTGACTGTCTCACTGATCTTATAGCCATACAATAGATGTTTGATTATGCCAAGTAAAATCAGACAGCAATCTTTTGATAACTGTGTTTGAGACTTATTTTGCCTTTATGCACAATCTTGGACTAATCTCTAAAAGCATTTCTTGGTACTGAAAAGACTACCCTTTGGAACCACATTTAAGGCAAAGAAGGGCAGACAGAATCCATCCCTTTATTTTGTGTTCAATATAGGTCTGCTCAGAGACAGCAGAGCACAAGTGCCCTAAAGATGATCTGTCAAAATCACTACCTTGTATTTGACAGCATCATCTTCAAGGGAGGGACTGGAAGCAGGATCTCTATCACTATCAACCTTCTCTCATCTTTACCTTTCAGAGTTGGCAGCTATTACCAGAATCCTCACAGCCTCCCAAGTTAGCAGGCAGCAGAAAAATCATCACCCTCTCCCTACACACATTCACAAATGTCAAGTGGCAAAAACACTACGTCTAGGGAAAAACTACACACCTTTTCTTTGATCGTGAATATTTTTTCATCTTAGAAAAGAGGTGTAGAGAACAGAATGTACTTATTAAAGAGTAAAATGCATAACTTCTTCAGCAACAAAACAAGAATAGTATTTTTTTTGAAGACTTGGATTCTTTAGAACATAACACCATGAATTTAACAGAACTGAGAGGAGTCTGTAACCATCAGCACCCATCCATTTGCAGAAGCTATCCTAAGCAACTGATGCCTAATTTCATAAATCTATGACTCCTTTTGATAAACCTGATATACTATCCTATCAATTTTCACAACTTGGTATGTAAATTACTGAAAGGTTAGTATGGAGAAACTAGTCCTAATTGACAGCATATATCTTAGATTTCCAACTGCAACCTGAAACTTCTGTTTTCCCATGCATTACCTATTCATTAGCCTGAGATACAGTGCACTGGACTAGGCTCAATCAGATTGATTCAAAAAGGGAAATTCTTTTCAGAATACTAACGAGCTTAACACAGTGGATGAGGAAAAACAAATAAAATCTGTAGACTGAGAAGTATTTCAGTGCATAATCTCAAAAGTACCTGAGACCACTGTTTATCAACAGCTCACTATTTACTGAAACTGAAGTTCATTCTGTACAGTTAAGACTTAATTTTTCATTTTAACTTTTTAAGATGGAGGGGATTAAAATTCTCTGTTGCAGACGATGTATTTTTCCCTACCCAAGCAAAAAAAGTACTCATTATGTTACTCCCCTGATAACACAGTAAAATCCCAAATATGCAATATATTCTATCATGTAGATCATTAATTTTCATTACATATTTCTAGGTGCACAATTCTTTCCACCGTTCCTCCTTCAGGTAAAGAACACATTACTGACATATTAAGTCATACAACTGTTAATCTGTAATCTGCTTGAAACCTTCTACATATTTTATTTATGAAACCAATCAGTCACCTCATATCTCTGACTTCACCTTCACCTTGCATGTTTTTGGAACACACCTTGCATCATCTATCACCTCACCAGTTATAGATCTTACACAAATTAAAACCAACACTAAAGCTAGTAAAATGCTTTTCAGCTGTCTGCCACTACCTTTCTACCGACTATCAGTATGTGAATTGCTTATTATATAAGACAGTGTTCAAAGTTACAGGTTCGTTAGGCTTTTCTTCCAAAGAGAATTAAATACAAATAAAATCTTGCTTTATAGCTTTAGTGTGAAACTGTTCAGTGCATTGTGTGTTCTCTGGGGAATAACGCCAATAAATGTAGGAACAGATAAGCATAATGTACCGAGCACATTTTGGATGGAGATGAGGTAAAAGGAGTCATGTGTCTTCTAGACAATTGAACAAAAATAATTTAGTATAGAAAAAGCTGCATTCAATCAATGAAATATCAGTAAGGATGGTTACACACTCGTCTTGGAAAATCACTGTATTTTTACTGAGTTCAAACAAGTCACTCAACATCTTCCTGTATGTCAAATTTTGGTGCAAAATTCCTGTTTCTTCACAAAAAAAAAATTATATTCACAGGTTTATCTCATCAAGATTATTTACATGGCTATGTGGAATCCTCTCTGTCACCAAAACTTCAGAGTTCCCTAAACAATGTGTCTAAATGACAAGATTTAAACACAATCATAAACTCACTGTATTTTTCTGGTCAGCCTTCAAACATCATCAATTCAAATACCAAAAGAGTGATGCCAAACCAACCCAGCCACAAGAACCGATGTCGGAAAGTCTCAAATATTTTACCCTTGAGGCACATCCTGCCGCTGGACAACAAACAGGGAGTAGTCGTGTATGGATACTTCCCAACTACCCCACAAACTGTGGAAGTTAAGCAAAAGAAGATGTACCCATAATTTTATTCCTTGAATGAAAAACTATTGGCAATCTTGAGCTCTTCTAAACCGCTTTTTCTGAGCTTTTGCATCCATCTCACAAACTCAACAGCTAACACAAAGACTGTCAGAAACTAAGGGAGGGTAACTGTTCTCAACATAAAATTTGGAGCATAGAAGTCTCATAGAAATAAATACATAAATCCTCTGTTGGATGTATGTGTTAAAAAGACCTGTTCTAATATATTCTCTTTATTTAACTGAAAAACAGTGCCTATCAGGTCAGTAGTTTGTGCCACGGTAACTACAGAAAACCACCATATGGTACAACTGAGATGTGAAATGCCAGTGACTATGTTTACATTGCACTAATGTTCAGAAATACTATTCACAGATTAAGGAATTATTATTTTAGGCCCAAAATTAGATTTCCTAGTGCAGTCTTCTGGAGAAACCAAGCTCCCCCAGTGCTCTTGACTCTTTAATACCCCTAACAAACCTGGTCCTCCCAGTGTAGGCTTAACAATTTTAACTGATAACAAAAACCAGCAGGTTGGTTGTCACTTACAGAAGTGGGACACAGGTTGTCTCAACTGCTAACCTAGACTTGTCCAGCAAGCCTGATTTTCTAGTCGGGGACAACGTTGCTTAAATAACTTGGTATAGGAGTTCACAATCCTTGAATGAGAGATACTGTAAATGTGGGAGAGGATGCTGTCAGCAACTATCCAACTTCATTACATTTATTTGTGCAAAGTTTTAGCAAATTAAAAAGCTGTACAACTATAATAGGAAAAGCTTAATATAATCAACAAATGGAGGAATGGACTGAAACAGATTTTTGAAAACTCAGCTCAAACTTGGGAAATATTAGTCCATGGAGTATATTTTAAAATGTCACGAATGCGTAGAAAGAAAGGGTAGCAAGTACTGTATTGTCATCTGAGTTGCAAAGTAACTTTATAAACCTTAAAGCTCAGTCTCTCAGTGAGGCAAAGAACCTTCCTCTGCAGGCAAAACTACAAAGCTGCCATTGCAATGCCCTCGAAACTACCGGCTGAGACAGGAGCGAAGGCACAAACAGAAAGCAGACGTGGCTGTTTACAGCGGCACCAACAGGCAGTTCTCTTCTCCAGCACCATGAGGCCAGCGACAGCATGGAGCTCTCTTGAACGTACATCATTGTTTAGTAATACAAGAAGCAGAGGGTAAAGGTAAAAGGAGTAGGGAGAGAAGAACAAGAGTATATGTAAAGCCATGGGGAAGATGAAATGCTGCCCCAGAAAAGACTGCTGACACTGCACTGAGTGCTGTTACTGTGGTAACCAATGATTAAAAATGATGGGAAAAAAGTCTGGAGCACATGGCAAGGAGAAGGTGCTTTCTTTTAATCTGTGAGGGTTTCTTGAGCTGTGCTTCAGGAAACAGTGTTCAAGGGCATGACAAAGCCCCACTTTCTGTGCCTGCTCGGCTGCTGTCAGGGTGCTGGGGTCTCCTCCTGGCAGAGATCCCCCCCTTGACAGAAACAATTACTGAGGAACAAAGCCTGGCAAAGCAAGCAGCGCCATGATTGATAATCTGGATGGATTACAGGCCTTCGACAAAAGCCACGATGCTTAAATTTGACAGCTGGCAATGCCTGGTGAGAGCCAATTAGTGGATATATAGTCACTTCAGCCAGAAGTTTCTTCTGTTTCTAGTCCAATAGTTCCTGAGAAGGAAGCGCACAGAATGATTTCCCCCGCTTCTGCCTGCTCACATGTATGCCAGCTACACGGTCAGTACAGCTAAAAATAAACTATAAAAAGTACATATTTTGACATCTTTGTATATGAAAGCCAGTAGATGCAATTTTTGTAAAGCTGCAGTTGACCCTACAGATAGTGGCCGTAAAGGAACCTGAAAAAAAATAACTTTACACTGACTCTACATAACACACAGTGTGTAAACGAGGCTGCAGCTGCACTATTTAGGTACCAAGTGACAACAGTTCTCAAAGTGCTTAACTATTCCTTAAATATTTCATGACAAAGTACATTAATCTGTCTGTTGCTGTTTCAAACAGTTTAACCTGGCATTCAAAGAATACTAGAATTCACAGAGTACCTTTCTGTTCTGCCCAACAGGTGCAGGAACCTCTGACATACAAGTCCCCTTCAAACTCGTCCGTCTTTTCTTACCTTTCGCATCACATAGATTTTCTTTCCCCACTTTTGCATCCATTTCCACTCTTTCTAGTGCAAGTATGTGGGTACTGTGGTGAAGAAATCAATAAACACAGATGGATCCAAGTGCCCTGAATCTCATCACTCATTTCAAATGTTAACTTTTACTTTGTTTTCTCAGCTATAAAGCAGGCAACACCACTGCACTCAGACAACTTAAGTACATCTTCCTAGACTTCTTAAGACTCCTTCTGACAGTGGTTTAAGAGGTACCTCCACTCACTAAACTTCAGCGGGCACCATAGCACTGCCGGGACATCTCAGATGCTCTTGGAGAACAACGGTAGTTCTGTCACAGAAACAGCACTACATTTAGCAATTACCTGCAGTGATTGTATCCATGTCACCTGAAGAATAAATTCGTTTGCTAATAGGGTAATCACTCTCATCAGACATGGTTTCAAATCAGGGCAGCTAAGGAAAAGCAAAGACTAACTGCATGCCTCACAGAAACTGTATTATTTCACCAGGCAGCGTGGTAATAAAAACTGCCAGAAGTGTGGTCATGCTGATACAGCTCCATGTCAGTAAGAGGAAAATGCTTGCCTGTCGGTCTCCTTTGACCTGTTTTACATTCTCCTGTTACAAAGAGAAATGACTCCAACCAGTGGAACTTCACTTGGAAAAGTTTGCAGCAGAGGAGTGTCAGGTGTCAGCATGCAGGGTTTCCAGGGAAACAAGTAACAGTGGAAAACTAGCATAGTTGGGGGGAGAAGCTATTCTGGAATCTAAAATTCTTTCCTTTTCCTCACGATCCCATCAACCACATTTACTTGAGAAACAAATCTTTGCAGTACCTTGGCCCCTTAAGGAAAGTCAGCCAAAATCTTTGCAGGGAAGAAGCACAAAGTAGCACAGACAAAACAGCTTTGGGACTTGCATGGCTAGATGAAATATATATTAAATATTGCATAAATGCTAACTATTAATACTACTAGTCATCACCAAATAATTCCTCTCAATTTATGGGAATGGCAAATAACAGCCCCTCAATTCATGCTGGGAACGACGTGTATTAAAGATAACTCTGGCAAGGAGGCTGACTATATAACCCATACTTGCAATACCATGAGGTTTCTTATCTCCCTTCACTAAAATAAAAAGGAGATCTTTTCCTTTAGTTGAGTTTAGGTGAACAGCAAGAGTGTATATAGGAAAAACAGGAAAGGCGAGAGACCAAATGAAGTGGAAGTACTAAGGCAGAAAAAGTAGACATTACTGATGTACATCAGAATGAAGAGGAAGTCGAAGACAAAGGTTGATCTTCTACTCAGTAAAAAGTGAAAGCCATAAAAAATAAAGCCAAGAAGCCTAAAGTGCTTATGCCTTTTCTGTATCAGTCTTCACTAAAAACTGTACTCCAGTGACTTAAGTTTATTTCAATACTCAGAGAATACAATTTTAGACTAGAATAGGAAAAGAACAAATGAGATGGTACTCAAAAAAAATCAGATATCTTCAAATTTTCTAGTTCTGACTATACTATAGTAGGAAAGAGCTTATCTACTATAATGAAAGCTATTAATGGCTATTTTTGGGAACCTGTGGGAACTGGTGAGGTTTTGGAAGACTCCATTAAGGTTTATGACACTGTCTCACATGACATGCTCACGAACAAGTTCAGCCAAGGAAAGGCCTCGTTTTGAGCTTTGTCAAGTTTCAGATACCACGCCTGGAGAAAGAAAAAGACAAATCAAATAAAATCTAAGAAAGAACAACAGGAATGATCAGATATCTAGAAAACAAGGCCCGTGAAAACTGGAAGAATCGAGACTGCCTGGTTTAGAAAAAAACACAGAGGAGATACCATCATAAACCAAAAGGGCTGCTAAATAGTGCAAAGAAATAGTCTTTTTTTCCTAGGCCCATAACAGATAGAAAAAGTAGTAATGAGTTTAAATTGCAGTAAGGGAGATTACAGATGCACAATGACATTATGATGATAAAGACCAATGAGCAATAGAAAAGCCTTCCCAAGACTGAAGGCTTCCTTCACTAATAGTCTTTAAGAACAGATTACAGGTATAATTAGTTCTGCTTTGAAGTGAGATTTATTTTTTATTATTAAGATACAAAAATGTGGGTAAAAAACTGTTTGGGAAATCATACTCCATAGTAGTTATCAACTATTCACTAACAAAATGGATGAATGAATCAAATAGGTTACACGGAGCTCTGTCCTGAGCCCGGTACTATTCATTATTTTTCATTATCACTCTCTGTGATAGAAGAAAATACATGTTTTTGAAATATGTGGAGGAAGCTTAGCTGGGTGGTTCTGCAAGCATGCTAAAATACAGGATCGAAACTCAATGTGTTCTTAAAAGACTGAGGAACTAATCTGAAAGTTACCTTAAGAAAAGGCAGGATAATAAAAAGATACCAAGTATTAACCTAACCTGTAGTCACACCACTTAAAATGAAGATTTTGAGATCCCATCATCAGTAACACTGAATCAAGCTAGTTCCTGGTAATGTCTGCTACAGTATACTATAAAAAAATTGGAACAATTATGAAACATTATATAATAATACAAGTGAATGCAGTGATTTAGAAACAATTCAATTGAATAATACTCCAAGCTCTCAGAAAACAGACACTGATACAGATCAGAGCCTCCTAAAAATTTCATCACTATTACTTAACATTTATGGCATAGCAGTGCCTAGAGACGTTGGTCAAGCCAGGCCCCACTGTGCTAGACACTGTACAAACACAGAGAATGACAATCTTTGCTCCAAACAGCTCCTAGTAGAAAACCCCAAACGTTTTAGACTCAAAGCCCACAGACAGGAAAACCTCAGCCCATTCAGATATATATATGTGCCTTTCAGTTAAAACCCAAAGCTGCAGAGTAGCACTTCGCCCTGGTACAATAAATATATCCTGATGGTTACAACCTCGCTTCACAAGGAAAGGAATAAATGGCATACAGGCTACTTTCTAACAGATGAGTGGTGGATGTGCTGCCACAAAGCTGGCTAAAGCTCCTTGGGTCTCCATCAATTCCAGCGTGACACACGTCGCGGGGGCTTCTGTATGGCGTATAATCTGAGCACGCTGGCTGGCGCTCGCTACGCTACATCTGGACTTTGTTAGACAACCTTCAGCTCTGTTCTCTTGCATCAGCCCTGGCCCCCTCTGGTGAGGCAGCCTCCCAACCACTGCTTCTCCATGAGCTGCTCACGGAGACGAAGTACTCCGGGAGGAAGTAAATTGGGACCACATTAGCTGGTGACCCTCGCCCTGCAATTGGCCTGCCTTTCCGATGACAGAGGAAATCCCTCATACAAACTGACAACCAATATGAAACAGGCAGCTCCATTTACTAGAAAGCCTGGTCAATGCCGAATGCCTTGTTAGGAAATGGTCTCTATATTGAGGCACATTCCTGCAATTCAGAACCTAGAAACTCTAAATTAAAACAACATTGATGCCATATCCTCTTTCCAAAATGCTTCTCTTCATCCAAACTTTAATACGCATACTTAAAGAAATTAAAGAACCAAAATGTCTTTGGCAGGACTCCTTCCCTCTCTTTCACAGTAATACCCTTCCCGTGTGAGTGACCAGGAACGTGACAGTGTTGGGAATTGCAGAATCTTCCAGAATCTGTACAACCTTTCTATGTGTCTCCACCAATATTTTTAAACAAATAAAAGTGACCTAAAATTGCTGGGCTGAAGAAGTTGGATTTTTTTTTAAGAAGTAAATTGAGGCTCATCAGTAGAACGAGTTTTTGTTTTGGGAGAGAGCTGTATCTTTCTACACTCTAGGAAAGGTCAATTAACGGTATGTCAGTCTGCTAACAGTGGTAGCTATTGTAGCAACTCAACGGGAACCAGCACAAGCAATGAAAAGGCATAATCTGAATCCTATCCTACGCACTTGGATCCCTTCACACGCACTATCACAGCACAGTCAGAAAACTGCTTTTCTAAAGCGTTATCTCTGTCAGAAGCTCTTTCCAGTTCACAGTGAGATTCAGAAATCAGGCCTATGGTACCTACCACAGCATGCGTAACTCTTCACACAAACCACCCCCTTCCGATATTGCTCAGCATTTCTGTTTGCATTCTACGTACATGGAAACGGGAATCTTTTAGTCAACTGTGCCTACCAGCCAACTGAAAGCTGCTTTCCCACCACAAAGTCTAAGCATTTCCTAGAAATGGGACGGACCAAAATACCAAATACTTATCAGGGAGCTCAACAGCTCTGAAACAATGTGAAAGGCAGAAGGAAGGAACTACTGAGGTCAGGATCCCTGCTCTGAATCTGAAGTGTTGAATAAACTTTTTAGGCTCCAGAACTGCTTTTCAAAGTCTTCCAGAAGATCTTGATTAACTGGCATCACTTGCCTTTCTTGAACAGCTGTGTTCAGTACATCTGCAAGTCTGAAAGGTTTTTCATTCACAATTTCTACTGTAAATTTAGGAATTACAGTTAGACTTTTAGGAAGTTCCTGAAATGCTATGCAGTCCCGAGGAGCTGCTGACACAGATGGACCTTTGTTCTCAAGATGTAGAAAAGTGTCCATGTAGAGAAAGCTTAAACTGATGGAGCAGCATAGTAGTTTTGTTGGAAAATGTGAAGCTGGTGACCTGTAATAACTGAAGAGGACCACGATGGCTAAGTACACAGATTATTTGCAAAGAATGTGGAAAAATGAGATTCCCTTTGACTATATCAGTAACGAGGATCCTGTAAAATCTCACAGCCTTCTCTTCTGACCCATCTCATATTTCTGGATCTGTCAAAGTTGGTATGATTTGAATTGATAACCTCAATGCAGAAAAAGTACATACTAAAACCATTGGTACTGAAAAAATAAATGTGATGTCAGATCCTCTGCAACTTACAGAGGCGGTACTACTATCCTATGATAAGTAACTATGTAAGTAGCTTTTCTTTCAATAGTATTGAAGGCTACACACAAAAAAGATAAAAGATGATACATCCTTAAGATGTAGGATAGATTCTAGAGAGGATGTGCCAAATCTCTGTTAGGTCAAATAAGTACGTCTCAGGCATGGTTTAAATATAGTTTAGATTGTTTATATATAAACATCTATTCTGCCTTGGGGATTAGGGATGCACTGGAGAATACCTTGCAGTTCCATTACCTGTGATTTTAAATTTGTATTTATACTGCTTATATATACGTTGTATTTATACTAGTCATCGCACAGATGTGTGAAGGAGATTACTTTCTGCTTTCTTCATTTTTTATTTTTTTTTAAGATGACAAACTTAAAAAATCTTAAACAATGATAAGTCTTTATAGCTGATGGCAGTTTTAGAACCAGAAACTTCAAAGCCATCTGGATATTCCAATGAATTTTTTGAAAAAGGACTATTGCTCCAAAATCAGCTCAGAGTTGGTCTCACTTCACAGCAAGAACAATGTCAAATTAATCTCCTTTGCAATTTTAGTTTATTTGGGAAATTAACTATCCCACACCCATAGAGAAAAACACTTAGAATGGGCATCCTTAAGGGAAATGGCCACGTCTTCTTAGGAACAGCATATGGTATGACTTTTCAGCACTAAAAACTAATGATATGAACTGCAACAGTGTTAAAAATAATCACCTAACTGAAACCTAAGTCATGACAAATGACCAATCTTAATACATAAATTAAATACACACCAATTTTCAGCAGAAAAAACCAAAACCACTATAAAAACCTAAAGATTGTTCCATCTACCCACAAAGGATAATCAGAAGGAAACTGGGAAGGGCAAGGGGCATGAAAGCGCTAGAATGTAAACTTAGGACAATGAGAACTGACAATAAAGTTCCAATTTCTCTTGGACTGAGTGGTAATGTATATTAAGGCTGCTACACCTACACACAATTACGTGAAGAAAATAAGTACTTTACATTGCTGTGACCACTTCTGAATCCTGTTCTAGTAGGGGGTCATCTGGCTACCAAGTGAAAGTAAATACAACTGTTGCTCAAAAGTAAATAATACAAGATTGTAAACTATACTTCTTGCTCATTTTGAAGTTGGTATAACAATCAAAATTACTCTTCTTAAATTAAACCTTAAATAATTGTTATCTTAAAAATACATGGCCAGTAACCTACTTGTGTTTCCTAAGGAAGATGCAGAGAAATCCTTTATCGGAAAGCAGACCTGGTTTTGCCTTACTGTCTTTGACAGCAACAGAAATCATTCGGTTGACAGATGAAATGTTGCACATAAAACTTTATGAAGATGGAAATGGTGGTACAGAAGAAGTCGATACTGGATTGGCAGCAGCATATGTGCTATTACAGGGAACAACTCAGAAAAACCCACCAGAAGTGCTGAAGTGAAAAATCTACAGAGATTTTTCAGATCCTAAAACTCTTATTGCCAGGGATGCCTTTTGCTTCCTCTGTTTTGTATTGGCAATGTATTTTTCACATTGCATTCAATACTGAAACACAGCATTAAATCCTTGAATAGAAACATGCTTTTTCTGAGTGTTAGATCTTAGAAATGGGAAAGGACAAATCTCCTCACAAGCACGAGACCTCCCAGATTCCACTCTAGTAGCTGGCATTCCCATATGGTGCTCCTGTTGCAGATTAGAAATCACAGTAGAGACTGTGTGGTGGAACATGTACGTACTTGAGCTTTATGGCAAGGAGAATTTTCTTCCATGTATGCTTCCTCCCTGACAAGGCAAGTGCCTACAGAAGACAATAACCAATGTCCTTTTCATTCACAGATTCCTATACATTCTATCACATGTTGACTACTCAGGCAGTGACACAAAGAAACTTCCCTTAATATTGAGACTTTCCCCGCCATGTTTACAGGCTTCATGACCAGTAGGTAGCTAGAAATCATTATTTACACACTTTCTAACCCTACATAGGACAGGATTATACATGATAGTTCCATAAATCAAAATAATAATCTCATACTGTGTTAATCGGTTTCTTTTCTAGAGCTCCTCTACCCACCTGCTGCTTGAGCTGTTGCACAAGACGGTCTTTCTCTCGTTTCAGTGCAGCCACTTCATCTTGGGTTTTCTTCTTAGAGGATGAAAGTTCTAGTAGAGCAATATTGGCATCTTTTTCACTAATAGCAGCGAGAAGGGCTTCTTGTCTGAAAAAAAACCCATTTAAATACATTATTATCCTGCAAAACTTAGAGGAAGCCTCTACAAAGAGTTGAACATACCACTAATACTGTAGCAGTGTACAATTCCAAGAGTAGTAATAAACATGTTTGCAATAGTTAAATGTCCGTTGGTGAAGTAGGAAGTCAAGACCCACCCACCTCCTCCTAAATGACTGTGTTGATACCTAATTATTGCTTACAGGATAAGAAAAACACATAATAATATGTTATTATTCCACACTCAGCTTCTCAATTTTTAATAAGCACCATTTATTATTACTTTGGTTGAACATTTTCAATCTTTATAATGTTTAATCATTTCCAGAACAGATTTTGAGAATACATGCACAAATACTGGACTAAACATAAGACTTCTGTGTTAAATTATATTAGGTTATATTGCCTATTCATGCAGCTGTTTTAGAAGGAAGGTGGCATGTGACAAGTTTATTGAAATCACTTGAACAATACAGTGTATTCCCAGAAGGAAATGATGACACAGACACTGTTGTGCTACATGACAGATGTTGAAATCGATGCCTTCAAGGAAGCTTGAGCTATTCTTTGACTTTTCTTGTGAGTAACCAATATAATCAGCTTGTTGGATGTATGTCCTGAGTAATGGAGACAAAGGTAGGCCTGCCCTCATCACAAACCTTTTGTAGCCTCACAGAAATGGTGTAAGCATCTTGAGGCTCAAGCACTATAATAACTAGATACAGAAACACAACCTTGCCAAGCTCTTCCCCAATAGCAAAAAAACTCTTACAAATAGAGTTCAGAAACATTTTATAGATACTGGGAAGAGAGGAGACAAAGACAATAGCCCTGATCATAAAACAACAGTTCTCAAATGAACTCAAAGGACTGCTCTATGTATTGTGTTAAAACTATTCTGTTAATCATGCCAACAGCAATTATTATGCTCATAACGTTGCCATAACACTTCGTCTTTTATTAAAGAGCTAAGAAAAGTTAGAGAAGCTTAATATAAACTATTAAGATTGCTTTTTATTATACCAATATATCTTTCTGTTTGTTGTCAAGATCTTTTTAAATAAAGACCCATCACAATCTGGTGATTTAGGATCACACTGGCAAACTGTTGAGGGTAGCAGTGACACTAAATCTGCTTTTACTAATTCACCTGGTACCACTCCTTGAGCAGACTTTATTTGTGGTAAAATAGCTTTCTCTCTTTTTTTTTTTTTCCCCTGTATCTTCTTTCTAAACAACTAAACTTAATCTTATTTAGGAATTTCTAATTGTGGCTAAATCAAAAATAGTTGCTCCAAAAAGTACTCTGGAGTACAGAATTTTTTACCCGTTAAAATGCTGAAAACCTTACCAATTTTATGACTTTGGTGACTATGAAAAGATGTATTTAATATTGTAATGTTTCTGAGGATGGAGAGTGAAATAAATTCATCAGGTACTTCAGTGCTTAGAACAATGATGCAGGGAGATGCATACCTAAATATGTCGGATGTAGTTGGCTAGCTTGCGTTGGCTGGAGCTCAGCTGGACAAAGAACTTAGTGTCCTGAACACTTACTTAGTAATCCCTTCTCCAATCTGTAAGAATAACTGCATATATATTTGCTTCTTGACCTTGTTTTAGAAAGTCTGAGCAATATGGTTTTGCCTCTTAAAAAAACAAAACAAAACAACCCTCAACACATTATTTTAATAGAATAAGACCAGGAAGCGACTACAGGCACAGTCCTGCTGACAGATCTGAGAAGACGATAGCCTCTGAGAAGCAGCTCAGGGCTACAAACTTTTAACCCAGCTTGGCAGGAGCCGGCACAGCACTTTTGCCCACAGTTACATGAAAGGCACGCTGACTCCACAGCCCCACAGCAGAAACGGCCAGGTTCTGAGGTTGTTTCTCTTTGAGAGCTGCATTTAGAAAGCTCTTGTTATCTTTTACAGGTGGAAAAAAAATATACTGCTCTCACTTGAAAGGCGTGAAGTTTTGCTAAGACAATGGGTGAAAATTGACTCTGATGAGATGAGTGATAGCTGGGGATGGCAGAACACCTTTTTTCTTATGCATTACAGGTTTAAGTGAGAAGAGGATGATGTATATGACCTGGGTTCCTTCTGATCCCAGACAGTCACCAAAGTATTTATGCCAGTGAAAGTTTAAGACCTCTATCACTGCACAGCAGAAGAAACTAGAGCATAAAAACACCACTGGTAAGATGCAATCTCTGTTCATCCCCTCAGTCATTCCAAAGATTGCTAGAGTTTTGCTGAAGTTACCCACACACAGAAGTTTGCTATTATCAGGATCTCAACGGAAGCTATATACCCCGTAACAAAAAAAAAAAGTGAAAGAGCCATGTATTTCAAGGAGAAAAGGTGTGTTTCAACAGAAAAAATTGTTCACCATCTGACAGCACAACAGACTTACCCAATGGACTTTCTGTGTGTGGAATTTATCTCTGGATTTATACAGGTATTTCTTGCACAAGGTAAGAGCATAAGCTTGGTCTAAGCAGACTACCAGCATATCAAATATCTGACAGATCCAGTTTAGAGAGTACTTGGATCCTGCCCAGATAATATCTAGAAAAACTAGCACCTTAAATTATCCCTTGTCTTTCAATACACGATACCACAAAGTCAGGCAAAGTTTTTAGACACTTTAGGATAATCGAAAGATACTCTAAATACATTTATTCCATGAAAAAAAAAAAAATTCTGATGACTTAATGGAGACAAAGAGTAGAAGAAAGGAAAAGGTGCACATCGGATTCCCAGTTGTAGTGTCAAGATTGTAGGTGTGGGAACAACTGATAAAGGGCGCGTTATTGTTGCCACTTTGTTTCTGTTGCTTTTGCTTTATGGAAAAGTATCCAGTTTTGGATGTCTGCCCGAAACATGAAAAATATCAAGAGAGTGAAGTGACAGCACATGATCCATGACCTCCGCTTTTTTCTAGCTATCGGTATCCTGGGAAAGACAGGCTGGCCTGAAGCTCTGGTCATTTTCACTTTCTTTAGAGTAATCTGGTTTGATTCTAAAGAAACGCTTATTCTTTTAATAGTAATCCCACAATCCTCACTGATGATTCAGGATCAGAGCCAAGAATATCTCTGTAACAGTATCTATGTAGCCATTACTCTGGTATGGAAATTGGAGGTGCCTCAAATAGCACATAAAGCATACCTTCTGCAATCAAATCCTTTGTTGCCCATCTCTACTTCTCACAAGAAAACTCCAGGACCAGGACAACGAGATACGGATATCAGTCCATTACTTATTTTTTTCTGAATAATCTTTGCCACTATGCCTTAGAAAAAAACATCCTACTGCCCAAAACTTTGGTGTTATATCATGTGTGAGAAAGGGGTGCTGGTCAAGAAGTGGGGTGAAAAGCATTGTGGCTTTCTGACTGTTTTCTGGAACTGAAACAAGATTAAGTTTGAACCAAAGAAAAATGTTCTGTGATGTGATGCATGCATTGTAGCTGCATCTTGGAATTCTGCAAGCTAAACGTATATTGTTTCACATGGGAGAAGTGCAGGTGTCACTGTCAGCTCTGCTGAAAGGAGACATGTCTGCAATGGTGCGCTACTATTCTCAACAGAGCTTGGAATTGCTAAAATGATTCTACAAGACCAGAAAAAGCAAATATCATCAAGCAAAAGACAAAGTTTGTGATTGAAGAGCACTACAAAACCGTCTTGTTTCCCTTCTTGAGAGCTGTTATCCCCAGGGAGAGCAGAAGAACATGCTGCAGGACAGGTGAGGTGGCAAGAAGGAGAAAACGGGCTGCTGTGTGAATGGTGCTAGTAGGACACGAACAAACCTGTCTGTCAGGGGTGCTGGAGTCAGTCACACAGGCTCAGCTTCAGTTCAGGCAACAGTCAGTGGTACAGGTTTAGCTGCTTCAGCAAAGCGAGCGACTTCAGTTCACAAAATCGGAGGTCTTGAAGTGCCCTAACAGGCAGGCAAAGCATGTACTTGCTGCACAGCCCAACATGGTTGATCTTTTAAAATGCTAGCTAATACCAGAGTCGCTACAGCTCACATAAACATAGCTCACATAAGTTAGTTCAGCTATTTCAGAGAGGACTAGTAGTCTAGCTGTGGCAGCGGCAACTCAGCTGAGGTGAAACTGCTTATTTCTCTCTCCATTTTGGGCAGGTTCTGTAGCCTATACTGAGCTGTACGGCAGCTCACAAGCGGTACGCAGACTTTAAAACAGCCTGAGTATTTCCAAGGGAAACCTGAAATGTCAACAGTGTAGAAAATCTAGTGAAAAGAGGTTTAGGATTAACTCTGAATTGGACAAAAGGAAGTACACTACAGAGAAGAGGATATTTTTTTTTCCCCATTTAGGCTGAAGCCTTTCATTGCATGTAGACTATGATCACCACAGACTGGAGTGGTACCAAGACCAGTTTGTTCAATTCTTAAGAGACAGTGGTAGAGATACTTTGAAGAGCAATATCAACATTATTTGCTCTGTTTGCAGTCTTAGAAAAAAAATACAAAGAAAGATGGGTTTTCCTTTTTTTTAAATAGATGACTACAGAGTAGTTATATGGCAGTAGAGCTTCCTCTGGAGTACTTCTGATTCATCCATGGTCTCCGCTCTGTTTGCACTTCAGCTGGGACTGAGAGTTCTTATAGCTGATGCCAAAGATGCAGCAATAATGAATGACCCCAACTCTGAGATACAGAGAGATCCAGGGGACTAAAATATTTTATGGAAGGCAACAACTACTGCAGAGGCAAGAAATCACTGAAAATTGCCATGACTGAGTTCTGATGCCAAATATTGCAAGCCTTTGAAGCACTCCTGATGAGGTTGTCCTGTTGCATTTACTGGCCAACCTAATACTTTTGTCAACACACAACAAAGAATAGTGTGCAAAGGCATGTATTCTTCAGACCTTGAATGGCGATGCCTGATTTTGGGAAGATAACTGGGCAAGATGGCAACAGTCTACATTGCAGCTCGGTTTTCAGTACAGGCCTTGAACCAAGCCAAAGCTTTAAGAATGTCCCTCAACCACAGAAACAGTCTCTTTTTTGAATGAAAGCTTAAAAATTGGAACAATGTACTATTATACTACTACACGTTACTAATACTACAAACTGTAGAAGGCATTCAGCAAAACAGTATTTTCTAAATCTCTCTTCAGCAGAGAAGAAAGGGGTTAAAGAGTTGTACACCATTTAACTTCAGATCCTGAACAATATTTTTCCTAGAGAATACTTCAGCTGCAGTGGCTTTAGTAAAAATGGCAGGTGCTAGCATCTCATACACATGCTTACAGAGATCCTCGAAGAACTCATACACAGCACAGATGCTATTTCCTGTATGGGCTTGGGTGAGGATAAATAAGTGATTTGCTAGTTTGAGTGACCAAGAATTTGAATGAACCTAGAAAATAAGGAACTACAGCCCATACAGATTCAGTTACCAAGTCCCATTAGCACCAAAACACTCTAGTGTACAGTGCAGCCAAAACCGTAGCACATCCCCCTGGAGCACTGCAGACATCAATTTTGTTTCATTCCTCCTTTGGTGAACCACGGCATATTTTTACAAATGGGGACATGAGACTTTCTAACTACTCAGTAACCCTCAGCACTGCAGGACTAATATGCTATATTCCTGGATAATAAGCCGTAGCAGGATAAGTGCAATAAGGAGTAATAAAAAAGGTTCATCCACAACAGTAAAAATGTTTTAACTACCAGGGTAGCCAAGTTTGTCCTCTGGCTTACAAATACTAACAGAATCAAGATGTCTTTAAATGGTTCTCTACAGCACTTAGTTTCAGAAGACTATGTAATTCCTTCACAGCTCCTTCCTAGTGAAGGAGAGGAATCCTTTTGGTAAAATGTAACAGAAAGTGAATTTTAAAAAGCAGTTTTGAACTTTGCAGCACAGTTCTCAGGGCCATAAGGCTGGAATATTTATCAGCTGCATAATTAGAAAGAATAACAGGCTGCAAACTGCTGAATTAATGATGCTTCAAAACATAAAACCTATACATATTTATCAAAAGAATACGTTTACATATGTTAGAGAGAACACAAATTCCATATAGAAATGTTATAAATACATTGTTCTATGTAACTGTATTTCAAATTATGAGATTTCTTCCTGTGTGGAGCATTTCTGAAAGCACAGATGAGATATTATAAAAGCAATACTGACATCAGCAGCAGCTTTGATTTTAATGTCACCGAGGAACTGGGATATTTCCATCAGGTCTAGTTTCATTACAGGGATCAAATCTGTTTTCTTTCTGGCAGGCAATAAACTATAGCATTTAAGGATCTGACACAAATTTGGACAGATCAGGTAGCTACAAGCTCATAGCAATCCTGTCAGTTCCTTCAACAGAGACTGCTGCTCTTCTGTGAGGGATGGATGACCTGTCAGCGTTTTCAACCTGGCATATTAAGGTAAACTGTAATTCTGCGTGTTATGCCTTTAATACACAATGCTTCAAACTGGAAATGTTCTGCTGTTTCATAAACTGTTTATTCACTCCAGCAGTAAGAGCATCAGTCGCCACAGAAGCAAAGAACTGCTACTTGGGTAGTACTTGCTTCAGTCTGATTTTTGTTCATGGCATTTACTCAAAGCCTACAGAAAATGCTGATAAAAGCTTTTAAGACTTTTCTATCACAGACATTTGTAAGACTTACCGTGGTGAATCACCATTACAGTAAGAATTGTATTATTTACATATGAATTAAAAAAAACCTCCCATGAAGTGACAACAACTTGAAGAACTAGCAAGCAAAGAGATTCAGATCAAGTACTGCAGTCTGATGAGAGCTAGACAGACATTTAGGTGACAGCTTAGAACATAAAAGCGTTAGGACATGGTATTTAGTAATTCCATGAATTTGGTAGAATGACAGTGTTTGGGTGGGTCACACTTGATAAATTCTTAAAAAGTAATTAGTAATACAACACACCAAACAGCTGATCCAACAGGACAGTTCTGCTGCTAACACCATCCTTTTCATCATAAACTGTGCCAACACGTCTACAGTGGTAGTTCCAAACTCAACATTTTTTTCCTACTTTTTTTTTTTGCTGGTTACAGAACATCTTCAGAAAATTAAGAAACTCTGACTGCTCTGAAACACGTGGAAAGTAAATTACAGTTTCTAACACTCTGAGACCCTGGCAATTAACAGCCACCGACCATCCTGTCAGCGTGGATACTGAGCCTGCAGTACTTCGCAGGGAGGAGGCAGTCCTCACAGTGCTCTGGGTATCAGAATTTGGTTCTTAAAAGTAACCTTGAAAAATATGGGCAGTCAGACCAGAGAACACCATTTCAAGACGCTAATAGACGAGTACCTTACTTAATACACAAGTTGCCAAATTCTGCACCAGCTACTATTTCTGCAGTATTTAAGATGCAGCTATATGAAAAGCACACAGTATCCCAAAGCGGGCAAAACATTTATCCAAAAGAAACAGTAGCAACCTCTTGCTGCAAGAAGGTGGAAAAAAAAGTAACTTGGCAATAGTACTACTTGCTCTTTTAATTACAGCTGGGAATAATCAAACCTCAGGCTGCAAATTAATTTCCCAAACACAGCCTTACATGCTCAGTCAAAAGGGATAATATCACACTCCTTCCATTCCTGTACTTGTTTCCTGATTCAGCAAGTTACCTTCGCCTTGTCTGGATGGCACGTCAGCAGTCTTTCTCACCCCTGATCTACACTCTCACAGCTACCGAGAAAGGAATTGCAAATTCAAGCAAACCAAGTGAGAAGAAAATAAAAAGTTGTTTGTCATCAGTAAATTGAAGCCTCTTGAATTTACACCTTTTTACTGTTCTTTTTAATGTCATTACATACAAGCGACCACAACTGGAAAACGAGATAAAAATATAAATTCTTTGTGAATATACTTGTGTGGTCACAAAAGAGATGTCCCTTTAATTTTCCATGAATGGTGTGATAATAAATCAATGTTAATTTTACACACAGGAAGCATTACCACTTGTGCACAGTCCTTGTTTAAAACAAACAAAAAAAAGATACTGGTAACATATTGACACTTTCCTATACACAATTTCTCTAACATCCTAAACATCTAAAATCACAGAAGCATCATTCCTTACTAGGATTGGTAAGAAATGCTTTTCAAAGTTCTTTCCCTCAACATATTTGATAGTGTCAGAAGTAATCCTACAAACATTTTATATTACCTTTCCCAGCAATGTTTAAGACCTTCTTTTACTTAAGCTTTCCATCTTAATTTTACCACTTTGGCACCTGAGGCAAAGATTCGCAATTCCTAGTCCTGCTCACGTCTCAGCTCTGAGCCCTCAAAATTGCAGTACAGCTCTAGACTGTGTCGCCAGCATGCCCAGAAAAATCCAAAGCATTCGCAGAGGGACCTTCCAACCCACTGCTAAGTTCCTGAACTATTGTTATTGATTAATTCCTCCAGTGAAAAAGAGGCTGCGGCATATCGCAGCTGCTAAACTGATAGTACATGAGCCTTACCTACTTGCCTGTGAAGAGTGGGAGTTCTCAAAGATGGTAGAAGGAATCTTCAATCCTGGCACCTGATGTTATGGGATATTTTTCCGTATAAAGGGTAGTATTTTTTTTTAAGACAGCTTTCCTTGTTTTACCAGCCTTCGGTGAAGAAGCTGGATGAGAGACAGAAGTACTGGCAAGGCTCTCGAGTTCCAAAGATCTGGCTTTTCTGAGAAGGGAGTTCTGAAACTTGCACTGTCTTTCTTCATCTGCAGTTTAACAGCAGTGCAGACAGAGCACAAACTTAAGGTACAATTTTCATCCAGGCAATACAGGCCATCAGAATACATCCACCAGATTGACCTTATAAGAAAAGCAGCTCTAGTTTATTTTCCTGTGACACGGTCAAGTACAGGTTGAGCTTTAGCTTAGCATGTGGTTTCACAATTGGCTTAAGCTGACCAAGACAGGACTGTTGCCGAAAAAGATGGTTTTGCCCTCCCATTTTCAGGTTCCTGCCCCCTCCCTGTGGTCCCTGCAGCTTGGCGATCCAATTAAAACCCAGCCCTGAATAAACAGGAGGAACCCAAATCTGACCACACGTTCCTTATCCCTGGAGGAACTGCAGTTCTTCAAGATGCTGTGACAGTGTCAAACCCTTAGTTGCCAAAGACAGCACTGCCAAAACGTAAGAATGGGAAGTGAATCATGGAATTCACATTGATTATAACATATCAAACAACCACAATTACCGGAGTGAAAACAATTGTTCTCTAATTATGTCTTCGTGAATTAGACCCCAGGTGGAAGATGGTAGAAAGAAATTTCAGCTACATCAGCCAAACAATGACAGCAATACTACAGTCTTAGCGTGGTTTCTGATCATGTGAAAAACCCAAGTTATGACTTATGACACAGTTGTTTTAAGAAAACTATCCAACCTTTAGCCTCAAATCAAAGATACAAACCGATAGAGAATCCACTTCCTTACTAAACGACTATCATGACTGTTATTTCTGCTTAGTATAATTCATCTCACTTCTCTCTGCATCTGTCTCATTTCCATGCTTGACATACTCATTCTGATGGGTCATGAAACTTTCCTTTCTTTATATTTTATCTCTCTGCTCATTGGAAACCAAGGCAAGGACATTCATTTAATTTTGGGACTATGTGTATACTATCACTAATCCATCCCTGTCCTCAGTGCATTGTGGTTCCGCTTATTTTCCCAATCTTTTTATATCTGTGGCTATAGAATGTTTTATTATTTGTTTTGATTTCCTTTGGAAGGTTTAATTCAGCATGATTTTTCACAATTCTCACTTTACTCCCGTAATTTCTGCCTGCCAGAAACATCTCTCTTTCTTGATCAATGTTTAAGGCTGCTGCTAATTTCCTTTTGGATGCAGACACAGCTAGTTAAGTTTGTAACTCTTCCTTATGCTTTTTGCCCTTTGTTTGGGATGCAAAGACCTCATAGCTTTGGACTTTTGATTTAAATAAATTTCCTGCTTCTCCTCACTCAAATCTCTGAGTCCTGTTCAATTTACTTGCTACCTGATGTTGTTAATTTTTCAGTTTACTACTTTGAAATTTTAAAATTTACTTGTTTAGCATAGTTTTTTTATTTAAATAGAAGTGTACTCAGTTTGTGGTCACTACAGCTGAAGACGGTTTTCTTCCTTAGTATCACCAACACTTATTATAATCCTGAAGTCTTAAACCAACATTACTTCTTGATGATCTAGGAAATACTGAGTTAAGAAGCTAAGAAGTCCAGCAGTTTTTCTGATTTGTAACCAATAAATAGATGTCTCCCATAAAACCACATTTCTCCATTGTTATTTACATCTACCACAACTCTACACCTAAAATCCATAGCAGGCTGCCATCCACTCTCTTTTTGTATAACTCCTTTTAGGGTCCTTACATTATTTTGACTTGAAGTAATGCTATTTCATTTATACTATCGCTTTTTTATTTCCTCAGAATCTCCAGGACCATTAATACACGACACCTGTACTTTCATTTCTAGCTTTCCTGAACAACTTGTACCCACATTCCAGCTGTGAATATTATTCTATTTTCCCATTAATTGCCCTTATTCCTGTGATATCTGGTTTCATGTTACACACCAGAGATACTTTATTTTGTTGTTCTTTGACAAACATCTCAATTTTCCTCTGCATTTCAACAAATGTTCTTGTTAGAGTTACAGACTGCTTTCATTATTTATTGTCTGTCTGACTACCAACCTGGATGTGTCTCACCTAACTTCCCCCTCCCTCTTCTCAGAGGGTTCTTTTCTACGATAGTCCAAGCTTCTCTTCCAGAACCACTTTGTCTGATTTCTAAAAAGATGTACTTTCTATAAGGTCAGACACAGTATACGGGACTGCATACATTAACTTTGTGAACGGCATCTTAGCGTTTGGTGGTAGTAACAACGGCAGCACTAATGCTGACATCTGTTCCGTCCTAATCTTCATGCTCACTACCTGGATTCCAGTTTTCTCTGGTTGCTGCTGCTGCCCAGGAGATGGATTGAAAAGGGAGTACAAGTGTCTGGATAAGGCCAGGAATAGCAGCATCAAGGGGAAAAAGAGGACAGAAGCAGTTTCATTCAGTACTGAGGCATCCTGCTGCCGGTAGCTTCAATGACCGCTGTAGTGCCAAAAAAGTGTTTCTAAGCAAACAGAAGTTGTTGAAAGGGTTGAGGACAGGAATGGAGCAGGTGTCAGGGGCTAGGGATAAAATTTGGATACATTTAGTTCCGTAATTGCAGCAGAAGGGGCCTGAGAGGTTTCACTTAATTTCCTTTTTCAGATCCAGGTCTGAAAGTAGGTGTAGCTACTTGCAGTCTCTTAGTGCAGACGATTTGTTTGAATTGGCACTACAGTATATTCTGATGAGCTCTGAAGATAAACAACTTTCCAGATGCTTAGAGCAACTGGCACTCTACAGTAAGTAGGGAGCATCCTACCATCTTCTTTTCTGTTTTTATCTCTATGCAGTCCCCGTTCTTCATGGGAAGAATGAGAAGAAACTGGAGCTGCATGCTGTAAAAACATTTTAGGAGAATGAGTACACATACTCTGCTCCAGAACCAGCACTGTTAAGCCTGATCTAAACCGTGGAAACAGACCGTTGACAGCCCTTTATTATCAGATCCCTGCTAAACATAACGATACATTCTACCAGACAAAGCTTTTTTTCATGTAGAGATTTAAAGGAGCTTTATAAAAAAAATTAATGAAGCTCAACAATCTCAAAGCAAGCTGTTATTGTCTATGTCTTGTAATGAGACACAAGTACATGAAACAACCAACATGTTGAAAGTCAGAGAGCGAATCATTCATATGTGAGGGAATTGGAAAAACCTCATTTTAGCACATTCCAGCTACCAACACCTTCTCAATTGAACACATTTTAAGCTGTGTTTGTCCTGTAGTTTAAACGAGACTCCCATGAAAATTGCCTTATTAAGGAAATAGTATCACATGTAAATTTACAGATGTAACTCCAGTATCTTAGAAAAAGTAAAAAACCCTCCAAATTCAAAGATATGAAATAGAAGAAACAAACTTAAACCAGCTTGTATCACACAGAGAGGCTGACTCTCATGAAAACCTGTCTACGGTATAGATAAATGGAAGTTCCCATACCTTCTCGTAGGTAACATCTTGCTTTTTTTTATATAGTTGCCCTTTAAGTGGTTCTACCATTGCTAAGAAGTATAATTTGGCATCTACTTAGGTATTGAGACTTTGTGACTAGGCTAATTTTTTGAACGAAAGTATCTTGCTAAACTTCAAGATGTTTAAATTTTATCTATTTTATGGAAAAATTGTGCGTATTTTCCAAGGCTGACTTCAGGATGAGAAGGCTAAGGCAGAAATTTGACTGTGTTGCAAGGCACAGGACTGCTTTCTAGGTCACAGCTTCTTCATTCTAACAGTATTATTTACAAACTATTAGAGGAAAAATGGCTCTTTCTGTCAGTACCCCATAATATCTAAGCTATTAAAACAGACAAATTCATGGCAAGAAAGTGGAGATTTACATTTAGTTGTATGGAGATTGACAGTGGACAGGGGCAGAAAGTAACTGAAAGGCAGGGTGAACATGAGTGAAGTGGACATCTTTTAATCCTGAAACTAGCCTTACGAAATGGGTTTTTTGCACAACATCAGGAAAAAATCTGAACGTTTTCTGAAGTGCGTGGGACAATGAATTACAGGAAAATATAAGGATGCTTCACGCAGAACAAAGCTTTTAAAGATGGAGCTGGAAAGGCAACCAACAAAGAAAAGTGTTAGATTTTTAAAACTAACAACTGCTAACTGCAAAACACGTAAACAAACATAGTCATTTGAAGTAGAAATGTGGCTTAGTGGAGCTGAGAGTCAAGATCTATTCTTCATGCCTGTCACTTGTGGTTTGACCAAGAGCACATCATTTAAATACCTCTGTAAATGCAAATACTACTATTTACTTAAGAGAAGGATTGTGTGAGTACATCTGGTAATGTCTGTAAAACAGTGATATCCTGATTTGAAAAGAGTCAGGTCTCTTTTTTTTTTTTTTTTAATGTCTTGTTAGTTTAAAGGAAAAAGGGGATTACCAAAATCTTGCACACTTCAAGCTGCTTTATTTTTGCTAAGAGTACCACGAATGCACCGAGATTGTCACTTCTTCACACAAGAAACCCGAGGAGCTACAAGGCCACAAAACTACGAAGGAAACGCCTGAGAAACAAGAGGATTCCCCTACCACCAAACCCCGAGCAGACACACAGCAGAGAACTCTTGGGCAAGACAAGTGAAACTGCCAGCTCAGAGCAAACCTGCGTTTATGGATTTATGGCAGCCTCCCAGTTACAGGCCCATCTGGGTTGGAGGCGGGGGGGAGGCTGGGAAGACCATGCGCCGGTTACATTTTTGCCATTCCTGCTGCGGTATGGCATGAATAAATCACAGGGCTGAGGTCAGAACAGCCAGCCCATAAAGTGATTCATGGGCCCAGCAGCACATTCCCCCAGGACTATGTACTTTATTACAGTAAACCTCAGAACAAGATACAATTTCCTGTCTCAAGGAGCAGCCTTTAAATCAGGACACCTGGACAGCCCTGCAACCACTTACAGAAACAATAGGTCTCAGCCCCACCGCTGCCTCTCCTTGCTGGCCCGCGCTGCGTGTAACGCTAAATACCACCTATAGAAACCACCTCCTTCTGCAACAGATTACTGTGGTGACAAGACCATGGAGTCAACGTACTGATATAATCCTATTCTTCAGCCATAGCTCCCCACCCAAGAAATAAATATTCTCCATCTGTTGTTTTTCTTTCCATTTTAGCTTTTAGGTCTCTTCTGCACTGTAAGAATTTGACCCCAAATGTTAAGGCAACAAAGGAATCGAAAGTTAACTCATTGGTCTTTCTGTTAGATCCTTCACCATGAGGGGCTGGGTTTTGGTTTTTTTTTTTGCAAGCTGAAAAACCTGACGTGCAATTTAGGTTGCAATATGAATGTTCTCACTGTGATCAAGGACTGTGATCTGAATTTTGGCACCTGGAAAGAAACGGAGGTGGTGACAGAGATGATGGTACTGTTGGACTCCTCAAAACTCTCACTCTCAGCTAAGAGTAATCTCGCTCTTAGGCCACAGGTTGCATTTTCAGGAGAAAGCACAAAAGAAAACTCATTTTAAACCATGAAACAACACAGTGGGTATTTCCTGCTCTAAATATTCTGGGGAGACTTATCTCTAAACACTTAAATGACATAAGGCCTTCTGGGCTGTACAGGAGCAACCCGCCATGACTGCCTTGTATTCTAGTTGTCCCTCAGATAACAGTGAGGCATGTGCCAACTGTACTTCTGCTGTTCTCCTTGGAAGCAACAGGACACTCTTCAAAGGATGCATCCCATGTTCACACGAAGTGGGACAGAAGAAAAACTCGCTTTGCCTCCTTCAGATCCATAATGCATCACTGGAATGAGAATTTCACTCAGGTATACTTTTTCAGTACGCAGCATTCGACAATGAGGAGCATGAATAAGAAAAGGGAAGGAAGCTTCCCTGTCAGCATTTATTGGTAAAAGGCAAGACTTTCCTATGGCTTTGCTGACATTAATTCATTCTGTAGAATCACTCTGTAAATAGTGGAAAAGATCCTGATTACTTTCATTCTTCACAGTTCTTTCAAATCTTAAAACTATAGACATAACAGGGTAACATGCCCCTGGGGAGCTACTTCATGGAAAACGTAGCTAGGAATAAGAAGCTTACATATACTGAGACACACATGAAAGACTTCCAGAGGACAAGAACATAAGAGAAAGTAACAGAGGAGATGAATTGGGGGGGAAATTTAGGGGAGAATTCGTCAAACACTGACAGTTAAGAATGCTATTGAATGGGTCAAAGTAAAAAAAAAAAATCTAGATAAGGAAAGAAGAAAAGAGAAGGATTGATAAAACAGATATAAGTAATGCCAAACCCATCAGATTTGTCCAAGACTGAACCCTCTGAAGCTATTTGTTTCATGATTACTTTTCCTACAAGCGAAATAAGTTATGTGGAAAAACACTTCTTCCACCTGCTTATTTTATTTTGTTTTATACTACTTAGAGGATCTCCTTTACTTTTGTGGACTGTTTCAGAGCTTACAGTAGGCAGAATCAAGGCTTATTCATTGATTTTATCCAGTCTGATTTCCTGTACAGAACAAATACTTTATATTGTATCCAGTTGCTCCCATTGAGGCCAATAACTTATTCTGGGGGGTAGGAAAAGGACATCCACTTGTGACTGAAAGCCATGAGAACTGACTGCTATCCTTGTGAGTTTGTCCCGGTGGTTAATAATTTTTGCTGTCTGAAAGTCTTACGTGTTTCTAATCCTATTTTTGTTGTCCTCAGTTTCTAGATAATGATCCTTGTTTTGACTGTCTCTACTGGAATAAACAGTGTTTTAATGTCACTATTATTTAATTTTCTAGATATTAGAACTATACAAGGTATTATGACAACTGTACCAACTACCCTGTAAAATAGAAGTAAAATCCTCATTCTATTCATACTCGTTAATCCTGCTTCTATGTAGCCAAAGTTCTGCTGCTGCCAACGGCACACTGCTTTTTTCTGTAACATTGCTACATCTTTTCCAAGTCATTCCTTTCAAAATAGTGTGCAATAGTGTCCATATTGTTCTAATTTATATGCCTAATGTTCAGATGCACTTTATGTAAATGAGTTCACATTAAGAAGCAATTGAAATTGCCCCACATGTCTGTTCTCACCATTGGGTAACACTATGCCATTGCCTTTATCACCTGCAAGTTCCATTAACTGTCATTTTATACTTCCGGCTCACTGATAAAATGATTATTAGCATCAAGCGTAGTACCAAAATCTATGAAGCTCAAATATAAATATCACTGTTCAGTTTTAATTGTAATTGATAAATGCTGACAGATAATGCCCACTTTAAGCATATTGTCTATACAGCATTAATACATAATGTTGCGAATTGGTCATTTACAGAAGTCTATATATAAAGCAAAAATTTATTGCTATTAAACAAGTTAATTTTTTTTTTTAAAAAAACAAACTTTAGAGATAATAAAGGAATCATATTTTTGACATTACACATCTTACACAAATCAAGTGGACTGGTATTAATTAAAAGCCTATTATTTAATTCTTTACATTATTGGAATATTTCATCATCTTATTCATTACTTTGATCACAAATTGTAACAGTTAATCAATTCATAGCAGGTTACTCATCCTGTCTGCTATTCTGCAACACTTCCAGAACTTTTAGCATTTCCATAACTTCTAGAATTTCACCAGAATTCCAATATTTATTAAACTTTCAAGGAGTCAAAATTCCCTTCAGTCAGCTTCTCTTAGTGTTCTTAGATACCAGAAATCTCGGCGTGCCACCCTCAACATGTGTATAACATCTTCAGCAATTTTATGTATGGAAAAGAAAGAGATAGGGAATGCCTTTCTAAAAAGAGAGGCAAAATAATTTCTGTTCAGTTCCTGTGTGATCCAAATTAAAAATCAAGGATGTCACAAACCAGTAAAATAATATTTTAGGAATATTGCAAATACCTCAAATAACTTAATGAACTGAAGAAAAAAAAGGAATAGATCTTTCTTGACTTTGTTTTCCCAGTAATTCTTATTATGCCGACTAATTTACTATCAAAAGAAAGGAGCAAATTTTTATAATTGGACAGGTTTTTTAATAATTTGAATGCTGGCATTAAGAAAAAACAGTGGTCATTTCATGACCACAGCAAATATGAATGGTGTTCTCTCTGAAACCAAAGACAAAATTGCCATTGACCTCATATAGGAAGAGCTGTATTAAGGGACTGGATTCCCTCTGCCTTCTAAATGGCTTTAAATACTCATTAAATATTCCTGAAAAACTTTCAGCATTCCATCTATCTACTTAAAAGTACACATAAATTCATATTTAATAAAAAAAACATTTTAAGGTTGCAAAGTGAAATTTGTGGAGGTTGAGAAATGTAATCATAACACTATCTACTTGTGGGGATACTTTATGCTGCTTTAGACTTTCATTAAATGAACATATACAGGTTTGACCAAGAAACCTCTACATAATTTTATCTTGAAAGGCTTATTTACCCATGGTAGTAATATATTCCAGGACTATGGCAGAAGAGCACCTTAAGTTGCTTAACAAAATCATCTTCAGATAAAACAGAAATTAGCACCAGCAGATCCATAAGAAATTCCAGCTAATCATTTGCAGCAAAGTGCTTAACTGTGACGTGATCTTAAAGGTCCCTTCCAACCTAGATGATTCTGTGATTCTATACAGAATGGCTTAAAGGGCGGAGTTAAGAACCAAGTTTTGATTTTTAGGTTTTATCTAGAATGTATAATCTCCAATCCTATTTTCAAAAACTCTGACAGGTAATGTGTTATTAACATGTTTTCAATGCAAAACATAGTAGAGAAGCAAAAGGAAATAAAAGATTTTTTTTTTCCTTCACATGTCTTGCATTTTTACTTACTGGTGTGATAAAGATAAAGGGAAGATACTGGTGACTAAGTAGAATAAGTGGTAGAAATGAGAACGATCTCTGTCCTCTCCAATTGATGGCGGTACTCTATATAATCTTCTATTCAAATGTAAGGCTATCACATCTGTGTCAATCAAGACATCCGTTCATGGTGTTTAGACCTGAAAGCCCGTTTGTGCAACAATAGCAAACATGCCAGGGACACCATGAAAAGCTCAGTAACGTGCCAAACTCTCTAACTTTTCCAGGTGTTTTTTTTAGGTTATAGCAAATACCAAGGGAGCTTTTGTTTTCCCCCTTCTCTCCAGACGAGCGTGTCCTATGAAAGCGTTACCCGTGGTGTAGCTTGGTAACCAGAGTCTACCACAAGCCACAGCGAGGGGATTAACACCGCTAACTTTCATGTGGCCTCGGAGCCGTCGCCGCGCTCCTCAGAGAGATCAGCGCCTTTTCGTCTGGCTGCAAAGAGAACAGTGTGTTCAGGGATGTATGAAAGCCCCTCTTCCCCGGCACGATGCTGAGAGAGGCCGGTGCATGTTCATAGCAGAGGTCACTCTGAGGGGAGGAAAGCAATAACAACCTGACTGGAACAGACACCTTCTTCACAGAGAAGTCAGTCATTTACGTTTTCAGTCTTGTACACCTCACTGCAAAAGATTTTGAAGTAGTTCATTTAAAAATAGAGCAGGGAGTCTGCTCTCGAAGCAGAAAAAGTACACACACTAAATATAACCCGTTCCAGCCTCTAGAAAATACTGCTGAGAGTAATGGCCCAAAAGACTCTCTGGGAAAAAGAACGTTTTAGAACAGGGAGGCTAACACGCTGTAACAGCTTTGCAACATTAAAGTTAATGGCAGTTTTTCATTAATATGGCTGATGAATATTATTTTGTTTAAATTAGAATTTTACCCTTTTTTTTGATATCTCGAGTTAGTGTAGACATTTTCTTTTCCTTTCCCTCTAGTAGAGACTACTGAAGAGAGTGAAAGAATGCTACCTACAGGAGAACTTTTAGTTTCTATTAAACCCTTTCAGAGCAAGGAGTGATGTAGGCATAAACCAAAGCAGTGAAAGAAAAACACAGCAGCTGAGAAGAGATCCCAGGTTCTCCAAGACAAACTCGAAGGGGTAGCAGAGGACTGCATGACCTGAGACAGCGCGTTGCTTCCTCTCAAAAAAAAAAATGCAATTTACGACCAATGAGCAATTCAACCATGAGAAACAAGATCAGACAATTTGCCTCCCCAGAGGACATAGACAAAAGCTGTGTTTATGTTAATTGACATCCTCTCCTTAATTTTCCATGCAGTTGAATCACTCCAAGCCCTCATACATTCTGCAGAGTTCTCACAATCATGAAAAAACGAATTCGAATCCAACAACGTAAAATGAGTGTGTATGACACGCACCCCACACATACGTGGCACTTCAAATAAACATATCTGAGTAAGACAGTAACTCTCCCTAATTCTAAACAGCATTTTCTTATAAAGCCTGAGAACTTTTTCAGATGCAGAATAGGTAAATGAGGAATGTCCATGCTACTCAGTAATTTTGGGAGGGGAGGGCGTGGGTAGAGAAGAAGGGGGTTTTTCAGTGCAATTTGGTTACAAACCTTGTTTGCACAGGGCTGTGCTGGCCTCATGGTAACTATTCATAAGAGATCCCCAGAAGAGCTGTAAAGTCTGCCTATAGCCCAGGTGCTATAATTGCTGTCTGTCAAAACAGAGCTGTTTTCTCAGCAAACATTTCAGAATGCCCAATGCTAAGTTGATTAGTTTGAGGTTTTCTGGGGAGGAGTATCAGGATGACGACTCAGAGGCAGAGTAAAACTGATGACTGAAACAAAACTTTGATTTCATTTAAACACCCCAGAGAGCATTTGATTTCTCAGTTAAAAGAGAATTCCTGTCCTTGGAAGGGAAGAGAGGTGGGCAGTGAGAAGGAGTTATTACCAATAATGTCTAGTTCCCACTGTATGAAATACGAAACGGAGAGGTGCTATCAGTAGAGAAACTGGCTCAGCTGCCCCTTGAGCACAGTGTTCATATACCGACATGATTCCCAGGTTGCAGAGAGGACTCCCTTTCAGTCCACCCTGCACCCAGGGCTGAGAAGGTCTCTCTCTCGGCCAGTTGCTGAGGCTTCTCCTGTGCACAAAAGCTTTGAGAACCTCCATCTTCAGAGCGAGCCTATTTCGAATCCAGCCTGCTCTGTGTAGGGAATGTGGAAAGACAGAGCCGGTTCCCTGAGGTGCCGGCAGCAGCGCTGACCACACAGAGCCTATTCAAACCACATCATGAGATCATCTACCCGATTTGTGCACAGGCTGAGCCTGTGCAGGTTCCAGACACCTGAGTATGTGAACTCTCTAAAAAAACCCACCACTTCTTGCACAAAGTCGCATGCAGAAATATCAGGGCTGGGAAAGGGGGATAGCAGGCGGAGTTGGCACGAGGGGAAAAAGGAAGGAAATTAGGAGCATACAACAGAGCGAGGCTTCAGCCATCTTTTGCAATTAAAGAAACTCTTCACAGACCCTTAAAGTGGCAGAAGGCATTAGCTGTGCATTTAGGCTGTGACTTACAACTTCCTACCTCTACAGCATGGTTAAGACAGGCAACGCAGATGTAAGTCATCGACAACCAGAGCAGCCCCTTACAAGCCCCTCTAGGAAGAACTCGGTGAAGCAAATTCATAATGGCTCTTCCTGTACATTATCTGCACTTCTGTATTTTCCATCAGTAATCATTGCTCCTGAGCATCCACGGTATTAAAGCAACTTCATTTGTACTGCTCGGGTTACATCACTGTCAACGCTTACTTGAAGTCCCAGGGTTTCAGGGGTTTGGAATTTTGCCATCAAAACTCACTCCAGGCTGAAACGTGGCAAAGCGGGGCTCTGCCCCTCCTTGTTTCCCAGGCAAATAAGGATTTCATATAAGGATTTTTATAAAAAACCCTCTACAAGCATTTAAGATATTTTTGTTTTTCTCAAACAAGAAACGTCCTCAATTATTACTATTGTTATATTTGACAAAGGTTAATTGTGAAGTCTCAGAATGTACATTAAAAGTTTTAATTAAAAACAAACACCTTGTTAAATCCAGTGCAGCATATGTTCCTACTAGAGTGTACCTCCTTATTTTAGCAACCGCTGATATATCCAAAGACTACAGAGGGCATGACAATGGGTAATTACAAGGGTAGCTCAAATTGTATAGGCATTTTATGATTCTTTATAAAAAATATTGAATAGGCAACAATGCCAGGACGTTGCAGTAATTTTAATAAAAATTTTAATAATGCAATGGACTGATTTAACAATTTCTGAGATTTAATACTGATTAACTAATTTAATGATTTTTAACAACACCTTGAGAAATACTAAGCTAGTATTGTTACCAGATTTTTTCCAAGCTAATGGTCATTATACAGCACCCTAGGAATGCACCTGTGAAGCAGACATCGTGCCAAAAGCCTTCAGCAAGCTCTGTGGCCCACTTAAAAAGGCATTTATTTATGTTATCATTCTCACCATTGCCTCAAACCAGGCACTTGCTCCATAAGTAGAATTCACCACCCAGAATTACACGCACAGGTTCCCTTCGCAGCTAATGAGCAAAGTCACACAGCTTATAGTGGAATTAATGTCAGACAACAAAAGAGAGGAACTAATCAACAGGAGAGACAGAAAGAACTTGTTTTGTTCCTAGTTTTAGGAATTATAACTATTGCCATGGGAGGATCTATCTGTAGAAGTGGGATCCATAGCCCACAAGTACTTCTGAGAATACATGTCTAAAGCGGGCATTTGCATACAACTGACGGCATCAACTTCTTTTACAGCATATAAGCGAGAATTGAATGATGACAGAGGAAGGACACCATAGTGACCGGCTTATCTACAGCAATCTGCTTTTTGTAACACTGCCCAGGAACTGTGAAATTTTCAGTCTCGGAAAGTTCAAACCTACACTGTAGGACAGCTACTGGAGTAACCAAGCTATAAAATGTATTCTAGGATGATTTTTCATGTCCTATGCAGGAGGAAATATAAAACTGGGGATCTTTACTGGCTATACTCAACAAGGTTCCTCACTTCATATTAAGCTATTTTAACTGGTATTTTATTTTTTTATTCTTTTGATGGTGGACTTAAGAGCTCTATGTTGTTAAAAAAGCTCATACCAGGTAAATAGAATGTCCTCTTTAAGAAAGTGCAGAAGACAGTTTTGCAGTCAGGAATGGTAAAAGCACAGTGTCCTAGTTTGAGGTAAAACAGGGCCAATTTTGTTCAGTAACTTTACTTTTTAGCTGGGCCTCTTCTAACTATGGAAATGAACAGCCTATTGTGCAGACACTGTTCGCTCTCAGAGTGATAAGACCTATGTCTATAGTTGATGCCAAGGAGTGGTGTGCAGCGAGGCTCTTGCTTATACTTATTGCTCTAACACCCAAGGGCAGATAACTTGGTTATGTGCCCCGTTGGAGGGTTGGAAGCGGAAAAGCGCAGTGGGGTCCCACCTGTGGGGAGGAGCAGACAGGACAGGTGACCCAAAACTGACCAACAGGGTATTGCACCCCATCCACCTCATGCTCACTATAAAAGCTGAGGGATTAAAGGGTCAGCCCTCTTTCTTCAATAGCCGATGTCTGAGGACTCTGTTCGTCTGCGTTTGATCCCAATCTGGAATCCAGATCCAGAATCCAGTTCCCATCCATCACTGAGTCCAGTCTGGGAATTCCCCAGTGCCAGCCGGTGATGTGATTGTCATCCTGGGAGCTTGATACGGTTTTGTATATATTTCATTATTTCCTTTTATTTTATTATTAATATTTCATTAAAATAGTTAGTTCCTTCTAAACTCCTAAGTCTCTCTTTCCCTCCTCTGCCTCTCTCTTTGAAGAGGGGTAGAGGGGAGCATCTGTCGGTCCCATCTGGGGTCCCCCACATCCCCAGTAGCCAATTTGGCCTAAACCATGACACACAGGTGGACCCTGCAAAGTCTCCTTTGCATATCCAACCAAAGGTGAAGTTTGAAGGTTAGTCCTCTGCACTCTGAAAATAAATGCATCAGATACAAGGAACCGCCATTGGAAATATTCTGTTCCTTGGGATTATTTTCTAGATTAAACAGTGTTTTATGGACTAATTCTTAAGGATTAAGCCTTCAATTTCCCCACTTTGCTTCAAACCACAGTGACCACAATTGCATAACAAAAGCTGTTCCTCCCAGCTCATGATCCAGAAGGATCATGAATGGCCTCTGAAATACCACATAGGTGAGTCTGGACTGCTGTGATGTAGCAAACCAAGCACTGACAAACGTTGGAGCCAATGCCACTAAGACAATGGAAGACCTGAAGAGTAGCAAAGTTACCAGCCAATGTAATGGACTTTATAAATGCCAAAGAACATTTTTGCAACAGAATAGGGGAGTCTGTACTGCAAATGCAACTCAATAGAAAAAAATGAATCCAGTTATAAATACAGAATTGTATTATATAGATTCTAGCAAGTTTTGAAGAGCAACAGTCTGACATGCTGATTACCATTCCAGAATTTGTTTTTCTCCCAGCTAAGTTGCATGCAAACATTTCTCTTTTTGAATCAAGGGGCAACCACACCAATGAAAATTTATCAGTCTGTCTCCTTTTATATAAAGTTCCAAAATCAACCAGTTATCAGGGCAGCATCATGTGAAGTTGCATAATCAATGATAATACCACCATGTCTGAAATTGAAAGTCTGCAAGTGATTCCTGAACTGCCACAGGACCTGAGGACTACAGCTTTAACATAGCAATGTTCCAGCATCATATACATTTATATAATGCAGACAAAATGTTAATTGAATCAAGAACTTACATTACATGCTAAGAAGCTACAGTATTCATGATTTTTGTGTCTCAAAAGAAACAAATAACAGACACTTCATGTGGCTCTCTATGGATACCCTTTGTCTGAATCACAGGTTAGTGCATAAAAAGGAGGACTACATGAATGTTTGAATTAATGTCTTATCATCTAAACGACTGCCACCCACACTGATTTTTCTGTCTATTCCTATTTTAGTAAGTACACCAAGTTCAATCCTTTGCCATCACAGACAAGCATACCATATAATCACTGTTAAGTGCAGTACATTTTCCACTTCAACCCACGATGGCTATCAGAAGACTTTCAGAAATGACATCAGTTTGCTGTCTAAGACAACAGAATTCTAACTAGAACCAGACTGGGGCCCATAGCTTGAATGGGAAAAGATTTTCTGAGGCTTGATGCACAAGATGGAGAGGTTCACCATTCAGAACTACTCTCTCCGAGTTTCAATTCATGATTAGGAAGAATATTTCTAGTTAGAGTCACATTATACTGCAAGTTGTGGCAGCATCATACATAACAAGAGGAACAGCAGGTAGGAGAAGTTTTCTTATCAAGTTCCCCGAATAATCTAGATTCACATGCCAGGGGAGAGGTAACACTTCTCAAACACTCCAGAACTCTCAACTGGCATGCAAATGGCAATCCCTCCATATGTTTGACAATTTCCAGTGAAAATTACTCAGCTCAAAATATTGTGTACAAGAATCTGAAATACTGCCTGCAGCACCACTGATTTTAAGTATTAAAAATGAATAAATCAGGATTGGGCTCGAGTCAATTCTGTAGCCCCTCTAGTATCATGGAGTTAAATTCTCGTGTTCTTACACTTCAGCAGATGAAAGGACCTCTGTGATAACCTTTTCAACCCTAAAGATGCTTCTTTTAAATGCAACTCACATCACTCTTTGTATACACATAAACAGTAGCAAATGGGATATGGTAGGGAAAGTTCACCATGCAAAAGCTGAGATGCCTCATTGCTGCAGCCACAAGACAATAAAAGAGATTGGTTGAGATTTTTACAAGTTCTGACGGCCAATTCCACTACTGCTGGCTGGCTCATAGGATTTAAATATCTGCATCTCAAGTTTTATAACTTGCCTCCCTAAGGAATTACTAAGCTTCTTTCCAGAGTCTGTTTAGAAGGGAAACCATTCACTCTGGAAAAGACAGGACTAATGCCCTTACTCTGGGGGCTCTGGTTTTGGCTTAGTCTCCTCTGTTCCCTGTCAGACACAACAAGAGCGATCCTGATTGCTGTGAGTCAACAATTCTAATCCATAAAGTTCAAACATCAGGATGCCAAGGACCAGGCTTCACTCACACGCATTACCATGTCAGGCTCTTATTTCCTGAAATTAATGGAAAAATCTGAGGTAAAGCAAGATAATGTTACAATAAGAAGGAACGAAAACAGTGATTGCAATTGTAGTGAAAGGGAAACACAGATATTTCCATTGGAGGGAAACCTAAAGCAAACAACACTTTTAGGTTAAAAAGAATTACTGTGTGATGAAACTGCTTAAAAACTATTTGTAGGAACTTCTGAAGAAACTCCAAATCTGCTTCCTCCAATCAAGTCTTGCTGTATTTACTAACGATCAGGGTAGTTGAAGCGATCTCAACTCCCACTAACAACTTAGATCTGATCCACTTTGACACTTGATAATATACAGAAGCACTGTAGAAAGAGGCATCCTTAAGAGGAAATGGGTTTAAAGCCATGAGACAAAAAGATCTGCAGATTTTTAGTGTTATACCACACCCATCTACAGGAGAAACAGAATTCTGCTGCTTGGCTTTTCAGGCAAAACCCCATGATTTCCTCAGCATCTTCCTCGTACCATGCCAGTGATTCTAAATTCATTTGGGCTCAATGTTGTCTCCTTAATTTCAGTACCTACAGGGATCTACTCCACCTTCCCAGGAATTTGGTCTCTTTCTATTTGTTAACTTCACATTACATAACATGAACTTTTCTTTTGCAGTCTAAAACTATTGTTCTGACTAGTATTCAGTTCCTGCTCCTTAAACAGACTAATCTTTCCCCATTGCCTTTATCTCCGGTTCTCTTTCCATTTGCTATTTACCCCTTTAGATCTTTTTGGCATTCTTTATATTGGCATTAGTTAATCTGGGTACCAAAAAGAGAAACACACATGATGATCCTTTTATCTTTTTTTTTTTTTTTTACACAATCTTTTAAAATCCCTCAGTGTACTCCAGAATACCTTTTTTTAATTGCAACCTTTCAGACCTCACTGACATGCTTTTCTCTTGGTTACACTTTTTCACTTCTAATATAATCTGTAGTGCAGACTATTGCTCTATTCACCTCATTCTGCCAACACTGAGAATTATAGTATTAAGGATATTATAGAGCACATCCCTGTCTAATCTCGTTTTAATATCCACTTATGGACCTATTGTCCATGAAATTATCTACACCATGTTTGATCCTGCTGACATTGTCTCTACAGCACTCTGTGGCCACAAAGCTTCACTACCTGCTGCATAAAGAAGTGCTTTTACGTGTTTTAAATCAGTCTCTAGTTTCACCAAGTAAAGCCCAATTCTATTGCAATGAAATGCAGCATCAGCCCATGAGAAAGACCATCTGAGCTGAAAACAATGCTCACCTTCACATCAGTCCTTCGCTTAGCAGAGAACAGCCTCCCACAGTAGCCCTGTCCTCCTCTACAAGCAGCCTTGTCTACATCTGTGCAAGAGTTAAAGCCCATCGTAACAAATAAATTCCTTCTTCCCACGAAGAAAGCATTCTTTTTCACTCAGCAAGTGGCACAGTACTGCGTTAGTAAGCATTATTATACTGTCATAACTTCCCCTATAAATAAAATCTTAAAAAGTCACTTGACACTCTATTGGGTGTCCATGGCGAGGTGTTGGCAGTGGGAGGATTGCAGGAGCCTCTGTGAGAAGAGATGGGGGATGCCCTGTGCTGGACACAGCCGGTTCCTGATGGACCCGCTGCAGGGCACAGCTCAGCCCCTCAGCCAAGCTGGTGGCACCTCTGGGAAAACACATTTTGGAAAGAGCAAAACCCATGACACAGGCAGAGGAAGGTGGTGGTGGGAGAGAGTGAGAAACAGCAGTGGGAGCACCAAGGTCAGAGAAGGAGGAGGAGGAAGAGGTGCTCCAGGTGCTGAAGCACATATCTGCTGCAGCCTGTGGAAAGTCCATGCTGGAGCAGATATCCACTGCAGTCCTCACAGAGGCCAGGCCAGAGCAGATTTTTTTCCTGAAGGACTGCAGCCCCATGATGAGAGCCCACACTGGAGAAGGGGAAAAGTGTGAGAGGGAAGGAGCAGCAGAGAGAAACTATGTACTGACTGTACCCATCCCATCCCTCCCTGCACCACTTGGGCAGGTAGAGGAGTCTGGAGCAATGGAGTGACGTTGAGCATGGGAAATGGGGGAGAAAAGGTGTTGTTTTATTGTTTGTTTTGTTTCTCACTACCCAAATCTATTTTAATTCGCAATAAATTAATTTTCCCTGAGTTGAGTTTGTTTTGCCAGTGACAGAAACCAGTAAGCAATCTCCCTGTCTTTATCACAACACATAAGCCTTCTCATCCTATCTTCTCCCCCTGTTGTGTTGAGAAGGGGGAGCGAGCAAGCGGCTGGGTGGGAGTTTGACCCTTAGCCCAAGTTAACCCACCACAGACAAATTTTTATGTTCAAGCACTAGCTTAGAAACATACCTTTAACATGAGAAGGTAAAGTCTCATTGGAAGTAAGCCTGCACATTCACATTCCAGAGGTGGCTTTTAAAGCTGTAGGTAAAGTTCTAGCTATGAACCAGGGCTCAGAACTAGACACGCTTAACTTTTCAGGTTGGAGGAGAAAAAGATTAGTTTTTATAAAGAGAGGTTGATTGCAGTCATGGGTATCATGGAATATGAAGAAATATAAGAACTGTCACCACGCACCCCGGCACAGAAAGAAAACTGTTGGATCAAGCAAGATGAAGCTGAGCCGGTAGGAAAGAACAGGGGCACCTGCTCTCCAAAATGAAACTCCCAAGAAGCAATGAACCACAGCAGGGAAGTGCATGCAGTCAGTTTGCTTTTTACACACTCTATGTATTCAGCAAGGAAATGTCATTCTTTAAATGCTGCCTCACCCAGCACCTCTGCCATGAAATATGCTAAAAATTGTGGTGTTAAAAATTAGTTTCATTTCTAACGTGATACAAAAGATACAAAGATCAACTTTTCAGTCTTCATAAGTACTCTTTTCTTTTTTTGGCCAAAACCATTTTCATGCTGTCTGTTTTCCTACTCAGCCAAAAGCAACACTGATTTTGGCTCGATGCCATCACTATGATCAGCAATACCACGAAACTTCATCACAATGGCAGCAATGTCAATAAAGCCCTGGAAGAAGGCAAATAAGTTTCTATACAGCCTTATTCAAAAGGAAATGTTCTCTAGGCTTCTCTTTGGTGCTATACAATGCCATGAAAAATGCCCTCACACTACTCACATACTTCCTGTGGACAAGCAGCCACCTTGGTTTCTGAGAATGATCTTCCATAAGGAGAGAAACATTCATTAAACAGTAGTAAGGAACTAGGGTAGATTGTAACAGTTACTGGGCAGGATTGGCAACTCTGACACACCCCGACACATGAGTATAGTCAACAAAAAAGAGAAGAATAAAAAAGAAAAAATAGGAGGGAATAAAAAATGATTTCTAGGCAGATAATTACTTGGTATTTTCTAACCCATAATCAAGTTTAAAAACAGCGCACTCTGGTTTCCTTAAGAGAAAAAATATGGGAGGCTAAATATGAACGGACTGCGAAAGTTCGGCAATATTCATCAATATAAGTTGCTACCTAGAGTACTAAGAACTAATTTTAATCAAAGTACATCTGTTTTTCTGCTTAATTTTTTGTTATAATATATGTCTCTCCTAGTTCTTCCAAGAGTTAGAAGACCATACCTGGAGGCTATAAACCCACAAAATATTGAAAACAGAAAGAGACATTAGACAGAAGACAAAGCTGATTGCCTTTATGCCCAAGTCTTGCATAGAAGAAATATGGAGATGAATTTTGACTTATTATGCAGTGGCTCCACTTTGCAGAGTCTGCTTCCCCACAGACCTTGTACAAAGAGAGGGGAAGGAGAAGACAAGACTCAAAGATAATGTGATCGAGAGGTCATCAGTGTCATTCTGAAGCGTATGTGAATAGCTATTTTTCTATGAAAAATTTCTTTTGTGTTCTCCATATCAAAATGGTTTATATTTTAGACATGAATAATAGGTATATATCACAAATGAGTGAATGGTCATAATACAAAACAAAACAGCAGTGCTATATCCTTTACAGAATTACAGAACAAATAAGAAAATTTTAATTCTGTTCAGACAAGCACATTTGAACCTGTTACTCTAAATTATTTTGGGAGAAATTGACAAAACTGATCTGATCAACACAAAAAAGCGCCCTATCCTGTGACAGATTCAAGAATGCCATTTGATAACGTTCCATCCATTCTGTTAGAAGAAAGGAACATTTAAAGATAGTATGGCTAGAAGACTGTTAGCAACTCTACTCAACACCACTGCTGACTTTATTTGAGGGAGACTTGAGAAAGGGTTGCAAGTGGACAGACTATTTTTTGAGATTTATTAGTGGGCAATTATCACCCACGTCTCATTTTATCCTAAATGGCATAGCTTTTGAACAAATACCTTGCCCCTCCAAAATAAAAGAATGAGAAACCAGACACGTTAATTTTAATTCATTTGAAAACTATGAACTACAACCATAACATGTATAAAAGGGACTGTTTTTTGCTAGTCATAAATAACAGTCCATGAAGCTAATCCCTTGTTACCTCTTCCAAATATATCAGGTTAAAAATAATTCCCTCTTCTTCTGAATCACAACATTCATGTTACAAATGAGGCATCGTGAAAAGAGGCATTCCTTCGGTAGCGACGAAAGTTATTTGAGCCCTGACTGTATACCATACGATGTGCACTGGTGCAGCTAACAAAGCAGAGCAGTTCACCAGTTAAGAAAGGACAGATCTAATCCGAAACTGGTTAGTTGCTTTGACTGTATAGGCAGGACTATTTGCATCCTCATCTATTGCTAAATAACATAACATTGCTAAAGGTCTATGTGAACAAGGCTGATGAAGTAAGAATTTCTGAATTTCCTGAATTTCTTTCTGTGAATGGAAGGGAATATAGAGACATCAAATAAATTGTACGCAAATATTTGCTTCAATCTGTCTGACTGTTAACAATTAAACAAACAAATGAAGTTTTTATAAGGTCTTTACATGTTTCCCAACATCCCTCACATCCAATCCCACCTATTAGAGTTGTCTTTTCTCAAGGTTGAGGTTACTTATTTTTCCTTTTTGGACTGGTTTGTACCTACAAAACATATCACTGCAATTGACATATGCAACCCCATGAATGCAGACATTGTTATAGACATATAGTCATACTTATGCAGAGATAGTTTGGGGCTACGGGCTTAGGAAACGAAGCTGTATCAATTTAAGTCATATTTATAATGACAAAATTGCATTCAGTCTAAGGGTCGTACTAACAATTGTGCTGAGTTAGCCCTTTCTGTTAGGACCAGAAGGGGGGTAGAGGAAGAAACACCTTTTACCAAAATAGTTAAAATGCTATAAAAAAAGTCTGTGTATGCAGCCCAGGTCTTATAAGGAAGTGTTCTTAAACATTTATTTCTTGAAACACAAGGTTTCAATCAACAGCCACCGGAGACTCTGGGGTCATGATCCTCCCTGTATGCAATCCCCTCAGTGTTCTGCATAAAGGTCAGAGAGGTTTACCCTCTATGAATGAAGTTGCTTTCCAAACACTTTGACTACGGAATAAACAGTTTCTAACCCAGCTCGCAAAACTCTAAGCATTGTTTTCTAAGAAAAAGACAAACTTGTACTAAGAGATTTCATACTCATACTCTCTGTGGACTCTTTACAAATTAAAGGCCTGTAAAATCTTGAGCCTTTATTAAGTCTGTCAGCAATAAGTAAGTTGAGAAGAACACCATATGTTAATTTAAGAAGCTCATTGAGTGCCTACATTGTATTCCTTAGCTATCCAACTGGCTTAAAGTGCTGCTTACACCTTGATACGCTAGTATATTCATACTGTGTTAGCATATACACATAATGAACACTCATGCTTGGCATGAGCTGGACTTGTGTCAAAAGTAAAACATTGTGAGGTTACAGAGAATCTGGAATATGTTCTCATGAAAGACAGAGGTTTAAAGAAGCAAGAAAAGTAATGCTTTGTAGCACCTAGAGCAACAACGGAAAACACAAAACAAGGTCTTTAGGATATATCTGCAAATCCTGATTTGAATACTTTAAGGATTAATTGTTCGGGTCAAGAAATGTTAATAAGTGCCACCAAAAGTCAGAACTAAACTGGAAGAGTTATCTTTCACATAACTTCAGATGGTATTTTAAAAGAAGTTACATTTTCTTTTGCATTTGATAAACATTCCTGTTTCTGCCATTGCTCCTATTTGACTGGGCTGTCTGATACCTGAACCCTACAGAGCTGCCATGCTGCAAGTAACACGATACATATTTCTTTTGTATCCTCCAGTGATAAGTTACATTATTGAAATTCGTCCAGGAAAGTATACCTGTTAATTTCGCTTTAGATGGATTCTATTAAAACGTGAAAACCTTGGCAAGAACGGGGGTGAGACTTGCCCACTGTCTGGGTCCCTTTCCCACCCAGCCAACAGGGCAGACTTTTTAGTTCATTATCACCTCATCAGTGCTCCTGTCAGCTGCCAGCAGTGAGAAAGGACTAAGCCACTCACTAATTCCTGGCCTTCCTGCCTCCACTGAAGCGGCAGTAAATCCAGAACAGATGGATGCTCTTTAACCCTCTCAATCCAGACACCTACTTTAATCAGTCTAATCAACCCACTCAACTCTGAACAAGGAATGACTGACAGACGCAGAATGACAGAGGGACTGAACTGTTGCAGCTCAGATCCTTCACAGAAAACACCACTCTGTCTCCAATACTCTGCTACCAAGGGAGGCAGCTGCCCAAAGGCAGCAGGCCTACTGGGTCAAGAGCGGGACAGACCTTTTGGCGAAGAGGAGAAAGCAGTAGAGGAAGGGACTATGAAGCAGGAGACTGTTATTAAACGTTAAGATCTTATCGCAAGGATCTCATCACATTACACAAGCTACAAATGAAGACCAGAAGGCATCTACTCCACACAAAGGCGGCTTCTTGTTTTGTAACTGAAGTTGCAGTTCAAGCCAAGGTGACAGCTTGCTGTCACAGTCTTTTCTTTCCCAGGACTTAAGACTGAAGTTTCAAACCTTGCCTTGCATTGTCTGAGACTTACCTAACCATGGACTGCCATTTCAGTGCACTATGCCAGCAGAAAAGCGACTTCAGAAAAACGTGAACACCTTTTTTGCGAGGTTAGTGTGAGAAGTAGTTCAGTGGAGTTTTGCGAGTGCCAGATACAGAGTAAAGGAGGGACTGGGGGTGAGGGCAGGAGCAGACGGGACAGTACCTCAGGCTGCTGTGCAGTCGGAACACAGCTCCTCATGTTCCCAAGAACATATTTTCCACCTTCGCCTGTACACCTCAGAGCACAGCTTCATTCATACAATAAGGTAGAATCAGAAATTGCATGTGAAGTTTAAAATGCTTCTTAAAGGGGATTTAACTGAATCATAACATCAAGAGGAACTCTTCTGTTTCTTTTCATATTCATATATTTCAACAAGACCTAAATGACTGTGTGGAGAATACAGCTAATTAATGATAATATTCAGAGAGAAAGATTTTTTTTTTTTTTTTAGATTTTCTGTATGATTTGGTTTTCTTTGACTTGCTGCAGAAGACACAAATAAAGAAACAGTATTATAGTGCTCTGGCATCTCAAATAGTTCTACACACTTATAGGCTTAAAGAAAACTTTCACTGAGTTATGAGAAAAATATATGAGAATAAGTAGTTGTACATTCATTTTAGAGCTCAGAAACTTTATAAAGTGACTTGGCTAAGGTCAAATTGCACACCTAGAAAAATTTATGAATGCCATTTAGAATGACTACATTTCACTCTTACCATGCTGGATCATCTTATTTATAAAAAAGAAGAGACAAACAGGAAAAAATTCGGAGTAGAAACAAAATGACAGCGTATTTGTAAAACCAAAGCCTGAGCCTGGGAAAAATTCCAAAGTAAGTTTGGCCATGGACCAGGCCATACCCTTACAGCTCACAGGTGCACAGCACAGAGAAATGCTAGGTCAGCTCTACCTGGTGGCTCTGAATACCGATCAGCACATGGCATGAATTATTAGGAGCATCAACACAGCTTAATCAGCCTCCTCTCAATCAGGCTGCTTTCTTTTTTTAACCTCAGAAGTTTTAATTGTTTGATTCCAGCTTCTCTCTTTTGTACCTTTTCTACGTGTATATGTATATGAAATCCTGTTGTAAGGAGCAAGATACTTAAGAAGAGAAACTGAACAGTCAGTTAGCATCTTGCCCTGTATCATGTAAACAATACCTCCTGTTTACCTAAGGGCCTATCTGAATCCAGTTTCCTGAACCAAGGAGAGTTTTTCCTTGAGAAAAAAAATCGGGCCCTTCTCTTAGCATCTTAATTTTGCAATTATATACCATGCACTCAAATTTTAAGCTAAATCTCTGTAAGTTTTTGCATTTACTTTTATAATTTACAACTTTAAAAGTTATAAATGAGGAATATGTGTCACAACAGCCCATTTATTCACTAGTGCAATGCATTTAGTGCACATCTTCATTCACAAAACTGGCTTTCCACTTATCATGTGTTGTGGTTTAGGCCTCAAACCAGGACATCATGTATTAAAATTCATAATTTTGCTCCTTAGCTAACACTGACCAAAATTTGCAGGATTAGAAGGTGATTCTGGAATAAAGGAACAGCCAGCCTTGTGTGAGCAGGAGAAAGACTGTTTCGGCAACGGGCCAATGAAACTAGAACTCACTCCCAAACACCTTTAAGGACACAAACTAACCTTAGTAACTACAGAAAAACTCATTCAAAGCTAGCTTTTTCTTAAGTATGATTACAGTAACAGTGAAAAAGACAAAAAACATAGATGTGTTTATTGTAACAGTGAAAGAGAGTGGGAAAATATTTCCGCATGTGCCTGTTAGAATTCTGTGAATTTTCACTGAAAAGAATCAAGGACAGCAAAATTATCTAACAAAACCAGAGGAAAAAACTAGAATGACATTGAGAATCTACTGCTCTTTGTTAAATAACAATGTACTTAAATTACACAAGAACAAAATATATGTATTTTTAAAAAGTAACAGTTTAGTCATGAAAAGAGCAATCATATATATTTTAGCATCCTCAAAGTAGAAGGTGAAAGTTATGAGTCAGCTACCAGCAATGTTTTAGGAATAAATTATTCTTCCACAATATGAAAAAGAAACAGCTCCATTAAGAAGACCCTTTCAGCCTCAGTGATTATGACTAACCTATGGCATGGAACTGGCTCGGCTGCAAGTGTTTTGGAACTAATCATTCCAAAGCTTTTAGCAAAGTAATCTGAAATGTCATGAGAACACTGACTCCTAATCCCAACAAGCCTGGGAAGTTCCATGTTCCTGAACAAGAAGCACAGGACATGACTCCTTAGAGGGGCCAAAAGAGATGATGAAAGTTCAACTGAAACTATGAGGTCTTGCAGCATAGAATATGCTTATGATGTCAAATTTGGGGATATTAATACATTTGGCACCACTTCAAGACAACCTCAGTGCTGAGAAACTGTCTGACCAGACTGTAGTTTTGTTTCTAACCAATACTGATGGGAATTGTGATGATTCAGCTGTTCTGGTGCCTGTTCTGCAATTCTGTTGCCCAAATAATGGTATCTAATGCCCCATTAGCTGTTCTAGGACATGAGTCTCATGAGAGGCCACCAATATGACACAGAATACATGGAAGATCCATGCCTTTCTGAAGAGGCACTTGGAAGTCCAGTGGGATAATCTAATGCACCTGAAATGGCAATGGACTCCTAGGTTCAGACAATGCAGCGCTGTTCTCCTTAGAACCAACAGTAAAGTAATCAACAGGCGTCTCATAGCTAGAAATGATCTCCTTTCTTATCTAGTGTATATATTGTGTGTAGAGCAGTAGAAGTCTTGAAAAATGTTTTTTGGAGTCAAATGTAAATCACAGATGGTCACTGGTAAGATGGTCACAGAGAACAAGGTTCTGCAGGCCAGCCAAACAAAGAGGAGAAAGTGAAGACCTGAGGAACAGAGAAGATGGGAAAGAACCTAGCTGTGTATCTCTTGGTCTCTGTCCTATTCAAAAAAACTTTCTATCAAGGACAAGAACACTAATTTTAATATTGCCCTTTAAACAATACTTTAATAAGTGTCCTTTATTAATTTGCAATGGAATATAAACTGGCAAAAAAATATCTCACTTCCTAGCAAATGATGTCTTACATTGGAGTGCAAAATACAGTTAAATGACTTGAGGGTGGTCTGGAGGTCACCCTGCTACAAGCAACCCAGAAGATTTTTCATGCCATTTAAATTTTTCTGTGCTGAGTTTTCCTTATCCCTAAATAAGATAAATAATGATTTTTTTCAGAGGAGTATTTTAAGAATTAACATAGCATTTGTAACTGCTTTAATATTTGCAGATGGAAAGTGCTATATAATGGGAAGTATCATGATCAGAACTGTATGCCACAGCATAAATCAAAATTATAGAAGACTGCATAATTAAAAAAAAGAATCTAAAGTTTTTTAAGGTCACACAGAGGAAGCTATTGTATCCCATTTTGGACAGCAAACTCCTCTTGTTCATTAAAGGCGTAGGTGTGTATTTCCATACATACATAGTACATGAATTCCAAAGAGGAATGTGATTTTTTTTTTTGTTCCTTCAGTTAATATTTTTAAATGCCCTTTTTTTTTTTTTTTTTTTTTTTTTTTTAAGACTTGTAGGACTTCCTTGGGAATAGAGCAACTGAAGATTTTGCCCTCCACAATCAGTGTTCCAGACCAGCCGTTCCAGTATACAGAATGGGGATGAAAGTTTTACTTATTATGTGTGACTGTTGGTCACAAGGAGTCAAATTTTCCATCTTATCCAAGCAGGCCTCTCCTGACAAGAAACTTATGAGGCCAAAGTTCTGCTGATTTAGGTACAACTGTTTCAAAAATGACCTGGCAGTGGGAACAGGAAGAAGAGGAGTTGATTTTATCTGTTTAGAAAGTTATAGAGCTTATCAGAATCTCCAAAAAATTAACTTTACTTGTTTATAAAAATGATGCATACTGTAGACAGGTCAAAGAAAACACAGGTGATGCATCCACATTGCATACCTGTGTGTTTCTGCACCAGGAAAAAGCAACTGGGCTAAGCTAAGTGTATGCTAAACCCCATGCATTTTATTATTACGACTCATAGGTGTGAATAAAGCATATCTTACTACATTTTGCACGTATTAAATCCATATTGCTATTTTATCAGTTAGCAAAACAGAAAATGAAACCAGAACAGAGATCTATTAAAAGATTATGCATCTCCCATGTATGGGAATAAAGCTTTTTTGTTATTCGTATCACTGAGATGAAAACCAGATCATTGCCCCGTGTAATTTCTGTCCCTCAAACTATTTTCATTAAAGGTCTGTGAGTTCTGTTTCAGAAACAGGTAATAAAAGAAGAATTTTTTACTCTTCATTGTATTTAAATTGCATATTTCTCCATAAAATGGAACAATAAATTTAATTCAACATTTGTATTATTAACGTACTTGAGACGATGGAGATGTATTCATACACATCACAAAGTCATCTGGAGCACTGTCTCCCCAAAAGAAGGGCACAAAAAGGATAAAGAAATATGCCGTTAGCTAGGGTTTCTCTAGGCATCCCTGACTGTACTTTTCAACTTCCCGCACTGAGGAAGTGCTGCTCCCATGCTCCGTATTGTAAAGGAGGCAAAAGCTACAGCAGTCAAGACCACTGGAGCGAAGCCTTGGTGCCAGGCTGCTTGAAGGGGCTGTGCATGAGTACGCAGCTACTTGATTAACGGCTGACTCTAGTCCACAGGCTTCTTCTGTTTGGGCCAAATACAATGTTGACACCCTCTGCAGCTCAGCACCAAATGCCCTTTCCATTCTCCAACAGTTTACTTGCATTTCTGTGTAAATGCTGGTTTCTTTTGGCTCCAAAACCAGGTTCACCTGCAGGGTTTCATTTTTCTGTTCGACAACTTGCTGTTGATTTTCCTTTACTGCACAAAAGAGCTTGCTCCAGTGCCTCTTTCACAACTGATTCTTTGTAGTAAACGAAAGCCTTAATAATTGTATTTTGTACAATTGTAGAGTTGATTAATTTTGACTTTGTTTAATTTGCAACCGTTGCTGAGATCTTTAGGGCTGGGAATTAGAGAGCACACTGTACCACTGTACTTTGGACATTGTGGGTTTGCCAATTTGTTTCATGCTTCATTTGTCACAAAACCTGTGAAACTGTAGTCCAAAGCCAGCTTCATATTTTTCAAGGCAAGGCAAAAACATATTTGTTTTTGCTTTAAATTAACATCTTGCTAAATTCATCTAGTTTCTCAAACTTCAACCCAAACCCTTACTAACAATGGAAAAATAGTAAGCAAGACAAATCTGAAGATCAGCTTAGCAAAAGAGAACAGATTGCTTCTCTCCAGTTACAGCAGTGCAATGGTAAGATAAGCATACTCCATTTTAGGTACAGACATATAATAAAGAAAGAATGAGGATGTAGAAAGGTTATGTATGAGAACATGTGAGAAGAGAGAAATAAATAAAGAAGCACGTATCTTACATGCACAACATTTCCTAATAAACATTTGTTTCTCAAACATTAAGATACTTAAAAACCTACAAACCTAGTATCTTCAGATTTTAATTCCCGATACCACTGAAGTTCTGTGGCCATGGGTGAATGAGTCACTTCATGTTTTTGTTTACAACGATAGTATTTCTCCATTTTTATAAAAAGGAAGACTTTGACATGTAAGATTCTTCAATGAAATGAACTAAACCGCAAAGTACTATTATTAACAGTTGTGTTATTAATATTTTTGAAGAAAATGTGGCTAGCTGAGGTCATAAAGGCTTTCTCCAAATATCAGAAGATACCCTTGGCATTCTTTATAACCTAACCAGACCTAACCCTTTCAGATTTCCTGCCTATTGAGGGCTTGAAAGACACCAAGAATTTTGCAACTACCTTGAACCGACAAATTCACATGGACTCACCTCCCAAGCCTATCAAAGTCCCTCTGGATGGAGTTTAATTAGGAATATAATCCCTACTTCGTTAATGAGACAGTTCTGGGAGACAATGACAGAAATCCTCCTGAGATCAAAACATATCACATCTACTCTATCACCAAAACTACAACTTGGCATATGGGGACATCTGGTTGGTTTGTCATGATTTAGTCCCAACACATTTAGGTTATATTACTTAACACTTCACTATTTTCTAAGCATTTACAAATAATATTTTTGATCATTTACTCCAATAACTTTCTAGTAACTGAAGGTAGGCTGATGAAATTCCTGGCTGCTCAAAGCTACTTGCAGTTGTCATCTTTCACAACAGTTTTGGTGGCCTTAAATCTTTATTCATGAAATTAAATGAAATGATCAAAATAGTTGATTCTTAGATCGTATAGCAAATACCAGTTTGATCATGTAGTTTAATTTCTTATGTAAAGCTTGATTCTCAGATTACACAGTGGAAATAAAACAGTGTGATTCTTTAGCTTTCAACATTTTCTTGACATCAATTTTAAAGCTGTGAAATGCCAGCAGACTGGAAAGTCATAGCTGTATCTTTTAAGTGCCTGAGGAAGGGTTATACAAAGGGATTTAAGGAATACCAATTACGACATTGTGCTAAATCATTTCTCAGTCTCCCCTACAATCCTATACACACCAGCTCCTAATAGAAAGTGGAAAGGTAATTCTCTTTACCCTGCATAATCTATAGTAATCTGCATAAACTATAATACTATATGTTAGACTGGAAAGAAGTGACTCAATAGCAATGACAGCATTAGACCTTAAAGAAAGATACTTTTAGGGTGCTTTAGAAGTCTTTTAGGATTTCTAAATGAACAGTTCTGGTCAATTTTCACATTTTTAACTCCTGTTACATATAATCACTTGCAATGTACACAAGATACCACCAGACAAACCAACAAACTCCCAAATCCTCTCCCTATGGAGTTTTCTCAGAAATCACAGAATCACAGAATAGTCCGGGTTGGAAGGGACCTCTGGAGATCATCTAGTCCAACCCCCCTGCCAGAGCAGGGTCACCTACAGCAGGTTGCACAGGACGGCGTCCAGGCGGGTTTTGAATGTCTCCAGAGTGGGAGACTCCACAACCTCTCTGGGCAGCCTGTTCCAGTGCTCCACCACCCTCAAAGTAAAGAAGTTCCTCCTCATGTTAAGATGGAATACCATAGACTTGCAGATGGTGGTTTTTATTTTGCCTAAAAACTCAAATTAAACTAAAAACTCAAAACTAAAAACTGTTTGGGAAGGGAGGAAAACAAAAAGATATACTGAATATTCCCATACAGTATAATGACAAAGATTGTAGGGACTGCCAACGACTTGACTCATTTCTCCTGTTTTTCTTACACAACTCCCACTTGTTGTCCTCCAGGATTGTTGGGAAGCAATTACTTGCTTCAGAGGTTATTTCTATAATTAAAGCAAATTGACCTGACTTTCAAAAAAGTAATTTCTGGTCAACTCCAGAAAATAGTCTGAAGTTTGACTTTGCTTTACCTACACCCCACAAAGCTACACTGTTATTTTAAAAACAATAAAAGAATGACTCGCATATGCACAGCGGCCATATGAGCACATCTAACCTTTGAGATTTCCCTCCTTATATTTTGAACTATGTTGACGATGTCTGGAGGGGATTTACAATGGCTCAAAGCTACTATTGTTCACACTACATTAAATCTACAATATATGCAATGAGATAACATAATATTTTCACTTGGAACTTCTGTTAACCCACAACTTGACTGTATTTAATGACATATGTAGTGCTCACAAAGTTGATTTATATGGATCACTATTTACAGTGCATGTTTATAAAAGAGGAAAAAGCACCCTAAGGAACTCATGGTTCTTTTTGACTTTAACAGAAAGTAAAAAGTGCCTGATTTGTTTAGCTCAGTAACACCCCTGGAAGCCCCAAAATCTTATAGCTGGATTAGGGATGGTGACAGGAATCACTGATGCAACGGAAACAGCTAGCATAGGAAATGTATTATTGCTTCCAATCCTGAGCCAAAACACTGCTGCATATTTTAAAACAAAAATCACAGTTGTATTTGTGTTTGTTGAGTACATAAGTATACAGAAACAATAAAAAAAGGCATGCTGAAGACCTGGAAATCTATTTCTGTCAGTGTTGTTCTAGGAATAAGTGGAGTGGAGAATTCATACACCCCAGGGAAAATTACACAGATTCTCTTGAACAGATAAACTTTACTTCTGACAGAAGTTCGGAAAGTATTTAATTATGCAAAGCGTATGTTAGAATGCAATAGTAGAATGATGTTTTGTACTGGAAAAGGTACGCATAATTGGCTAGCAGAAAGAAGTATATTGGTAGACTCAGAGCAATCTTACAAGCAATATGCTTTACATGTTAGTCAAAATAAAACCGCCTCTCTTTCCATTCCTATTCCAGTTTAACATTGGGTTAGCTGAGTAACTATTTCTAGAAAAAAGCATAATTCTTGTTATTCTTTTAGATAAGATGATCCGCATGCAGGTTACGGTAAAACCAGACTTTTCCCAAAGCAACACCCTTTGGGCAGCAAAGAACATGGGGCACTAATGACTTCCAAGAAATTATCTTGTGCTGCATCTGCTCTCTAGGTGTGTTTGCAACAATGAACTAGCAAACTGAGAAAAGACAAGAAGGGTATACTACTAGGACTGTGTAAGCCTTAAAAAGTTATACATTTTAGTACTGTGTGTACGTATGCCAAGATCTCTACTGATGAGATCTTTCATGGCAATTTCTGTCAGAATGCTGTAATCTATTAATAGAAAAGAAAACCGTAACAAAACCTATGCATTCTTAACACTGAGGCTATATGCTATGTTTTTCACATTCTCACTTGAAAGAGGTCTAATTTCCTTTCACGATCTAGAAGACCAGGTTCCAAGAACTACCAAAGGGATCACTTACACTAAACCCAGTCCCCGGAAAACACATCCAGAAGAAAAAAAAAAAAATCTCCCATGGAAAGCCATGGAAACAAGCACACAGTGTCGCTAAATTCTCAGAAGTTAATGACTGGACCTCCTTTTCCCAACTCCTCCCTACAACATTAATAGTCTTAGCAATTACTGAGTGGAACAAACCCCTTTAACACCACCTGGTGTACTTTTCAGCAGTTGGTCTTGCTTCCAGGCCTGTCATGGCTCATTAAGATAGTACAGTACTTTCTCTCTACACGACTGTTCTTGGGGACCATAGAATCCAAGATAAAATGAGATACGGAGGTTCTATCACAAGACAGAAAGGGACTGTGACATATTGTGCCAAGGTTTCAGTATCTGAAAAAGCCACAGAAGAGAAAGTTTTTCAAGGAAAGTGAAGAGTAAAAACAAACCAGCTACAAAAGATAAACATAACTTCTCAATACTTAAAGAAGCAGCATAAACCACAACAATCTAATTCTGTGTGTGCTCATATGGGACACTTTATTTACATAGGCTTCACAAACGGTCCCACTTCTTTGCTTTGCAGTTTATCTTTCTGTGAGACTTTGAGATTCAAGTCTAATAGCTCGCTCACCTACTGATTAATTTGACCAACCAGTTTTGCACTGCTGCCCGCAAAGAGGTTAGGAACCTAATGAAATTCAACAAGGGCAAATGTAGGGTCCTGCACCTGGGGAGGAATAACCCCATCCATCAGTATAGGTTGGGGGTTGACCTCCTGGAGAGCAGCTCTGTGGAAAGGGACCTGGGAGTCCTGGTGGATAACAGGATGACCATGAGCCAGCAATGTGCCCTGGTGGCCAAGAATGCTGATGGCATCCTGGGGTGCATCAAGAAGAGTGTGGCCAGCAGGTCGAGGGAGATCTTCCTCCCCCTCTACTCTGTCCTGGTGAGGCCACATCTGGAATATTGTGCCCAGTTCTGGGCTCCCCGGATCAAGAAGGACAGGGAACTGCTGGAGAAGGTCCAGCAAAGGGCTACTAAGATGATTAAGGGATTGGAGTGTCTTTGTTACGAGGAAAGGCTTAGGCACTTGTGTCTTTTTAGTCTAGAGAAAAGAAGACTGAGGGGGGATCATATCAATACTTAAGAATACTTAAAGGGAGGGTGCCAGGGAGATGAGAACAGTCATTTTTCAGTGGTGAGCAAGAGGTAACGGCACAAACTTGAACATAGGAAGTTCCATCTTAACACGAGGAGGAACTTCTTTACTCTGAGGGTGGCAGAGCACTGGAACAGGCTGCCCAGAGAGGTTGTGGAGTCTCCCACACTGGAGACATTCAAAACCTGCCTGGACACCGTCCTGTGCAACCTGCTGTAGGTGACCCTGCTCTGGCGGGGGGGTTGGACTAGATGATCTCCAGAGGTCCCTTCCCAACCCTGACGATTCTGTGATTCTGTAAAGTTTTCTTCTTATTTCCATGCTTCAGGACATGTAGTATCAGTTGCACTGAAAATGAAGTAGCAGGCCATCCCTAATGCTGCCGTGACGCTGAGTGTCTCAGAGCACTCAAATGCTCATTGACAACGCAGGAGGACAGAAAGGATAACAGGCTTCATTCCTTAATTGCCAAGAGAGAAAAAGTGCAGAAGAGATTACATTTTCTCTCAAGCTTTCACCTGAATTAAAAAATAATAGCATAAGCCACTAAACTTGAATCTACAATTACATTTATGAAAAGTCTAATGTTTCATTACAGTTAGAACTGTGGAGTTAAAAAAAAGTAATTTCTGTCCTTTCAATAGACTTTAGCCTTAGAAGACACACAATGTATCTGCGTACTGTATTTCAATTTTCCTTTCTGTGTGGTTCACTCGGAGACTGACAGCAGTTCCAAGGTCAGTTTATTTCCAATTATTTAAACGTAGTATCTGTATAATCCCGTAATTAGAAATTGATAGTTTTTTACATTTCAGACTACTGCAACTGATCTTTTTACAACTTAAATGTCAAAATCTAACTGGGTGACCATATAGAATTAAAACAAACATATATAATTATATATTTTATGCTTGAAAATTAAATAGGACAAAACAATAGTAATAGGGTATTATTGCATTCATTTTAACCGTGTGCCCCGAAAAAGACATTTTAAAGCAAAAAAAAAAGGAACTGATGCGGATGCACTTGTTCAGCTTTGCCCCAGACAGTAAATCCTACGGACATGGAGTGCCCCCTGTGGGATTTTAGCTTATTTAATTTCACACGAAGTAATTATAGGAGGTGCTTTGGTACCACTGCTGCAATCACATGATGGCCTGATATACTGAGTGGCCCACAGACCTTAGAGTCCAGTTCAGTATGATGAAGAGTCTGCATTGGACCTAGAAAGCCATGCCTTGCAGATGCAAGGTTAACATACAACTGCTTTGTAGCACTGAGAACAAATGCGAAACGACCTCAAACTACAGAGAGAACTGTTTATACACGTAGAACAGACATGTACTTCTAGGAATCACTTCTCCTTCGGAGAACTGTTGTTAAACCATAGGCATAAACAACAATTTCTCTAATGACAAAAAAAAAAAAAATCATTTTTTTAATTTCCAAGAAGACAATTTCTGGTGAGCTGGCAAGTTATCATTGGATGGACATTGCTACTTTGTTTTTTTTTAACTGGTTCTGTTCACCATGGGTGCACAGAACCTGAAATATTATTGTTTGGTTAAACTGTTTGCTGCATTTGAAATGACTTCACACCTCATTTTGGACCGAGTGAAATTACTTTTCTGGCAAATAAACTATGTGCCAACTAATCACTTTCTTTTGGACTACTTTCAATTTCAACCTCATACTTATACCTCCAGACAATACCGCTTTATTGCTGAGAGGACGAACTTTTGAGGAGATAAACAACCATAGCTTCCACTGACTTCATTTTCAGTTGTGAGTGTTTGTGTGCATGTGTTCATATTTTTCTTATCTGATAGCCAGAAAATGAACACATAGACTTATCAACCATCTACCAAATACTTTTAAGTGACTCGCATATCATGCAGTAAAACTGTAGCAGAGATAAGAATGAAGAGTCTTCCTGCATAGCACTGCCTATGCTTGCATCTTATTTTTAATAGTAGCCCTCACGTAGCTCTCAGCAGGCCTTCCAACTCCAAGATGAAATAAGAAAGGAATACAACAAACAGCTTCATTAAGCTACACAGGCCTGGTTCATCTCTGATCACTGCCTACGCTCTGTATCAAGCAAAACACTATCTGTGGGATGCATTCATGTAATTAGAGACTACTGTGATAAATATTCAAAAGACCACTCGTGTAAAGTCATATAAGAAATCAAAAGACATTTTCTGACAGCTTGATTTTGTAACATAAATTATGTTCTATTATAACAAATCACTCATCTGCAATATCCTTGATTATTTTTAAAGAAAAAAGAGAATAGTAAATTGTTCTTGGACAAGCAATAATCTTTCTGTTATGTGCCAGGAGGATGAAGGATTCATCTCTGAAGCGCCAGCTACGTTATGTAAGTCTGCATCCCTTGAATTATAGGGCTAGCAGCAATTGCCATTAGAAAGAGATGGCATAATTCAGGAAAGGGCTGTTGGACAGTTTTCCAGGTCTGAAAGAACAGATTGAGAAACGCTCCAAGTGGGACTTTTCAATCCCGAAGCAGATGATTAGGAAGAATCTTCTGGTCCTTCTGACCATAACAAAAGGCCTGCCTAGTCCAAAAAAAAAAAATAAAATCTTTTCTCTACATGCAGACACAGTGTCTGTTCCCCTTCCCTATAAGTGCAGCATCCACTGCTACAGTTTTGGCAACTGCATGAGCTCGGCCCCAGATTAGACTGTTTGTGCTCAGTTATTTTCACACACTGCCAAAATTTGCTGACAACACCAGGAGAAAAAAAGGGAAAGGAAAACTGGTGATTTTCAACAGTTTATAACTCAGCACAGCCTAAGCAGGTTTTTACGGGACAAAGAACAGAGATTTCTCTGTAGACAGCACTTTATTCCTGCCTAATTTAAAAGATTTGCTGTGAATGATGGAAACATTAGAACTTCTTAAAGAAAACATAACAAAACAAAAATCCTAGCAGTTCACTAGTATTTTTTTACAGTAGATCATGTTTGGTGATATAAATAGAGAGACCATTATCTACTTCTCCAATAATTATTTACAACAAAGTTGGGTTTTTTTTTTCAGAAAATGAAAATATCAGATGTAAAGGAAGAGGGCTTCAAAATACATAGTATTTCTCTAAAGAGTGAAATTTCGTCCTTGGAATAATTCATATTTATGCTATTCTAGTGCCACAGCATTCCCTAGGGAGTATGAGAACGATCTTCTCAGGGTTACAGAGTCAGTAGTAAACACAAGTTCTGCTCTTAAGAAACAGCATTTTAAACATATATTTTCCACTAACATAGTATCTAACAACTTCCTATTACAACCCAGAGGTAATTTTCTGGAGTCCTCTTGTTGCTTTAACACTTTCTTTCAGTCCATATCTAGAATATTCTAAAGCAGCATTTCCTAAGCTATTTTTCTTGTATCCTCCCCTGCCCCACTAGCTGACTGCAGGGCCCAGGCTGTTAAACTTACACCTCCATCAAATCTCAAATTTAATCAGTGCTGCTTTTGAGCACCTCAAACTTTTCCCAGTGAAGCATGCCCTAAAACTTGGGAAACAATACTGCTTTACTGTATCTTTGAACAGATTCTGTACAACAGCTATTGTTTTCCATTCAGGATACCAAAACCAGCCAATTGCTTCACAAAACTGACCACTCCTTCAACTACAGTTATTTTTGAGTTGAAATATTAGGAAACATTTTAACCACATTAGAAACTTTTTGTAAAACTAGAAAACAGATGACAAGTGCTTTTCATAAAAGGCATAGGCTGGGAAAGTAGGGCAACAAAGAATATCCTGGAATTTCTGTATATAAATATAAGATATTTAATTGACTGGGAGTCCTCAGTAGAGACTTGTTTGCAACACAGCCTCATGGTGAGGGTGAGTTTTTGAAGTTTGGATGCCTTGGCAGCTCTATACAACTTTAAGACAGACCAGCTATGACTAAAACATGCTCAGCTAGTTAACTATACAAACGTAATGTTTTTTCCATCTTTCTCTTCATGTGCTGACAGCATTACCATTCTCTCCAGTGTTCTTCCTTCTGAGGTACAATGGATCTACCAGTTTATGCTGTTCTTGATACTACACTTCGGTACAACAATTTTCCAGCAATAACTTACTCAGCTAAGAGAGGTCATCATTTAAAAGGAGAGAGTAGTTATATTAAAGGCTCTAGAGCTACACAAATACATTTCAGGATCTACTGTACACTACGTGTATATTTTAATGAGAAGGTTTGGCAGAGCAGTTTGGCAGAAGAAAGTACTGCCAAGTGATTGGATATGGGATATATCTCCAGTTGCTTTGGATTCCCACATCACCTTAAGAACTACTCTTCCCATCCCCCAATACACCAACTCTCAAGGCAGTCAAATTTATAGCTTAATAAAATTTTTTATTAAAAATAAAAAGCGTGGCTTTTAAGTACTGCAGTCTTCCAACGTCCTTATGCCAGGTCTACATTAGACTGTTGTAGCTGAATATGAAGCTGGGGAGGCTTGGCCCGCTTTATACAGCACTCCTAAGTCAGAGCTTCAAGATCTAAGCCACCTCTCTTTCCATTTTGTAACAGCTGTTTTTCTATCCTTTCATTAAAAAAAAAGGAAAAGGAAAGAGGCTAGAGTAGAAAAGTTAAATAAATAAATAATGGCTCACAAAACCACAGTGGAGGAACCACTGCTGGTCCTGCCAATAAAAATGTTCCTTCTCTTCAGGGCTGGTTAAACAACTGAAAGTGTTTCTAATGAACTGCTGGCAGCACTATCCATCATTGCACTAAATGTCTTCATGTCTCCCTAAACTGAGGATAACTATTTACCTATAATGCATGGTCAGAAATTAGGAAGTATTTAAGCCTTAGAAGTCTAATTCCTCCCTTCTCCTCAAAGCTTGTTTTTGTTCGGCCTCCTTACGTAAAGATGACAAGAGAATTCTAACTGATAAAGAACTTCAAACTCCATTCCAGTGCTAATGAATCATCTGTGTGAGTTTGAAAAATACGTTAGCAGACCAGATGTCTGCAGTTTTATTTTAGCATTACAGCTACCTGACATTATGTTTATCTCTTCCCTCTTTCCTTTTTGTCATTTGTTCCAGTGATTTGTGTCTTACCTTAAAGTAGACTACAGGCTACTCAAAGGAAGATGGCGTATTCATGAGACACACAAAATAATTGAGTCTCAATAATTGTTTATGATCTTTGAAGATGCTATTATGCAAATAACAGTGGTCTACTGCAAACAATCAGACGAAATGTTTTTGAGCTCTGACAAAAGTGTGAAAGTAATGTAGTCAGAAGTCACTTCTGAAGGCTCGACTGATTAGATAGGTAGCTGTTATCTACAGAGACATATTCATACCGTGGTTTTCTTTAGAACACCAGGGATCAGAGGAGAATTCAGAGATGTCAATAAAACATGCCTAAAAATAATGAAAAGAAACACTTACTTCATCTCCAGGACTTCCTCCAAATGTTTCCTTCTTTCAGCTCGTAGGTTGGTCAAATGGGTTTCCTTCTCAGCCAAAGACTGTTGTGTAGAGGACAATTTTGCCTTCATTGACTCCAGCTCCTGCTTAACCTTCTCCATGGCCATCATTAACTCTTCTACCTAAAATGTTTTTGGGGAAGACAGAAGGAGAGAAAAATAGTGTAATGTGATCGACTGGAACTTACTACATGTCACAACTAAATTGGAGCACAAAGGTTACCAGTGTATGTACACTGCGTAACACATCAGTAGATGGGAAGCATCATCTAGTGCTGTGGACAGTACATCTATACTTGATTGAAGCAACATTACAGTATGTGAATTAACATAGTCTGGTCACTGGAACATTACCATTACAATACCAAATTACAAATCTTCAGCTCTTCAGTATTCCTCCTTTAGAAAATGTATCATAAGGATAAAAGGACGGCCTATATGTATCAAAATTAGCCCACAAAAATGCTAGGCATTTAATGGAATGCATCAACAATACACCAAAAGTATAAAAAACTTTCTCTGTAAATGATACCTAAAGAAAAACTACATAAGCACTTTAAGAATGAAGGTAATGTTCCCGAAACAGGGGGAGGACTGGGTTCCCATGAAAATGTGAGTAAGGCTACTTCCCTCAAAATATTCCCTCAAAAAACAATGCTTATGGGCATGTTTTGTGATTTAGTGACATAAAAGACACTCAAAGAGTTGCTGATGGCAGACAGATACAAGCAGACAGGTACAACAGAATGCTCATATCTTCGGCAAATGGGAAAGGTTCAGAATTAACATGACTGTAAATTCTAGCACAGATATTACACAGATAAAAATAGTCATATTTTATTTTGCACTTGGATCGGGTTCTGTCTCAGAATTTATCACTAATTAACATGCAAATCCACAATAAATACTCAAGTATAGCTACATGTAACATACAAAAACCTCTGGATATTCTTTTAATAATTTTGTAATTATGCTTGATGGCACACATTACTTTCATTGACTTTTTTGATACAGATTTTCTCTATCACAACCAAGTGTTCATAAACAATTTTATAGTGTGCTTCAAATGGGAGAAACTCAGATGCTACTATTGTACGTAATCACGCATTTGTATAAATTTAGTATGACAATACAGCACTGCATTGCATTTATATCCCTGTATAACAATCAACTGGTGCTCCATCCTGGAAGTGAATTACTGAAATTATACTAAGCTCAATTTCTACTTACATGTTTTTACAAAGAGATGGGAACATCACTCACTATACAGGTGCCGGAGGATGGAAGGTACAGAACATACCACCCCTTGCTTTAATAAATCCTCTCCTCCTAACGGCAGAGCTAATGACTCAGGACAAACATGGATAACAAGACTGGTTTTCATCCTCAGTTATAGAGCAAGAAACATTGCAATTCAGAATTAGTAGATTTATAAAAATCTAGCATAGACATTGTGCAGTGCTTACTGCAGAATGCCTATCTACTTCCACTCAAATACAGCTGACAGGCATTCTTCTTATGCTCAGCAAATTAAAAAAAAATTTAAATATGCAATTATCAAAAACTACTCAAAATGTACAGCCAACAATTCACCCAATAATCAACAGTCTGATGGAGAATTTCAGTGACACAGTCCAAACTGGCTAGCATGCATATAATAATCAAACTTTTCCTGTCTTAGTAGTGTTTAGTGTGCAAAAAAAAGATCAGAAACTCTGTCAGTTTTTAAAACAAACAGAGAAAACTCCGTAAAATGAAATAGAGAAGTATGTCAGAAAAGAATGCAAAGAAAAAAACGCAGAAACAACCAATAGCAAAATTACTACTAGGATGGAAACCGACACCTAGAAAGAGAAAAACAGCAACATGCTGGGGAAGCGAAGGTATACTAGTCTATCAGCTTCTAGGGCATCAGCTTCTACTTCCTTTGAGTGGATCAGAATTACCTACCTAAACATTTTCCTTTAAACTGAGAAGAAAGAGGCATGCTAACTACAAAACCCTCTGCTTATAACAGAAGACAACCTCAAATAAACAAGCCTCCGGCCAACTGCAACAATCAAAATGGCTTGTGTCAATCTGTCAGTTGCCAAAATAAAACAATCTTTGAAGCAACATCTTTTCGGTAATCAGGTTTGAAAGATTTCTGACATCCTTCATTCCATTCCCAGCCATCACAATTAGCGATGCCAACACAGAAGGGCCGGTTTGCTTGACGCAACAACTCTGGGCTGTTAAGAAGACACACCAAAGCTAGAGGCCGACATCTAGGTCAAGGCTCCTAGCGCTAGGTAGCAAGATCTAACTCTGCAGGACTACTTTGCCGTAGTGGTTATTGCAGGTACTTCAGCTTTTTCTCATTGCTCCATTTGGTAATTCTTTTAAATCTAAGGTTATATTGTGTATTTTTGCAGGTTAAAAAAAAAATTGATCTCGTCATGTATTAGGAATGGCTGGAATGCAAGTGGCTTTTAAACTGTGCCAACAGCTTAGTTTGTAACTGCCATTACCTTCCATCCTCTCCTGCAAGTACCATTTGTCATGCAATTTTCTAAAGACAAAAAATGACCAAAATAGCGATGACTGTATTCACAATAAAGACTTCGTTGTTCAGATTCATCAAGTTATAGATACTCCATGGGAGCATTTCAATTAAACTTCTACAAAACAAAACATTTTATTTGGCAGCTTATGAACCTTAGTGCAGACCTGTCTGTCTATGCTCCAGTAAGCAGCCCCGTGAGAAATGATACAGGAATATTCACTGGAAGCAAACTGCTTGCAAAGCACATCTAATTTAGCCTATACAAAAACCTTCAGATCTACCCTTGATTTTTTTTTTTTCCCCGAGAGCAGCTAATTATATAATAAAGAAAAAATATTTACCAAGAACCAGAGTTCTTGGCACGCGGAGACATTTGCAGAGACATGCTGCTGACATTTTCAATTTAACTGTAGGTAAGCTTGTGCCCTGTCAGTTATAACTAGAAAGTTTTCATTTCAGAAGGTGTAAAGAGTGCACTCTTGCTCCTCTTTTCGCTCTGCTGAAATGACAGCATGTAAAGCAGAGTATATCTTTGACTATCTATGACTTAGCTGCGATTCAGTTCTCTGTAGACAGGCCAGAAAGGCCTTCAGGTAGTCTGAGCAGGATGGATCTGCGGAGAACTTAAATGAGGACTATTTTTTTCCATTGTTTTTAAGCCCTACGTGACCGTGCCAGGTGACAGCTTATCTTTAAGTAAGAACACGAAGCTGAATGAAGTTTCCATTAGAAGCGAGAGTTCCCGAGAGACTGAAGAAACTATGTGAAAGAGGGCAAACTATGTAAATTAGATCAGTATGGGAATCACAGTAACAGGAAAGGGAAATGTCAACATAGGACAAATTTTTTACATAGCATTACATCTCCTTATAAAGCAAGAAAGCAAGGTGGAGAGAAAAGGCGGTAAAAAAAGTTTATCTACCATGTCAATGGCAGCCTATACAGAAATAGAAGAAATTATGTAATACAAAAAAATCTAGTCTTTTTCAGGAGACCGTCTACCATTTGAACCTTTCCCGCTCCTACAAACTCTACCTTTAGCTTCCTCTGATGCAATAATCAGAAAACAGGCTGTTATATAGACATATAGATACCACATTACCTCCAAGTACATGGTGTTTCTGGTAAGTTTTTCTGGGCATTGGCTATTGTGCAGCCAGGGACTTCCAAAGAGCTTGGTCAAGTTCCCCAAAAGTCTTATTAATAGACAGTAAAAATTGAGAAAGGGACTGGATATGCAAAATATTACTGAGGCTGTCAATCTTACCAACCTCTGTACTAGCTTCTGGAAAGATTACTGACGATCAGGATAGGCAAGCTCAAATTCCCACCTCTCATGAGAGAACTAATGCACTACTGAAAATTTCTGAGGCACAGCAGATTATTTCATGACTGGAAGAAAGCTACATCAGCCTACGCAGCTGGTATTGGTTGCCTCTTAAAATCAGAGCCCACAGACTCCAATACCTAAGGTCAACCTAGACAGACAAGCTAAGTGAAGCAGCTTCAGGATCTCCAAACGCTTCACAGTGTTTAAATTACAATGCAGTAGGGCAGCTACATTTTTCTTCCCATTGCGAACTTCTTCTTCAGTGAAGAAGGATCACCTGAAGAGAACTTTTCTACTGCACAGAAAATTGAAAAAGGCATCCATATCAGGAAGACAGCTCTGGAGCTTAATTTTCATCATGGATGCTAGTAACGTGATGTAATTCACTACAGCAGTACTGCGGAAATATAAAGAGGTAATGGGCAAAGTCATCAATATGGCAAAGAAATGAGCAAAATGCACTTGAAAAAACACTTGCAGGGGCAGAGGTTCTATTCTGAAATGGTGACCCACGCAACTCACCTTTATATGCTATGTGCATATAAAGAAAGAAGAAAAAACTAAAGAATGCCCTCTACAGCCACTGCAAAGGAAAATTTTCCAGTCTCAAGTGACAGGACACGAATGCATCCACAGTTCAAATGTATATGACTGGTTTAAATAATATTTATTAAGGACAGCAAATCACTAGTACACTATACAAAAAATGTTTAACGTTAATGTTAGATAAGGCTTTTTCCCATCTGTAGATTAACAATCTTTGCAGAGTAGACTGCATTTCTCTGTTATTCATTTTTTCATAGAATCATAGAATGGTTTTGGTTGGAAGGGACTTTTAAATATTGTCCAGTCCAACCCTACTGCCATGGGCGGAGACATCTTTCACTAGATCAGGTTGCTCGGAGCCCCTGACCTTGAACAATTCTAATGATGGGGCATCCACAACTTCTCTGGGCAACCTGTTCCAGTGCCTTACCACTCTTATAATAAAAAATTTCTTCCTTATGTGCAGTCTAAATCTACCTTCTTTCAGTTTAAAACTGTTGCCCCTTGTCTTGTCACTACAGGCCTTAGTAAAAAGTCTCTCTCCATCTTTCTTACAAGCTCCATTTATAAACTGAAAGGTCACAATAACATCTCCCCAGAACACTCTTTTCTCCAAGCTGAACAACCCTAACTCTCAGCTTTTCTTCACAGGAGAGGTGTTCCAGCCCTCTGACAATTTTAGTGGCCCTCATCTGGACCTCTTTTAACAGGCCCATGTCTTTCTTGTGCTGGGACTCCAGAGCTGGACACAGTACTCCAGGTGGGGGTCTCATGAGAGCTGAGGAGAAGGGGAAAATCACCTCCCTCAAACTGCTGGCCACACTTCTTTTGATGCAGCCCAGGACACAATTGGCTTTCTGGGCTATGAGCACATATCGCCAGGTCATGTCCAATCTTTCATCCACCAGTATCCTCAAGTTCTCCTCTGCAGGGCTGCTCTCAATCCATTCACCTCCCATCTGTATTGATATTGGGAATTGCCTCAAACCAGCTGCAGGACCTTTCAGTTCATCTTGTTGAACTTCATGAGGTTTTTCCCTGATTCAGCTAAAGCTTCAGTCATGCAGATGGTTCAAGGTATCTGTTAGTCTTGTTATTTTTCCTTCCTCACACTTTTTTTCTTTTGATCAAGTACAAAAGACTGCACATCAGTCCACAACTAAAGGTTTCAAAGGGCATGACAAAGGTACTTGACTATGAGACTAAGAACCCTACTCCTAAACTGGAGATACAGTACTTTAGACAGCTTAGTATTCCATTACATGCCTGAAAACAGACATGTTTTTATGTTTCTCATTTAAGGAAAGAAATTGTTTTTCTTTCAATATACATACAGACACAGTGGGCTATGGGATAGCTGCTTATATCCATTACTGTGTCTCAAAAGTTCCAGGCAGAACACAAAATGATGAAATTTTAGAGAATAAAGATACAAATACCAACATGAACAATTAATTTTCCATGAGCATTGTATAAATCAATCACGAGAGATCTTATTTTCAAAACCACCTCAGCAGGCTAACTTGTATATTTAAAATTATTTGCTTTCTGAACATAGACCTTTCTTGTATAAACAAGAAATTAGCACTACAAGACAAAATGTACTAGAAATCTGTACTTTTGCCCAGAATGAATTAGGCCAGCAAAACAAAAAGTCTTGCAATTACAAGCCAGTAGTAAGAACACTACAAGGACTGAAAAAAATAATTAACATAAAGTGCAGCTCTGAGGACTCTCTCCTTTTTTTACAGCTCTTGAGTTTTTAAACTATTTTTCATTTCACTGTACGTTACTGAAATGATGAAGGGACTGCAAATTTCTCCATTATCTTTTACTTACTTGAACTGATCAGACTGCAGGACAGAAGGAAGGGAAAAAAATAGACATGAAAAGAAAGACAAAGACAAGAGTTCTGGCTCCACGCAAACTTGTTTGGATCCCAAAAAATTTTCCCAGAACAGATGTTAAGACGTGGAAAAAGCACGGGCCAGACTTGGGACTTAAGTATGTAATTTAACTGCCTCAAGTAACATATTACAGGGAGAAAGCACTGAGTCTGACATAATGTGGATTGCCAGCAGGACCAGATGGTTTGCTTAAATCACGAGCTAATAAACCTTTACACAAAATAAGAGGGAAATGAATTATGGTTTCATCATAGCCCCATTTTCGTTAAAGCAGTAGGGTGGCTTTAGGTACTCTTAAAGACTATATCCAAGACACTTAACTAAATTCTTGACTTTTCTGAATTAAGGGAACAACTTTCAAATTCTTGTAGATATTGGGAAAGCTGTTAGACATAGCTTTTTGAGAGCTAAAAATATCAGAGGAAAATGAGAGAAATAAGTAAGCAGTAACATGAAACGTCTTCCCCCCCCCCCGTAAAATTAAAATGTGATTTCTGGTTTGTAAGGTAAGGACAGCCCTCAACTAGGAGAGCAGCTGAAAGCTCTGCCACGCTAACAGCAGAAGGGTACAAAGCAGAATGGCTCTGCCCCACCACACAGGTTGGAGCTCTAGCTCCAATTCAAGCCCGCCTTATTCATCACCAGTGCATAAGCCTGCATACGCCTGTTGGCGGACAAAGGAGATAAAGAGACAGAACAAAAGACTATGGTCTGAAAAGCTGCAGGATACTGTAGTTGAGTGCAAATTTTCTTATCGCTGTGAAAGTGAGATACTTAGCCAGCTGATGTCTCGTTTCCATGAGTTGGTCTCTCAAAAAAAAAGGTTCATTATAAAAAAGGGATCTGATAATGAAGAGGAGTTAATGCTCTGTGTTGTTCCTTACTGCCTCCACTGACGGGTCTAGGCAATGAAGAGCACTAATATTACATGATCGGATGGATGACATTACCACATTCCTCCTGCAGAACCCACAGGAATAGAAATACAGCAGTCTTTGTCAAGGAGTACGTTGAGTATCAATACAGAGTGCTTTTTGCTCATAGTCTGTGAGCACTGAGCTCTTGTACGAAGGAGGAGGAATCAAAATTCACAGATGTTTGGAAAAGAGAAAACTCCCGAGTTGCCAGACTTCAGGACTGAATAAGTGACAGCTGTATCTTGTTAGGATGTTTGGAGGTAGCTTTGACAGTTGTATCTTCTAAATGAGGGCCATAAGCCATCTAAATAAGCAACAGCCTACTGCTGGGACAAGAGCTCTTGAGAAGGAAACAATAATTGTCTCTGCTTAACACATACAAAATATTCGAGTCAGGCCTGGATTCTGATTTCTATTGAGGACAGAAACCTGTTGTAGTCTCTGGTATCTGAAGACTATAACAAGTTACGATTTTATTTCTGCATTTCCCTCAAGTGGAACCATTATCCAATGAAATATTCTCATTATGTTTTTTAACCCTTGCAACTATACCAAGGGAAGCTGTCCTGTTTTATTTTACATAACAAACACAAGACAGTTTCCTAAGATTGTACTTCTTCTGTGGCTAGCAATGAATCTTTCCAGCCCCTTGGGAACACAGCAGCAACCACTACCTCAAGGGATAACACACAATTCAAGGGTAACAATCTTGCTAAAAACCTGGATTTTGATCATCATTTAAAAATCTCTACAGGGGCAGAGAGACTGGAATTTAGCACATTCTGCAGTTTTGCGCACACTTATTTAGCACAATTTGTTATATCCAAACAAAATCTCTAGAACTATGGTTAGTTCATGATACTCTGGCCACAACTCTAAACATGGACATCTTCAAAATAACTTAATATTTCTTAGGGTACATCTACTTTGTGATTGCTGCTAAGGTAGCATTAGCAATTAGGCCAAAGGAAGCCTTTCAGCTGAGACTAATAGCCCAAGGATTTCAGCAGGTTTTTTACAAGCCTTTTGTAGACCATGCTGATTTCCCCATTTTGCTGCTTTTTGGACAGTTTCAGGTTAACTGTGGCAGACAGCTTTGAATATTATTCAGTTATGTCTAAGTAAATATTTAATGATGTGCTACAGAGCATAGCATAGATTGTCAATTTATATAGCACAGATTGATTTTTCCAAAGAGAAAAATTCTGAGATGAGGTATTAACTCACTACAAGTAGTGAAAAAAAATGCTATGCTAATTCCACGTACAACTTTAACACTCTTTTCCCAAAAGACATTAAGGATCATGAACACAAATACCTGAAAGCAGAGTTATGTGAAAGGACGTGCATTGCCCCATGAAGGCTGAACTGAAGAAGTACAGGTTCATTGGTAAGCTCAGGTGAGTTTCTACGTCTACTAACTTGTGGAAGCAAATCTTTAGCATTGTAGTTAACAGCAAATAGGAGAATAGCAGAACCTAGACACAATAACAAAGTAATCTCAACATACTGAGCCAACTGGACTCAGGCTGAAATTCAGTGAAGGGTTTGAAGGAATCTGATGGTAAACAGGAGTACAGCAAAGTGTCATGGTTTCGGCTGGGATGGGGTTGACTTTATTGCTAGCAGCTGGTATAGTGCTATGTTTTGGATTTGGGATGAGAAATACTGTTGATGGCACGTTAATGTTTTTGCTTGTTGCTAGGCATTCAAGGCCTTTTCTGCTCCTCATGCCGCACGAAAAGCTGGGAGAAGACACAGCCGGGACAACTGACCCCAACTGACCAAAGGGATATTCCATACCATAGGACATCATGCTCAGCATATAAAGCTGGGAGAAGAAGGAAGGGAGGGGAGGGACATTCGGAGTTATGGCGTTTGTCTTCCCAAGTAATCATGATGTGTAATGGAGCTCTGCTTTCTTGGAGATGGCTGAACGATGATGAACAAATGCCTGCTGATGAATGAATTCCTTTTGCTTTGCTTGCATGCACAGCTTTTGCTTTACCTATTAAACGGTATTTATCTCAACCCACAAGTTTTTTCTCACTTTTACTTTTCCAATTCTCTCCCCCATCCCAACTGGGGGAGTGAACGAGCAGCTGCACGGTCCTAGTTGCTGGCTGGGATTAAACCATGACACAAAGTCTGGAAGCTTTATGCGAGTAGGAAACATTTCAAAAAAAGGAGTGGCATCCTCAATTTAATGAGCCTCAAGTCTGTCACTCTTCTGTGTTTCTCTTTATAGAAGAATGGTCTGGAAAGGAATACAGTTTCTTTTTTTGCACTTCATGGATTTTGGGGAAAAATCAATTATATCAGAAAAATAATATATATTTTAAAATTTATGAATCTAACGTACAAGTCCAATGAACTTTTCTAATACTTTAATCTACGTATCAATGTATCACACTTGCATTTAAGATGTTGTTAAATAACACAACTGGAAAATGGAAAAGAAATTCCAAATAAGAAAAGCACAAGACTAGCTTTAAACAAATATTAACACAAGTATTTGGTTGGGTCCTCACAATTCCAAGCAAGTATTAATGTAAACAAACCTGCATGACTTTCTCCTTCAAACCAGAATTGAAGGCAACTGAAGACTTTGATTTTCTCTTAAGCCATGACAAATAAAATACTATCTAGAGGTAGAAACTTGAGAAAATAATACAACAGGTAGAAGGATGTCAGGATAGAGCTTTGTCTAGAATACTTGACTATAATAAAAGGCACAATGTCCTAGGAGTGCAAGAAATTAAACAAAATATTTAGAAGTTTATTTCCCCATCAATGTTAGAAAAAGATCTCTGCCCCAAAGTCTTTGAGCGTGATTTTCTGTTCATCTTTTTTTTTTTCTTATTCGTTCTTCTCTACTGGAGGCAACCCCCCCCACACACACTTTCCCAAGCCCCCAGCTAGGCACAGCTGAACACACCTAAGACAGAAAAGAATAAAAATTCCACTCTGTTACATGTTTTAAAAGGTGCATTACTTAATACAGAAGGACTTACATGTTATCCTTGACATACTGAATCATCCTTCCCGTATAAACAGTATGACTCAATACAAATCTGGGTATTCTTAAAGGAAGAGGCTACATAATCCATTTAAATACCAGGGGAGAAGAAGTAACCTTAGGGAGAAGCAGTGCTTCTAAAAATGACTGCAAACATTGACAAAAACACAGTGCACAGTCAACTTCACCTAGCCAAAATGCTTTCTCTAACCAAAGGAAAAGAATAATAAAAAAAAAATCTCTTCAAAAACAATGGCAAAAACTTCAGGCTGACAACTGAGTTAAAAAGCTCTTAAAACAATTTATATCACTAAAAGAAATTAAAATATAAGTTTTTCAAACTTCTCATTAGGAGATACAGAAGAAGAGAGAAAAAAACATTAATCAAAAGTAAACTGTCCAGCATCTGTTACAGAGCAGTCAGAATTCTGACATTTGTATAGTGCTCAGAAAACACCTATAGGTAAGTGGTTCATGAGAAATTCCACTTTATATTGTCCGTTTACAGGGACCTGTAGGAAGTAACCTAATCTGTCAGAATTTGTGCTGTAAGATAATTCTAACACTCAACATGTTTTAGAAAATATTTTAGGTCTATTTCACTAACAATGCTCAGCAAAAAGTGTATGTGTTTTAATTTATTTTGCATTTTTAGAAGATACTTGATAGGTTAGAGTCCAATATATAATCATTCTGTTGTAAATGTAGTTTCTGTTCTTACAAGAAAAGGTAGGCTAAGTAATATACATTAGAAAGTTAAAACAGGACCAGAATGGTGGTATGATGGAAGGGCAAATGAGGGGTATCATTCAAAACTTGGCTAGAATTTCTGCGTAGTAACTTACAGCTCTCGAAAGCTGTACTCTATATTCAAACCTCTGCAGACCTTGTACTTACAATAGGGAAATCCTGGTTACAGGAGATGGGGAAAAAGAGAACTGTGAAGGAGGCTCTAGTTGAGTTATTAACTGATTTATTTTTCCTTAACAAACAGACATGAATTTTGATGTAGGCACATATGATAGAGAATTTCAAGTGTCTGGTTATCAACATATTTTACATGCAATATGTGCCTGAAAGAATATTAAATCCTGCTGAAATAACTTATAAAGATAGTGGCAGGAAGGAATTAGCATAAGAAAATACATTTAAAAAATTTATTTTTTTCTCAAAAGGCAAACAGAGAAACCTGCTGTGTGTAGGATAAAAAGATACAGTGCATGAACACGGGTATAGCTATTTATAGGTTTATATACTTCACCTCATTTAAAATTTCCCACTATGAACTATAAGTTTAAAAAAAGTTGATGGAAGGTGTCAAGATCAGACTGCTAACTCAGAAATTTCAGTTTAAGTAACTACTTAAGGAACGAACAGGTAATGGCCAGTGTGTCGTGTTTATTTGTCTTAACATTTTAGGGTAAGGAGTTAGATATTAACTGATATTATATAGAGTGAGAGTGCATTTAATCAAGAATTCATATTCATGAGAGAACAGAGCACACTACTATCAGCAGAAATACTATTTAAAATTCTAAACTCTACTGCTTTTCAAATTTGAAGGAAATAAAATAAGATAGAGAAACATATGTTGTGGTCAGGCAATGCACAATCTCACTTGTAGAAATAGCAGGCTGTTGTAAAGGCCACAATAACAGCTTCTTATAAAAATGTTTTTAGTAATAATACTAAGCAATTCCTGACTCCATTTGTCAGTCCTGCCCTCACAGTTCAATGCGTCCTCATATGTGCCTCAAGTTCTGCATGGGGATCCGTGAACCAGATCAGCAAAAAAATTCCTTCAAAAAATAAGATAATTCTTATAACAAATTAGGTCACTGCTCTATTTGACTACGTGGCCCAAGAAAGACCCAGGCTGGGAAAACTGAAGGGACATGCACTGAAGTATGAGGATGAAAGTGAGCGAAGAGAGAGAGGGCGTAAGTATCTTTGGTCAGTACACATTTGTGAACCATACCCTCCAATAATGAAGGCTCATAACGCAAGCTGTTCTAGTATTGTGCTCCTTGAGCCAAGGACCTGACACTACTTATTACTGATTGACACTGAGTCACAGAACCTAAACTTCTGCTTGACTTTGTTCCACAAAAAGGGCCTTATTCTTTTATGAAGATTAAAACGCATTTCCAGCGTTGTTCTGGGAATGGTGCTGATTATGACTAAGTTGATATAGAAGATGACCTCCTGCAGCCCGGTGCAGGAGAAGGGATGGTAAGATGCACCAGGACAGTGAAAGAAAATTTGTGACAGGCCCTTTTGTCAAAGATGATCTCCAGCAGTATTTCCTAGGGAAGTGAAACAACCACTGCATTTTTGAGCAGGGAAAAACTTATATTTATTTCCTTTTTTTTTTTCCCTGAGGAATATAACAATAGCTTTACTAAAGTAAACTCAGATTTGGTTAATTCAGAAAAAATGCCTGGATCCACATTTGTTTTTGCCACCTCTAACAGAAAGAACTTTATAATAGAAAAAAATCCTACCTTCAGCCTTACGGTAAGTACTTCAAAAGAAGTCTCCACGTACCTTCTGACCTTTAGCCTAGAGGGCTGAACTAGTGCGATCAGCCCCATTTGTACCTAACCCCACAGCTGTAAAGAATTTACAGTAATATTTACATACAAGATTCAGCAGGTGCACCAACAAAAACAGGTGAATATGTTAGAAAGAAAGGACTTGGAAAACTTTCAGGTCTTAATATCTATGTAAGACTCCCTCATCTGCTTTCTGTATGGCAGGGTTTCTGTTATACAGAACAGTAAGGTCAGTAAAACTATGCCCAATCCAATGGGTGCGCTGCTCCCAGCAGGAAATACCTGATTTTATTCTTGTGATAGATGAAATAAAGAACAGGTCTAAGATCCTGAAATAAACAGAAAGCTTTAGTCAGCTGGAGACATGTTGCCGTATATAGATTTGTGTATTAACACAGTTAATACTGCCACAGTTAATACACACTGCCAGGTTGTTTTCAAACACTGGATTAAAAAGAGTAAGATTTTAATCTGAAACAGCTATCTGAAAACCATAAAATCCTGAGTAGCTTCATGGACACTGTAATTCAAATCTGAAGTCTGTAAAACAGCAGGAAACCATACATCATGAGATGATGGAGGGTAGGATTACACAAAACAGGGCTACAAAACCAACACTGAATACTGGGGCAGAGGTTCACACAAATGAGATGTCCTCATACCTTGAACCACTTAAAGCCAAAATGGTTGATCTCATGCACTGATTCATTAAACAGCTTCAGACAGGCAGTGAAGTGGCAGAATGGTAGAAAACAAGATAAACAGAAGAGAGGAAAGAAAAAGCATGCAATTAAAAGCAAATTATAATCAATTTGGACAACAACAACATTTTAAAACCCACACATAACACTTATACTTGGTCTAAGAATGATCCTAATCTATTACTGTTTGCAAAAATCAAAGGATTTGCCATTAATATTGTCTAGAAAACAGAGCTGTCACTCTATTACTTGACTCTATTTAATTGATATCAAAACAAAATCCTGTTGGAAAAATGGGGCACAGCAGCTCTCCCAGTGCTGACTAGAACAAGACACTCTGATTGGTTTTCCTTTGTGCTGTCTTGTTAGTTATATTTGGAAAAAAAAATGTAATTGGTCACAGCCGGCAGTTTAGTTCTTCTGTTGGAGTAAGACACTGCTGTCAATCGGTGATTGTATAGACGCTTCTGCTTCAAAAGCTTTATCAAAATCTCATGGAATTTTGTTCACTACTTATGGTATGTTTTCTTGATGATTACTTACATGAGTTAAAGTCAGGCACATACAAGATTCTTCAGATGATCTCCTCAGTGGCACAGAATCAATTAATGCATAAAAAATTTGTACTTGTGGCTTCAACACACAAGTGTGTATTTTCTTTGTGTGTGTTGGCTCAAGCCAAGGGATTTGTCTCTTTATCCAGTTGTTCCGCAAGTGCAACGTGACTGTGGTCCATAAACACAACTACGCGAATAAAAGTCATCATCTTTACGTTCAATGAACAATAGAGTGAACCTAAGTACGCTTACACATAGGAAGGTAGCTTTGACAGGCAAGACAGATCAGAAGAGTTACTACTTAAAATAATATTTTAAAGCTCATGATACCTTATATTTCTTTTTAATTTCAAGAAAATCTTACCTATGAAATACAACTTATCATGAAGGCTTTGCAGACTTTATGAGTTCTGTTACCTAATGTTGGAACACAGATACAGGATCATCAAACAAAACCAGCTGTGTTTCACAGTAAAGCAGGGAAAACAGAACTTTACTGTCTGGTTACTTTCCTAAGAGGACTACCAGTGACTTTATAAGATTGCAGACCTGTTTCTCAGCATTGATCCTGGCTGACTCCTCTTGTGCTAGCACCATTTCCCGCTCTGCAGTTATCTGAACACTTTCTCTGAGTGCCTCTTCCAATTCTTCAATCCGATCATCTTTTTTACGTAGATTGTCCTGGAAAATGATGGGAGACTAGGTGAAGACGACTGGTTTGGAACTAAAGCCTTTTAATCAACCAAGTTTTACGCCAACCAAAATGTGTTTCTCCCTCCCAAGGTGCAATTGCAGGCAAATTATCTTCACACAAAAGAAAGAAAGATGAAAGAACGCAAGTGTAGGAGGAAGATTACAGTAAAGAGAAGAAGAAAGCTAGCAAAGCAGGATCTCAAAGCAAGAGTGCTTGCTTTCCATGTTGGACATACCACAGTGCTGTCAGATTATACAGCATAGATAAGCAAGGGTTGTTGGTAAATAAAGATTAGTAAGCAGTTCCAAAGAAGCACAGAAGCCAGAATTGGTGGGAAGGTAGTAGGCATTCGGCATTGCCCATTTCCTCACACATTCACCAGCAGGTACCGTAAGAAGGGAAATATAGCGCTGCAGTGTGGAATTTGCACTTTCCAGGTTAAGAGGGAGAAAAGCAAACATTAACCCAACAGAGCTTTCCATTGTTCAGATTAAGTCTTTAAGGAAGTTTTTCATCAAAAACTCTCTAGGAATTAGGAAGGGTTCATCTGGGCTGTCTGAATCTCAGACATTCAAGTGTCAAGAATTCCTTAAAATGTATTCTTCGATTAAGAGCATCTTCACAGTTGCAAGTTCAGATGTCCCACATATATTCAAAGACCATCAAAGAAAATTGTATTGCTCCTCAGAAAATACACTGTTTCATTGGTTTATACAGATAGCATAACTTAGGAAAAATATATAAAAAATTAATGGTATTGTTATTTGTGAAGGAGACCCTCCTTACTTTAATATTGCCAGGAAAATAAATGTGTATATCCTGCTTCTGCTGTAGCAGCTTGGACAAAAGACTGCAAAGCAGGCTGTCCTGACAGATATATATGGTCTTGGACCATGTTTGCTTAACAAATCCATCAGAAATGAGCAGCTTGACGGAGGATTTCTGCATTTCTTGTCTTGTAGATCAGTTTAGATCATAGGGTTCGGATGACATACTAATGCACATTTAAGTTACCACATGGGCTTTTTAGCCATCTCAGCAGCAGTGGAAGAATCAAAAATGCTTCCCTTTGTTTTTTGCATTTTGCTTTTTGTCAGATTTACCCCTTTGTCTTCTGTCCTTTTGTATTTAGGACTGAATTTTTCCACTGTTTCTCTGAAAGTGTTTCACACCATACAGAGTAAGGAAAAAGATGACTGACTTGGAAAAAAATTGACCTTGCAACCTTCATAATGCAAAAAATTAGTCATTGGAGTTTAAAGAATGAACCTGACTTATTCCTTAATTCCTGCCTTCTAATACTTGGGATACACCACTAAGGATACTTCTTGTATGAACACCATTTCTGGCAGTCTCATAACTGTCACTTTCAATGAGAGTGTTCCAGCAGAGACGCAAAGCTTTGTATCAGACCAGTGCAAGACCTCTGTCACCACTGCCCTTGTGCAGAGAAAGGCCAGTATTCATCCACTAGCACAGGCAACAGTATTTGTTAGGCTTTGCAGGCAGAGGAGCTTTCTGCTGATGATTACTTTCCAAAGTGGATTCACAGGGCAAGTAATTTCTAAAGAAATGAACAGAGAGATCTTAATTTCAAAAATAAGCGTTGCAGAACATGTTTTCATACTTTTTGAATCTCTCTGAAACACTGATAATATCCTCCAAAACTACTTCATAGTTATGATTAGCCGACCTGAAGACTCACCGAAAAGATGAATAACAAGTTTACAAAAAACTCAGCACAGAATATCAATTGTGCAAGACATGAAAAATATTTACTTGCCTATCTGCATTACACAATAAATATCGACTGTACTTCTTGATATATTATTCATGGATAGCCAAGGACATGTGGAAGTGTCACTCTCCACTTCAAACAACAGAAGTGAGAATGGTGCATTTGAACAGTTGCATGTAAAATGCAAAAAAACGCTTTAAAATAAGAATGCAGAATAAAACATTCTAACACACAAGGTATGTCCACTCTTCAACCCAGGCAAGCATTTAAAAGGTGAATTTGACGCTATATTAACCTTGACACCATATAGTGCTCTATTCAGGGAAGTGAATTCTTGAGGGACAGGAGAAAGAGCAATTGATGGTACCAAAACTGATCAAGCCAGTGCCACGTTACCTGCACTTGAAAAGTTCACATTCATATATACTTACTTTTCCTAAAATAATATGAAAACTTTTACATATATGGTAGAGGGTTGGAAGTTAAAAAAAAATCCAGTGTTGACTTACACCTTACAAAACCACACCAATGCCTATCAGGATTGTTGCTTACCCAGACTGCACCTCCACTAGCGCAGAATAGTATCCAGACACTTTAAAATAATTATTTTGTTTCTAGGTCCTTGATTCATGACTAATTGATTAAAATTTGAATTATCATTTTTAAAATACAAGCTGCTGTTTCAACCAAAACATAGTAATAGAGAAAAAGTAAATAAAATGAGCATTTGCCTTTTAACATACCAGCATGTTTTTCCAATTGTTTGGCTCTAAACTCTGAAACACAACAGGCTCATGCTGACCTTCAACCTGTGCTGCTGCTTTCCTCTTTTTAGTTACATGAAGTATTCTTTATTGTGATAAGAATTAAACTCTGGAAAAAAACTCCTGTTAATTATAAATACAGTTATAACTTTTCTCCTGCAGTGACTGATCCTCTGAAGCAGTGGACTAGAGTACAGCTTGAGTTGCTTCATACATACATTAGAACATGACACTGAGGGCAATTTTATCTGCCTGTATTTTGATAAAATTGCAGAATGATAAACATTGGCAGTGTCCTTTCATGAAGCTTATAGAGATGACTATTCAGAAAGAAAAAAAAATACATTACTTACCTGTACAGTAATTGGATTCTTCAATATGTATTACCTATATAGACATCTCCGCGGCCCTCCCTCCCTCTCCTCCTGAGTCCCATATGCACAAGATTCCACTGCAGAGATGGAATTAAACTGGGATAGCGGAGATAGCTCTGCCTTTATGCTCAGTGGTGGCAGCAGAAAGAAAATGAAAAACCCATTCAACACTGTGGGAGTGCCAAGAGTTCAGGCACAATAAAAATTTTTGCTACCCATACTATGATCCTGTAGCTGATTCGTATGCAAAACTCATTCCAATACATGTCTGTCTGAAAGCCTGAAAGGAAAAGGAGGTGTGACTGACGCACATTTCTAGGCTTTTTCTTTCACTTCAGGAAGGAAGTGGTAGGATGTCCAAGTGATGCATGTTAAAAGGATCTATCAATTTAATCTGCCCTGCATTCATGTGATGTGTAATCTGCCGTGAAGTTTTATGGAAGTGCATGAAATAGGATATATGTTTTCACTGAGGTATTTAGGTTCAATTAAATCTGAGGTATCCTGCCAAACTTCTTCATAACTGTGTCCTGAACTAGACTCACGAACATCTTTATGGCCTAATTGCGCTCTTTGAATTGGAATTAAGATGGATTTCTCTTTGGAAAGATATAGTTAGCAGTTTGAGAAGACAACGAAATGCTTCTTTTAACTGTCAAAAATATTTCTAGGACTAGCAAATGACCTGGGTAGGAGAAAATCATTTTCCTGTAACCCCGTAATTAATGTAATAAGCTCATTTTGCCTGTGTGCTTTCATAGACCAGAAGGGAAGAACACAGTACTGGAAGCGTTTCAAACAAGGAACCAATTATTTCTTAAGCAGTGAAATCATTACATCATTTCAAGCACTTATTCCTGCACTCTTCCTCCAAGCTCTTTCTCATTGTGTATTTCCCCATGAAGCCATAATCTAGATAAAGAACCTAATGATAATGATCTCAGTCCACTCCAGATTGAACAAACTCTCCCGAAAAAGAAAAAACCTCCTTTGTGAACTGACCTTCCACTAGATAAGCAGAACCTTGGAACTCAAGGACTGTCAGCTGCCTCAAGTACTACTTAAAGCTTCCTCCTGTATACAAACTGCCATTTAGTTATCAATAAAACAAATTTTTCACCAACATTTGGGGGAAGCTCATCTATAAATGTTACGAATTTTTCACAGTTTAAAAATATGAGGGCCTATTAACTGCAACTGTAAAGTGCATGCTCGTTGATTAATATGCATTTCTTTCAAAAATTGGAATCTTATTAAGTGTCTTCCATAAAGTTCCCTTGCTTATTGTCTTTGGACATAACCAGTACCAAATGTGAAGAGAAAAAATTGGTTTTACTGTAGTCAGCCCATTAACTGAGGACTTCTGGTTTGCCATCTCAGGAGTCTATCAAAGATGCCAAAAAACTCCCACTTAATTACGGAAGGTGGATTTCTGCAGCGTTGGTTGAACTGCTGCACTGCTGAATCCAAATATGCCAGAATTGGAAGGCTACTCTTCAGAAGAGGACAACTGATGAAAATAAATCAATTTGTTAATTAATCGCTGCTTTTCTCTGAAAAATACCTGTAAAAACCTGCAGACCTTTTAAAGAAGGTACAGAAGCTTTAAAGGAATATACGTGTTGGGGTACCAAAAGGTGGTATTACAGTTTCATTTGATTTCAGAAGCAAAAAATCGTAGGGCCTTAAATCTCAGGTAAGCATTGTGGATCTCCTTCATCTGGTTCCACATGCTGATCAATTACTTGAAGAAGTCTTTGAACAATAAAAGTATGCAAAATTGTCACTAAAATGGAGAAATAGCCCTTACACTGATGAGACAATACTTTGACTTAATGGGTTTTCAAGAATACACATTGGGTAAACCCTGAAGGTCAGAACACCATGGTACATAGTCTGAATGGTAGTTACCATAGAATCTAGCTCAAGAAGAATGTTTGGGGTTACTACGTAACTCATCCAAAGCAGGAGATGTCCATGGTGATTTTTTTTTCTCTCTGTATTCATTACCATTTGCTGAAGGAGATGGCTATAAATTCCTGAAGAAGGAAATACCTTTAGGGTAATGTATAGCTTGATACCAAGACATAGCACGAACCACAAATAAACATAGATTCAACATTAAAGATTATGAAAATAAAAGTAAAGTAACAGAGAGGCAAACTACCGTGTAAACAGTTGCTACTATATACATTTGCCAGGTATGAACAAACAGTGGAGTTTATAGAATAACTACAAATGCTAATGCTAGTATTATCAATGTTGCATACAGCTGTCTTGATGTCTTCAACTGGTCAAAGAACTGAAGTGTCAGGGGTTATCTGTGATGGGGAAACCTTTGTCTGTCTAGGCAGAAGCTGGGTATATCCAAGTATTAGGTTTATATGAAGTCCCTGTTTCACACAGTGAGCTGTTGAGGGCTTTTCCATAAGTACAGCAACAGCATATGTAATTATAATGAGTTCCTGAAAGAAAGGAACAGTCTGAGAGCTGAAGAGACAGAAACTGCCAAGGCAGGAGCTCCTCCACCAATATTTCCTCATCTTTGGTGAGACCAGACCTGAGATGCACGATGACTGTCTCATTAGGACAACATACACCAACATCTGGAGAATTGCATCTGCCAAATAAGACACAAGGATTGGAATTCAAGTGTGACAAGTTACATAAATGCAGAAAACTATCTATAGGAGACAAAAGGAGAAAAACTGAAGTAGAAGAATTTCATTCCACTGGGGGTTGAGAGGGAAGTGCAGCAATGCTGGCCACAGCCCTGCATATGCAACACTGCAAACACGAGGGACAGCAGAAGGTGATGAGTACATTCTCCTAAGAGTACCACAATGGAAAAAGGGAAGACGTACATCCAGAATATGCAGGTACTTGTGGATCATCAGTTGCAGAAAGAACAAAATTGTATCTATAGTAAAAAGAAAAAATTGATAGACATTATTTCCAGAAATGATAAATAGCATTGAACCAATGCATTAAAATTAGCACGGTGAAAAACGCGTGAAGAAGCCAACAGTTTATGAGAAACGGCCAGTGAATTCCTCTTTTGAAATAGGAAGGTAGAAAATGGAGCGGTGTTTGGACAGCACTGTCCCTTGGGCATCATTGCTGGAGAGCAGGAGGACATCCAAGAGTGAATGCAGGGATACAAATGATGCTGCTGCCAAAAATAGCTGCTCTTGTGTACATGGGAAGGATGCACACTTCAAATGTTACATGTATGGACGATCACTTGAAAGAATGTGCTCAACCACAGAAGTTAATAAAAATGCACAAGAATGAAAATAGATAGGCAGCTGGTCTACTTTGCAAAAAGTCCTCATGGCTACCTATCTCATTAAGGAAGAAAAAAAAATCCCTACCCAGGTAGTAAAATACGTGTGTAAAATATCAAGACAAGTTTATGATAGGAAACATGCTGGTATCAAGATTACTTATACAGAAGCTCACTGAAGTGGTAAATAACTTTAAAAAAATGCTAGGAAAATAAATACAGAACTAATTCATTCATCAGAAGCTATGTAAACTCATTTCTGTTCTTAAACATAGGTCATAAAGAAGCAGCAAAAAAATGCCAAAGAAATGACAATGCTATACAGCGGCATTAGCACTGCGTGATAGTTATCACTAAAACAAATAATTTTGAGGTATATCAAGATTAAATAATGTTCCATATCTGACATGTATAATTCTAAGGGCCAAACATGCATGCATTTGTCCCTCAAACATATTTACATGGAAAAAACCCACTCAAACCCATGAAAATTGGAAAAGGACTGTATCAACTCCAAAGATGGACCGTAACAGGTAATACCCAGATACCTATATATTACTGTTAATGGATCTAATTTAAATGAAAGGGAAGTGAAAGGGGAGAAAAAAATCTCTGTGAAAACTTAGTGAAGAGAATGCTTAATTTTTCACATTGTCTATCTTTTGAACAAAAAGTAAAGTCCTTAACAAAACTTGTGCATATTGCTATTATTGCCTGAAAATTGCTACAAATGTATACATTTGCGTACATTGCATCCATTGTATAATATTTCTGAACATTACACAGTATGTCTACAAAAATGTGCAAACAACTCCAGCCGTTGACTATTTTTTTTCTTCCAAGATATTTTGTGCTACCACACTCAGGTGTGTTACTTTCAAAAAGTGGTTCCAAAATATATAGCAGTTTTGTTCAACATCAGGAGCAATGTGAAATACACAGAGCTTGCGGTAACGAAAAGAAAGGATCCTAATCAATGCTAGTTGAATTATGTCCATCATAAAGCTCTGTATTTCCAATATCTTTCTCTGCTACTGAAGAGGAATTCCATTGCAATCTGTATTACTTACACATTTCTTGAAGGAGAAGAAAAGGACAAACAGTTATAGACACGAATATGCAGGCCTAAAAGGGAAAGGCAGAAGTGGTTATTCCTACAAGAAACTGGCAACATCTCTTCCTGAGAGCTGCCATGCTTTTGACACTTCTTTCCTGTTACTCTAAGCTTGGCGCTCCCAACGCAGCAATCCGTTAGCTGTGTTGGGTTTGCACAGGCACTTCTCATTAGCAACAACCTAGACAGACTAAAGTACCTTGCCAATACTAACAACCAGGTTTACCATTTAGCAGCTCACGCAGGGTGCCAACAGCTTTAACATTTTGCTTCAGCTGTTGCAAATTACCGCATTTGTATTTTTTAAAACCTACGGGGACTATGCTTCTATCTAACCACAGTGGGTCACTGCACGGACTATTGGAATGAGACCCAAGGCTGACAATACAGCTGTGAAAATGTTCTGAAGTGAGCAAAAGCAATAGATATCTGTAACTGATACAGGGTTTTGTGTTGTTTTGGTTTTTTTTTTGTGTTTTTTGTTTGTTTGTTTGTTTGTTTTGTTTGGTTTTTTTTTTGAGAGAGAGAGGCTAATTGGGGAAATGCTACTGTAAAAAAAAATTATCCTTCACAAATAAATCAATACTGTGCCTCAAGACTCCTAAATTGGTACGGGATTACAGCAAAAACCAGCAGCAGTTTTAACTAACTGCACTACTAATAAGAAGCTCGAACCTGTACATTATTCCCTTGATACAGGCCTATTCCTCTGAACTCTCCTTGCAAATGTCAGTCCTGTCATCATCATCGTACTAATATATCACAGCAGTTGTAGGACCCTACCTTCCTTTGCTCATTGTCAATCATTCAGCAAAAAAGAGCAGCAGAAGCAGCACGTATAGACAGCCAGCTATAAAAGTTCACTTCTCTTTTCTCCCCTCTTTCTCACAGCTGAACACACGACAAAAATTGCTAGTGATACACCCCCACTGAGGAAATCTTTCCCCAGCAGTTGATTCCATTGCACCTCTCTCTCTCAATTTCAAAGGGAATTCCTGCAATCACCTTTGTCTCTTAAGTTCATTTTAGTCTCTAACGCCCCTTTCTTGATTTGCATCATAGTAGAGTAGCTATTGTACTCGTGCTAGGAATTGTTTCCTTTAAAGCAACCATCAGTTCCTGGATAGGACTAGCAATCTAGAGTAAGATGCTAATACCAACCACTATTCATTTGAGTTAATGTAAAAAAAAAACCCCAACCCCAAACATTATTACTTTCACTTTTCTCCTATCTCCCCAACTTCAAACTAGAGATCATCAAAACAATTTCACATGTCAGAATTAAATTATCAATGGGTCTCACACTGTCTGGGAACAGCCCAACCTACCCCCAAATCTCCTGGAAGCCAGATGCATCAAGTGAAGTTAATTGCAAGGAAAAGATCTGTCTCGGTACAATCTGGATTCAGCTACTAACCAAACATATACATATTAATTTAGGGAAACGCTTTGTTTAACATATTAAAAACTGGTTTCTGTTCTTCTCAATACCTTTACCAATAAATGCACAGATCAGCTTTACCACTGTATCTGAAAATGTAAGTATACACTTGAAGACAGGAAATAAACATACTTAAGACTTGGATACAATAACAGAAACTTTTAAAAAATGCATCAAGAAAGGGTCAGGAAGGATGGAATGACTTCGCTGTGTGGCAGCAGTCAATTCATATGGACATATGGAACATGAAACCAATTAGATATGACTGATAAGAACACAATACTGAAAAGCAAAAAGTAAAAAATGGAATTTTAGATGCTAACATCATCAGAAAATTGTGAGTTTAAAAATACTGACATGAAGTACTTGAAAAGAAAAACTTCTTATTGGTATATTTTCACTGTTACATTGATAGTACCATTTGAACAGGCAACATGGCACCACAGCATTCAGAAAAATTACCATTTAACTTCACTGGCATCAAAACCAAAAGGATGAGAAAGTGGAAACTCTTCACATTCTGAGAGATTCTCGCTTCTTTGTGTGAAATTCCAATTGTTTTTATAAAAGCCTGAACTAGTTCAGAGGAAAGAGAAAAATAGTTATTGTTTTCCTTTAGCCCTAAATACTCCAAAATGATCATCTATTGTTCTCAGCCTGAAAGCTGGAAAAAATACTCCCTAGCTCCTGTCTTCACCCATTTCTTTTCCATGTTCAAGTGTTTAAATTTATTTAATACCTGTTTGAGCAGAAGCCCGTCCTTATGTTTACTACTTTCTTCCTTTTCTACTTTTGCCATATGTTTTCTGTGGTGGACGGCCCACATCATTGCACGTTATTCAAGAGGTGAATGCACTGCTGATGTATATAGTGGCATAGTGGTATTTTCTCCTTTGTCCTTCAATATTTCTCAACATTGTTTGCTTTTAATAGTTCTGCTAACCAATGACACTTTCATTAAAATATTTATTCTAATTCCAAGATTGTTGACATATGGTAATATAGATAGATCAGAACCCATTGTTGAGTACATACATTTAAGATTGTTTCTCCTGACATATATATTAATACGTACTCATACTGAATTTCATTTGCTATTTTATCCATGAGTTAGAGTTATGAGATACTTGTGGAGCTATATAGGTTATCTTTCATTTAAATATCCTGAACTAATCAAGAAACAATTCAGAAATTTAGAGAACTTTAGTCTAATTTACCGCAAATATTACATTTGCCATTTTTAACCAACCACATTACCTCAGCATAAAGCAGTAATTTTTCCATTGCAGTGGGACATAAAGACATATGTACTTAGAATGCAAAAACCGTATACAGTTTAGGCATACTCAACGGTTCTTCAAAAAGAGGAAGAGAAAAGTACCTGGGTGGTGACTGGCACGGAGAAGAAAGCTGTGCACCAGAAGGGCATGGACAACTGTTTTTGGGACACTGAATCCCTTTAACTTTTATTCCCTTGCCTTTCATGCCCTGCTTTGGAAAAATCAGATCACCTCAAAGATATCAAGACTTAGGTACAATTCAAACATCAGCAACAAAACCAACACAATGTCCTAAACTGAATTTCTCGATGAGTTTTGACTGATTATAGACATTTCTAGAGTGTTAAGGAGATAATCCTCCTTTAATCTTCAGTAAAAGCCTAAGTGATAACAATATAGTTAGTTTTCCCCACCACCTTCATTTAGATCCGAGTGTACCTCAAACAAAATTCAACAGCTGAAAGGACTAAATACTAAAAGCTGACTTTAAGTATTTTTCAACCTTCTGTCAGTTATGAATACACAATTTACACACTACGCCTCAATCCTAGCTAATATTTGCACATCACAGTAAAAGCACTTGTTCTAATATATCTTAGAGTGTGTACATTTCAGCCAAAGAGGAAAATTTAATAGGGAAACTGCTAATTAAAGGCAGAATAGGCTTGTTTCTATAGAAAAAAGAGAGTAGTTTAAGGGTGATGGCACTCTGAGCAGCTTGGTAAGCAAGATTAAGGAATAATACTGAATTAGAATGAAGTGAATGAAGTTCATTACTACTTGAAATCAATTAGAGGAATTTTTCAAAAGGATACGCTGAAACATTTGTTGCCACAGGTATAAAACTAAAAAAATTCCAGGTGTATTAATGTTTTTAAAAATAAAATCTTAATTCCGTTTGGTTTTAGGCCATCACTCCATCCCCTTTCCTCTTCTATTGGGCAAAACAAGAATAAGGCAGAATAGCAATTTTATTAAACAATGAGACTTGAAATGAGCTGCAGCAACTGGGCATTTTTGTTCTTGGGCAGAGATGAGTTAGAAACAATTTTCAACACAGCAAATATTAAAAAAAAGCTTGAGAGAGAAGGGAAAAAAAACCCAGAGGAGGGAAAAAAAATGCAAATTTATTGCCTTTTCTCAGGCTCATGAAATAGGACACCAAAATGAAAAGAGAGCTGTTCTTCCCCTTGAATGTACTCTTATTGTTTTCTTTAAATCTGGCTCTCAGTGTTTTCTACTCTCAGGAGAGACCTCCTCACAGGAACCACACCATGTTGTCAACAGTTACATTAATCTCTCTGACAGTTTTTAGGAAAGGAGTTTGAACTCAGATACTAATCTTGGAAAAAAAAAATCCTTGCAAAAAACATCTAGCGGTTAAGTTTGTTGGCACACATTCAGCTGTCCAGTCTTCACTGTACTTAGTTTCTGGCGTATCATAAAGAGTACCAACCCTGCTCTTTGCCAAACAGGCAAGAGAGTACAAATAGCAGGTTTCATCTTCCACTGACACCTAATGTTTCTGCAGAAAAGACTGGGTGAAAGTGTGTCTGGAGAATAATATTCCTGATGGATCACAGAGAAATGTTAGGATGTAGGGAGTCCTCTTTCCTCTATTAAAAACTTTTAAGCCATATAATGGCTTTCTCTCACTACAAATCTCAATTTGCAGTTAAGGAAATACTGGGATAATTGGGAGACTGCCTAACACTGGTTGTAAATAGTGACTTTCATGAAATTTTTCCAGCTGTCTGTTCAAAACTGCAGAGCGTTTTTACATTATATAAGAAGACAGAGTCAAATGGTTCATCTTTTTTTAAAGATGTGAATACGTCTAACCTGACTATAAAAAATGTATGGTAAACTAAACCGTAAAGGGAAAACAAATAGAGCAGATGGCTAAGTGTCTATCCAGGGATATGCTTATCCATTCCAAATGTCAAGTGTCTTCGAGCTTAGTTTCTGTAAATGTTACGATAACAAGTATTCTGTAAGGAGTGCTCTCTTCTGGTCAAACACAGAGGAAGGCAATTCCTTAACAATGAATTCAATGGCATAAACGTCAATTATGTAGAAATGACAGATTCTGTCTCTATAAGAACTGCCGTATCAAACCTAAGAACAAGGTCATATATTTATTCTGATATCCAGAAACGTATGTTATATTGCAGATGGAGAAAAAACCTGCATCTCCCTTCTTTAGTAAGACAATTGAACAACTCATATAGCCACAGAAAAATCTGTTTCTAAGACAAATCATTTTCTGTTCAAAAGTATATTATTTTTCTTGTTGCTTCAACATGCAACACTGCACACATGAGCAACAATGAAGTTACTCAGACCTTGTAAACGTTCATCAGAAAATATGGCTTCACTAAAATAGGAGACAGGGCTGTCCCCCCAGTTTGCTTGTGGCTCACAGCTCACACTGTAAGAATGCTAAAACACCAAAATTACGCAAATCCAAGAAAATTAAGAACTGGGAGAGTTCTCACACTTTTTTAATGCTCACCAATACTATATACTTTGTCTGTAAGCAGCTGTTTGGAGAAATACAGATATCAGATTTCTGTACAGAAAATTGGGAAAACTGGTATTAGAAACAGACCCAGGTAAATACTCTTAAGGCTTAATGTGTCCATAATTTTGTCTTGAGATTCCTTTTAGTAAGTGGAGAATTTACTGCCTTGCAAAGACCATCAGATCCACGTGCAAAATGATAAGATATGAAAAGGACTACTGTTCCTAAGAACAGGACCTAACCTGAGCAGATGCTGCAGGGCTTGACTTCATTCCTTCTTGTTTGTCAAGATATTTTTCCTACTGTATCATGTTTACTTTCTGGCGATCTGTTAGCATGTCTTCATGACCTTCCTTGAAATGTAGTTGTACTTTATGACTTCAACAGAGAAAAGGGAAGCAACCTTTCTTTTGCTAGATGCTCATTTTTATGTGCACTACTGTCTTGCTGAGATGGAAAACCAATTGTGTGATTTTTACATGAAAACTAATTCCATGATATTGCTATTTCATATTATGCACTAATTTTTGGTACTGTACAGTATTTCTCCACTGTTCAATGAACTAGAGTTTCTTTCCAATCCTCTTTCTGTGATGTTAAATGACAAAAATTGTTAAGGTATTAACATTGTGAAATTTCCCAAGTCTTTTTTCCATTCGAGAGCATTGCAAATGAAGAATACCTGAGTATTGTCCATAACTACTATATTACTTCACACAGGTATAACAAAATATAAAGTGAGGCTGTCTGTTCACCATCCATACACTATTGACTTCATATAAGTAGATGTATCCAGGAATGCTTAATTATGATTTTTTAATTTCCCCCCAAATGGCTAAAATTCAAAGTAATCCCTGCCGAGAAACTTCCCCTCACTGTAAGTCACACAAAGCCTAGCTAAAAGGTCATCATTTCTGGAACTTCTCCCAGACATCCAGGAAAGTTAGGAAAAGCTCTCTTGACAGGGAGAGTTATGACATGATAAGAAAAAGAGCTAGTTTTTCTCTAGGCATCTGCCAGGGTTAAATATTTGCTTGTATCTACAGTAACTGCACACACTGTGCTGAAAATCACAACCCTCCAAGCAAGTATAGAACGCAATGTTTGTGGAGCACTTATTTTCTGTAACATATTGTAAAAGCTGATGGAAATTAAAATTGCTACTGGAATATTACACCACTAACAAATCATGATGTGTACTGAAATCTCTACTGCATAGGTATATCCTGTTTTCTAATGCATAACCAGCTGTCACAGAGAAAGGGTTGAAGGGCCAGATGATCCCAAAACTATCTACTGGCTACCACTGCATCTATCTCAAATGAAAAAGGAGGAATAATTTTCATACATTTATTCCACTTACGTTTTTATGAGGCATGACTGTTCTTTAGAGCCTGTATTTGTTCATACCTGCTGTATTTTCATTAACACAAGTCCTACATAATGCTGGGACACAGACAGTACAACTCGGATTCACATCATCTGTGAACTCAGAATTGTATTTTTGCTAAATTATCAAGAACACGTAACAATGTTAAGTTTCATCCTTTATGGTAAGCTAGGAATCATCTGATGACTGACAAGAAAAAGTTACCAATTAAAAAAATGTTAACAAACTTCTTAAAAACTGAATTGCAAAACGAATTCATACCTTTTCAGTGTTTTATGTCGTGAGTTCTGTCCTAGAGGACAGAAGGAGGATGACTTAGAACTGAATATACCATTTCGTGAAATTATAGCCATCTGCATAGGGGCTAAAGGCACCTGGTCAATCCCAAGGAACACAAACACCTACAAGGCTGGGCAGCACAGAGAATTATCCAGGGACAGGGAGGCCAAAACTTCTGCCTAATGTAATTAATGTCTAAAAAGTACTGGGAGAGGAAGGGAGAAAGAACATTTCAACCTGAATAATTCCCAAAGATGGATCTAAGCTCAATGAGAAAATACAGGTCTGATACGTGAGACTGTTCTCTGGAATAAATCCTGCAGATGCAAGATGGCATTAAAGAATAGATTTCTACCAGGCTCAAATGGAGTAGCTGATAGTTTCGTGGGCCTTAACATGTTGAGCTGTGCTATCCAAGGAATAAAGTACACTCTACTCAGCTGGCAGGCAAGGCTGGAATATGATATGGCAGTGGTCTATATGGAAGAGAAATTAGCCAGGAACTGAAATTCACTTATCCCAGTAACACCATTTAACTAGCATAACCAATTTGCTTCAAAGCTGATGATGCCTAGAAAATTACGGAGGAAATCTTGGACTTGAAGTTTGGAAAGCTTTTCTTTAAATCTAACCATTTCTTCGGAAGCTTCGTACATATTGTCCAAGAGCATAGATTAATTAGGGAAGCACAATCTCTCTTTACTAACAACCGAAAGACAACATACCATCATTTTCATCATGGCTTGTTATTACCATCAACAGATGAGATGAAAAAACTTCAGCCACCCTACCATCAAAATCCAACCATCACATGTCAAGAGGAAAGTCTTCAAAAATTTAAGACCAGATGTACTGGGCTTCACTTGGGTTTCAGATTTTTGAATGTTGATATTGACTATGTGTACATGCTATGGTGCCTCATAACAAACAGTTCCTGATATTTAATGAATTTAGAAGGTTCGTCTGATGCGAAGGTATTTGGCTACCTGTCCGTTTCATCAAGCTTTGTTTGGATCCCAGTAAAAGCATTACTGAACGAAAAATTGCACATTTGTATAGATTGAAAATGCAGTTCTTTCCACTGGAAGGATATTTTTCCTATTTAATGCTCAATATGATAAAAGAATTACATAATCACAAGGAAGAAACAACATATAGTTGCATATATAGTTCATACACCAGCAATTATACATTAATTCATCAAAACTTGGGTATGAAAAAAAGAAAAAAAAGAAAAAAAAGAATAAATTTACTTGGTGTTACAGTTGTTCATTAAAGCCTTCAAATATATTTTACACAGCTTCTGGACGTATAGTTTGTCAGCAGCAATTAGAGACTGATGGATAGCTGCTGCAATACAGACCTAGTAGTACGCAACTCTGTGACACAAGATATTCCGAAAATTCCTCGTAAAAACTCCGGAAGATGCCAGAGTGAGAGGACAAGAAAGTATGCATACTACCTTCTAGACATCAGTTCCAAGTACCCATTCAAATATTTTGAAATTTCAGTAAATGTTACCTTTCTAGGACAAGACAGTATAGAATCATTCCTTTATATACCAATTGTATATCAATTCCTTTTCACAATAGCCAAGCTTTAGTTATTTGAAGCAAAAATTTTTTACTCCAGCCCAACAGCTTGGGTTTTTTATCCTGCTTATAGACCAGACACTCATTAAACTCTCAGATCTCTGGAGAGTTGTGGTTTAAGGGAACCCAGGAGGAAAAGACAAATTTGGAAAGCTATTTATCCATCTCACTAGAATTGAGACATTATGGTTTTCATTCTTCCCCCACTCCCCAAAATACCAAATTTCCATCATCAGAGCTCTCCAAATAAACGAACATTTTGTTACTGGACTCAGGAAGAAAGAAACCACATGCCTGTTAGGGACAGAGAGAGGAGGAGTGGAGTATGCGCTTAGGAGCGTGTTTATTTGACTGGATTGCAGACGGTCAACCGAAGAACATGCAGATCATATATTTTTAAGCATTTCATAATGTCTTATTATTAATTCTAGCCAAAACCACCATGACCAAAATTATCTGAAATTGGTGCTTGTGTGTCCTGACCCCAAAGCCAACAATGGTTGCATAAAAAAAATTAAAAATCTACGTTCCACTCAGGTTTAATTTTTTTTTTAACCGATTAGAAGGCACTGCCCTTTAGGGTCTATGGAGAAGACAAGTCTCCGTAACTAACAAATTGAAATGTGGTCCTCGGTAAATTTTACTTCCAGGAAACCAAAACGTTGCAGTCCTTGAGAGAGGGAGGCTATAAGCAGAGAGCTCTTCTAAAGGAAGGAGTTTTTATTGAACCTGTCACTTGTCATTAAACACTCCATATTTTACCTTAGCCTGATATTTTCATTAGGGCATACAGACCTTTTTCATCTGTGAATGAAAGCGTTCCCTTCAGCCTTGTGTTGAATATGGGGAAAGACTCTCTAAAGTCGAGCCCACCCAAACAGGACAATTAGGTTCATAAAAGCAGGAAAGGCACCAAGGAAAATCAAGTAATATTAATACTATGATATCTTAAACATTTCGTTGTTGACTATCACATCCCACTTCGATCTTAAATTCTTATATGCACTTAATAATTTTTTAATCTCAGAAATACTTGCATATGACTATACAGAAAGCAACAGACATCACTGCAAAATAAAACACAACATAAGCAAACTGGAGAAAAGTATGTACTGCTGTATAGACATCTCTAATCGGAAAACCTAAATGTAAAAAGGTAAAGATAATACTCTTTTGACATCTTTGTTCTCAACTTTAGCTTTGTTCTTAACTTTAGCTTTAGACCACCAGCCTACAACAAAGTAACACTGCAGAAAAAGAAAAATATCAAACAACTTGGCTTCCTCAAAAGAGACAATTGGTTATTTGTTTCTTGTTCTCAAATATGTTGGTTAATTTGAAATCAAAAAAGAGGAAATCTTTAGAGTAAAATTATGCTAACTATGCTATTCAAGGTTTTATATCTATGATCTCTCTACTGCTAAAACCCTTTGTAAGTAAAGAATTGGATAGTACATTGCAAGGACAGCTATACATTCTTAGAACTCTGACATGAAGCAGCATCATTTTTTGCCACCTAATTTCTGAGCAAAAGCTGCTTCACTGCTTCCATCAAAGCTATACAATCTCTTTGAAGTATCAGAAACTGGTTAAATAGTTTTAACAGGACTTAAAATTTATCAGTAACCAGAATATCACTGTCCGTCCATTGCTACGCATAGTTACACAAACACATTACGTAACTTACTGTTTCTTCGAAAAAAAAAAGAGCAATTTTAGCACGCAAATAGGGGTTGAGAGAAGACAAATTTCAGGCTTTTTCCAATGCATTCCATTTGGGTAAAAGAAAGAAAAACGAAAAGGGGAATAATAATTGTTGGGAAAAAAAGCCAGAAAAGAAAGGCACACCTTTTAAAATCTGAAAGTGCTACATAAAACAAAAAAGATGACCTTGTGGAATGGTATCATTTGATAAATACAGCACACACATAATTGCAAGGCAAACGTCAAGTACCACTTGTCTTTTCAAACTTAAAATACAGATTTTCTCACATGCGAATTACAAATCTAATCAAATATTGTACTAGTTTTAACCAAATATTGTATTAGTTTTAGGAATTTTTAAAAACATCTCACTAATACAAGGATGATTGTGTTATTTGAACTTAAGCTGCCACATAACGAAAGCCTTGTGGATTGCCATAGCATTACCGCCACAAAACCCATTAGCAGATGTAGAAATCCCACATCCAGCCTTTTATAAAAAGTTTGCAGTTATGAAATCATTTTCATACACTTGGAACTTAACTATTTCAGTGCCCTGCACATACGGGACTGGAATTGAGGGGGGAAACCACAAAACAGTGCATCTGAGAGCATCCCACATGGACACATGTTTTTGTGGTTCTTTCAAAAGTTCTTAAAGAGTTGAAACCATCCCCCTGGAATTCCACAGAACAGAGTAAAGACGTATCTGTTTAAATTAAGGGGGAGGATTTATCTTTGCTAGTGAACTGTTAGGATTTATTCTATGTCTTCACTGTAGATTTATTAAGATATGTAGCTGGTAACAAGAAACAGGATTTAACCTAGGGTAACAAAGGAAAACACCTATGAGAACGCTCGCTCTCTAAAGATTTAAAAGATAATTTTAAAAGGTCTCAAGAGTAGATTACTGTTTCCATGTTTATTTTCACTCACCAAAACGAAAGTTATTTTTGTAAACTAAAGATATCACAGGCAAAATATCTATATCTCCTCACTTAGCATCATGGTACCTTTGCTTTATTCATGGCAATAGTTTAACATTTTTACGACAGCACTTGAAAACTTACCATTTGATAAACCATCTACAGCTAATATCAACATATCGCACACGGAGAAATATTTGACTTGCTCTCATACCGGTGACTTTCATATGCCTCAGTAGATTTGAGGTAACCAGATAACTCTGTGGGGCAGTGGCGTGTTATCATTTCAGAAATAAAGCAAACTGGCTGGTAAGCATACCAAGAATTCATGAGGTAGAGTCGGATTTCACTGTCAGACAAGGACGAGTAAACACAGAAAACACAGTTCTCCAGTTACCCCACAATAATTTCAATTTACTATAAGAATACTTACTTGGTTATCTTTCATTTAGTGAAGAAAAGGCACCAATATAAGGCAAAACCAGCTGGGAAAATACACAAAACAGCTAAAGAAAAAGGCTGTTAGAAACGCAGAGAAGAAAGAAACGCCACACCAATCTCAATACCAAAATGATAAAATTATTGCAACGATGCACTTCATAACTGAGTTGACAGTTAAAACTACTTTTCCCTTTTATGAAAACAGAGTAAACTATGACGCCAACAGAGAGGCTGCTTTCTTTTAAGTGCTCTGGGATAGATGTGTCCTTTTAAACAATCAGTAACAAATTTCTTAGGTAAGTTGAATTACTTGGGTAATTCAATTCCCATGTTACCTGAAGCTGTTGGGAGCTGTCATTAAGGTTGTCCTCTCGTCTTCTGGCCTCCTCCAGCATCTGTGCACTCTTCTTTTTCTCCACTTGCTCTTTGTGCTTCAGATTTGCTACTTTCTTGTTTTGATCTTTAACTTGCCTGCAAAAGAGAAGAGGACTCAGAGGGCAGTCCTGACCACGCTTCCCGTCAGCCCCAGCGCTGATGGACTGGGGAAGAGTGGAATCCTCAAGTACCATCACTTCATTTGCAGGAGGTCACCAACACCAAACTCATCCTCAAGTGTTACTGTCAGCTGTAAATTCAGCCAAAAGAATGCATTGTTTTGCTCGTTATCATTAATCTAAATGTGGAAATTTCTGAAACAAAAACTTTAATTATTATTTAGTATGAACGATTAATCAAAAGATGCACCGGCCCTCCTGTGACTACGTGGTATGTGCTACACAGAAATCTTTTTCTCTGTTCATGCACACATGTACATATAAAAAATGCAGACATCTAATAGCCTATTTCGCTTTGGGTACCACTATGTCTAGTGTAAGGAAAACAGGAGGACCAAAAAGGAAAAACTAATGAAACATGACTTGAATATAGAGGACTACCTACAAGATCTAGGCAATCTGCTTCCAGAAGTAAAACTATCTTTTTTCAACCTCAAGTTCTACTTGTTTACTAGATATTTTGAAGGATTTCCTATCCTTTCTTTGTGCAGAAACAAGACAGAGCAAGCAACAACAAACTATTTCAGAAAGTGTGCATAATTTCCTTTTCACTTGCATCTATGAATTATTTTTGATGATCCTGGCAACTACCATTGACTGCAGACTGGGTTTGGCCTTTCTCGGCATTAAGACACATGGAGTATTGAATCTAATTACAGACCCTTTAATCTAAGCCTCCCGACCGCAGAGAACTTAAGTCTAAGCTTTTAGTCCAATCAAAACAAAACAGGCTAGCTTTGCTTCCTCAGCCCTTTTCTCCACAATTATATCTGGACTTTGGATTTTGGAATAAAAGATGGATTCCTTGGTCGCAAGATTTCCCCAAAACATCGTGCAAGTAGTAGAGAGGGCTCTTTAATTTACTATTTAGAAAGCAGAATGATATACTGGCTTCCTATCGGGTACGATATCCACGCAGAGAGGGAAGAATGTTTCTTCTGTATTTCAGAAATACTTATAGAACAGATCACAAACAACTCTGATTGCTTTAATATTTTCTTCAGAACTCATAACAAAAGTACGATCAAGAACGTATCTCTTTGCAATATATATGTTCAAATTACGTGGTGCATGGCTAGTCAGTGCTTTGACTTCTTCCAAAAAAATGTAGGTTCAACACTGGGCTCTGCTTTTTGCAATATAAGCCAACTGGAGCCAGGAAAATTGCAGAGACAGCAAATTTCCTTGGTGCTAAACAAACTTCTCTTAGTGTGAAAAAGTGCTGATGGCCCCCAGAGACCAAGAAAAAAAGGAAAGTCCTTTTCTGATGATGTTAAAAATTATTGGCATACTTAACTACCTTGTCCAACAGTTACAGCTGATTTGAGTCAGGATGCTTTTTAAACACAACCAGTATAATTGTTAAGTTATTCTAACCCAGTGTTGCACACTGGCAATGGGCGCATTGCCCAGTTTGAAAGCAGACTTGTGCAGTGATTAAACAACTTATTGGAAATATTATGTTGGCACCAGCTCAGCTTGTACAATACATGGTTCTATCTGTCCAATAAAATAAACATAGAAAGTACTGCTAAGTCAATGCAGAAAAGGAAAATATGTAAGCCTAGCACATTCAATTCCATATGAGAATTCTTATTCAACTTCTAAATTAAAATTAGGGGAATTAATTATGTTTTATAAACTTGTAAATCTAGATTCACCTGTTGCAAAACTGGTCTGTGTTACTGTAATCTACTGGTTAGATAAGAGAAAACAGTATTAATAAAGCCACAACCCTTATCACAGTATGTCTGAAGTAGATCATCTCCGCATGGTCCAAAACGTTTCCAAACAAAATATGTAAAGGAGTAATTACCAGGATATATACTATTGACATCAACCCTTTCATGTCTGAACCAAAATTAATGTCTTTCTAATATATTAGGTAGGTATTTTGAGACAAACTCAAGCTTTCCTAAAGCAGTTTAGAAGATGGAAGTCTTGAAATTACCCAGTGCTTGTAATACTCGGACCAATCCTCACAGCTGTCCTACTGTTTGGAAACTTGAATTCACTTGCAGGACACAACTATCACTCTATACCTTTGATGTCAAAAGGCAACAAAAGTTGGGCAATAAACTTTTCAAATGACAGAGGTATCTATGGCATTACCTAAAATTTCCCCAACTATTTAACTATATAAACTGAGATGGTCACGTGGAACTTGAAATCTATAAATCTAAAAGACTTGCAGTCATTTGATGCATGAAAATGCGTCTCATCTTATACCAATGCCCATAGTAACAAATGATAACTCTCAATTTTACAATACTTAATGTAGATAATCGTTAAAAGGTTTAGCATATACAAGCCCAAGCCCTTGAACGTTTGCACCATGAAAGTTCTATGAAACTGTAAAGAATCCATACTGTGATTCTGTAAAGAATCCTCTTTCGTCTCTTCAGGTAACTTCCAGTCTTCAAAGCCAAAGTCAGAGAATCATGTTTTTATATATACAAACAATATTTAAAAAATATTTTAAAATACACACACAATTTTAATATTAGACCCCTAAAGCTTGATTAATAGCAATCACCCAATTCAGTGCTCAGAAAGACAGTTCTGTTGCTATTTTGAACACTGAACTACTAGTCATGATTGTTATAGAACAATTTGATCTTCACACCACCACTGAACAATGTGCCGAATTGGACCACATACTGAACTGGAACAATGAAATAAAATACAGAAAGTATGAGTCTTAAGTGAGCACACTGCAACTGGTACGTTCTATGAGAAGACAGTCAAGAGGAAAAGAGAGATTGGTCATAATATATGTGCACAAGGAAGCTAATTAGGACTGCAGAAAGAAACAAAGCTCTGGAATTCTCTCAGTTTGAAACGTTCATTTTATAAACTTAATGTTCGTTTAACTCTTTTGACTGCAATTACACAAATACGTAGCACACAACCCTGTCAAAGGGACAGTAAAGTTTTAAAGAAATCCTTCATCTATAGCAATATTTTTATTAAAACTGAAAAAACTGCACAAGATTAAAGATAGCAAAAAGAGGGTTAATTAATTACAATGATGGCAACAGCTTAGAGATTTAGTGTTTTCTAGAAAGTATTACTTTTAGCCTGTGCAGCAACTGAGCAAACACCAATTTGCAATGTGCATGTGGAATTCTCATCATAAAATAAGAGCACATGAATTTCTGAGAGATACAGAGCAGTAACTATTACTATGAGTACATATTCCTAATGAAACATCTTTTTAAAATGGGATGACAGAGAGAGAAAGAATGTTGGTGATTCTAATAAAAATTAGAGAACCAATTCACGTTCAGTGAGACAAAGCTTCAAAGAAGGATGTCACTGGAGCCAGCAGAAGCAATAACAAAACTAACAAAATCAAAACTACCTCATCTCAGAAGACACTTATTCTTGGAGACACCCTCAAATCAAATAATAAAAATTGTTCTAGTCACACAAAAGAAGAAAAATCTAATGAGAATGTTTATTATGTTAAATTACTTTAAAGAATTCCACTCATTTTGGAAATAATTTCTTTTGCATTTTTAATAGCAATTTTCAAATATTTTTTTCTTTTGAGGTACAGCTCCTAAAAAATACAGCACTCAAAACTAAAAAATCTTCTCCATTGCTTAGAATCTTTCTTCATTTCACAGTATGTCATGCCAAGTACTGTATCAATGGAATATATTAGAGGAAAGGAAGCAGAATCAAAATCAGACTTCTGATTTAAAGAAAAACCAACCCTAAGTCTTTCAACTAAAGATGGGACAAGATTTTCAGAATTAATCATTTCACATCCTTTGATTTTGGGTGCCTAATTTAAGCCATATGCCTGCCGAAAATAAAACCCATAAGGTTTCTCAATCTGCACACTGAAAATAACTATTGATTTCTATTAATTAATTAATTTTTAAAAGCCACAACTTTCCACTTCTCTATGAAATTCTTGAATTTTCAGTGATGAGGTATAGCCAAACACCATGGAGGATGAATTAAAATAATCACAATAAGCAATAAAAATTTTCAAATCAGAAGATTTCACATTTAAAAATAATTTTAAACCAGGAAGATGGACATAATAGAAAGCCAGTGGACCATCAAGCACTCCTGAAAAGTGGAAAGACACTTTATTACTTGGGAGTCCTTTGGAAGAGTTTTCCTCCCTAAAGAGATTGCTTCCTTTATAGGCCCTATTATTTATTAACGCTTTTATGAAATTATTTTTTTCTGTACTAATGTGAATATTTTTTGCGTTTTAATAGTGCATAGTCTCATTATCTTTTACCATAATGCACATCAGCATATACAGCTGTTAATTCTCTCCTCATATGGATTTTCATGCTACATGCTAATGCAACATAAGCGATTATCTTCATCTGGTTATCTTTTCTGGCATAATTCCAAATGCTCTTGTAAAATAAAAGGTGACAAAATGTTAGCTGAAAATATACATAAGTTAATTTGAATTCTATATTCATATTTTAATATATTTTTCCTTCACAGTTATGTGCCTCACACACAACAGTGTTTTTATAATAATGCAAGTATAAGTATGCGTTTACAGTGCATTCGAACCACCACAAAAGCTTACCTCCAAGACAAAATGTATACACACACACCACATCCCACCTAATGAATACACGCAGTAGGAAAAAATATACAGATCTTGTGCACAGCTACAGAAACAGCCTGTTTTATTCATCTGACTTAGGTACTCAGAAAATATTTCTATGTGTCAGTCAGCCATGTCAGAAAGATTGTTTAGCTCGAGCCTTCATTGACGTTGCATTACCACCACCCACAGGACAGTCCACTGCTGCTGCAGCTCGTAATCCTGATGAACAGATGAACTTAATTTGCTTTAAAGCACACTTTGCTCCTCAGCGTAAGTTAAACTGACACAATAGTCAATGTTACTGAAAAAAACTGTAAAGAAAACTGTAGCAATGAAGTACCATATTTTTTAGTTTAAAATTGCCAACGTGCCTCATATTATGAAATACTAGATTCTACAATGTGTAATATAGAATCATAAAAGCATAAAATATCTCAAGTTGGAAGGGACCCATAAGGATCACTGAGTCCCACTCCCTGCTCTTTGCAGGACTATCTAAAACTAAACCATATGACTAAGAGCGTCGTCCAGACACTCCTTGAACTCTGACAGGCTTAGTGCCGTGACTTCTTCCCTGGGGAGCCTGTTCCAGTGACCGACCACCCTCTCAGCGCAGAACCTTTTCCTAATGTCCAACCTGAACTTCCCCTGATGCAGCTTCATTCCATTTTCTCTCACCATTTTCTCAGAGAGAGGAGATCAGCACCTCCTCCTCCGCTGCCCCCCTTGAGGTAGTTGATACCATTGCATAAGCCCTGAAAGCACTTTGTAGTCCTAAAAGACACAGAGGAGTACATTTATTCACTCACGGAATCGAATGGAGCAGCCATCTGAAAGACTGTACAACAATTTAGGTCAGCGAGCAAAACACACCGTAATGGGAAAAAATCCTGGAAGGAAATGCTGGAAGGCAGGAAACAATTAGCTAAGCTGTCCAGGCCTTTATTAGCAGTCTTGTTCATTAATGATTAGATGGGTGAAAAAAAAGGAAACTTTTACTGCAAAAAAATCAACATCAACAGAATGGGATGCTAGTGATTTGAGTGGGATTGATTTAAAACTCACTGGAAAGCGTCCAACTTACTACATTACCCCCACTATTTCCTTCATCACTTCTTTGTTTTTAAGGTCTGCCCCACCAAATATTTTAGCTGGCCGTGTCCTTAACCTTAACTTATGAATTTAAAAGATCACAAACACAGTGACATAGCTGAGTTGTTGGGTTTGGGGGTTTGTTTTTTTTGTAGTTTTGGTACACAAAGAAAAACATTTACATTCTGGGAAGTATAACAGAAGGAAGCCAAGGAGAAACTCTTCCCAAAAATGCTACTTTGTTTTGAAAATAAGAAAAAAAACCTTGTTCTGAAAGGTTTTGCTTTAGCTTTTAGTTGCTCAAAACTCACTTTACCTTACCAGTGGTTGATCACCAAACCGCGGAGAATAACGGCAGCGCTTGGAAAGCAAAATTGCTTAACCCCGAGAAAAAGAAAGTGATGAAAGGAAGCTAAATAAGTGATGATGGAAACAGGACTGACCACATCACACAGTCCCATCACCACAACTGGGTGTCTGATTGACAGTCAAAGGAAAGTTGCCAAAGGCTGAACAAAGTTCCCTATCTTACTCACTGAAAATTAGGATCAGGGAAGTTACACACTGCTGAAGATCTACAAGGAATTTAGTATGGCAGGATTTTTTTTTTTTTTTGGACAGTAAACATTATCCAGTGCTCTTCCTTTGCTTTGTTGGGCTGTACCTAGAAATCCCAGCTTCTGAAGTAGCTTGTCACTATTCTTCAACATTATACTAAGGTCAAAAAATGGTGCCTTAAGTTACTAAGTAAAAGAAACAATAATTTCATTATGCTTTCCAAACAGCTTGGTTTAATATTACTGCCTCCATTGCACATTGCATCCCAGCTAAAGGACCAATCAACATACTTTCAATGAGTTGCTCTTGTTCGGATGCACAGCTGGCAAACTCCAGCACTCTTCTGCTTGTGAGTCTCTCCTCCCACAATCTCTTATCATTTTGTTACACTGTTCCTTGCTGTTCTGTGCCATTTATATGACAAGGTAACATATGCCAATGAAAATATTAACAGACCCTGAAAATTTAACTGGTCTGCTATATGTGAGTCAAGAAGTCCCACAGTGGCTTTAAGAGATGGGGAGGGTGGACTTAATTTCCTGAAGCTAGGAAATTTTTTTTAAAAAACAAAGCATGTGTTCAGATCAGCACTAGGGGGGGCAAAGGATGAAGACTAGAAAGTCTACTGGAAACCAGCTTGCCTCAAATTTTATGAACAGGAGCCCAATAGTGTCTGAATCAAGCGGCACAGAAGTCAAAGACTAGAAGCAGATCTCAACTCTACGCTGGTTGTCTTCTTTCCTCAGTGCTAAGAATTATCTGTGTGAGTAACTAAAGGCCTTCAAACTCAGGTCCAAGCTTCTCTGAGGTAAAATGGGTCAACTGTCAAACACAACAACCCCCCACCCTTGGCCATATAACGTGTAATTATAGTTTAATAGACTATTTTTTAAAAGTTTTTCTCTTCTTGTATGAATAGCTCTGATTCAGTTTAGCAGAAGACCAAGAAATATAATCAAAACCATACGCATTAAATCCGAACGCTACAGGTGCTTCCACTGTGAAATGTTATTTCTGAGCAATCAGTAGGGAACACGCATTTATGAAATCAATTTTCCTTATGACAGAGTGAAATGATGAAGCATCAACACTTAGTGAATTTAGAGAAAGGTACATAATAAATAGATTAACAGAGAGAGAAATCTAACTAAGGATGAGAAGCATGTCTCAAATGCATGCTCTAAGCACTATTAAACTGATCTATTTCAAGGAAAATAGACTTATTGTTGCTTGATCGAACAAAACCAGAATAAACCAGGCTACTCTCCAGTCATGAGGCAGTTCACAAACAATGGTGAAGTCAAATGCTGTGTCTTTGTATTTCCAAAATAATGGGAAGAAAAGACCAACTTAAACAATTGACTAAAATAGAGGGATTAATACCAGAGATTAACAGAAACATTGTTTTAGTACCATGGGTCCATATCAAATTAAGCAGACCAAAGGTTTGCTTTCAGACAGGGCCAGATACAATATACTAAAACCAAGACACTCTAAAAACTTGAGGTAAGCATCTCATGTTTTCACTAATCTGTAATTCCAGTTTTGTAGATATAATCCTATTTGCCCCACTAACATGCAGCTAAAAACCCCTAATAAAACTAATATGCATCTTCCCAACTATTTAAATTATCAGTATCTATTTACTGGAAAGCAGGTGTTCTGATGAAAATAATGAATATATTACCATAATTTCATAGTTGATGTCAAATTCAAAATTAGGCTTCAGAGATTAAATATCAAATTAACTACACGTCACGTTCTACAATTATTTTTGAAAGCTGATGGCTGTTGAACTAGAAAAGAAACCTTGAACCTTAAAACCTTGCAACCTTTAGTTTTTGTTGAACCTAAGAGCATTAGAAATACAAACTCAAGGTGAACTTTGAAATAAATCTGTAAGATAATCATATAGGCATTCCTTTGTTAAGAAAAATATTAATGCTTTAAAGGACCTTAATAAAAATATTCAGTAGTTCAACAAATAAGTTTGTCCTGTTGTATTTTTTCTTCTGCTTTTGTTAATTGAGCAAACAGATGCAAGGCCAAAAATGACATTTATAAAATGGCTGATTAGGCCTCAATGTGGATTCCTTCTCCCTGCAACACGCTGGGTTAGTTGAATTTGGCCCTAACAGTGTGGGAAGAAGTCCCAAAGGTGCTGTTCTTTTTACCTTTAACTCCAGTGCACAAGCCAACCGCCCTGTGAACAGATCACACACAGCCAGTCACTCTCTGCTCAAGAGATTTGGCTGAAAAAAGTATTTTCTAAACAGCAATAAAATCTTCCTTATGAATGGCATTTTATTGAGGTTTCAGAGGGTATTTTTGTGATCTAAGATCACACATGTCTCTTTTAACTACAGTCCCACTAGCCAGAAAAGAAAACAAATCACAATACAGCAGTTGTGTTCTCTCATATGGCTATGTGATCTTTTCATTCCTTCTAGAATAATACCTGAAACGACCAATAATTAAAAGAAAAATTCAATGCAAAAATCAGCCATTGAAATATAACCACAAATCAAATAAAATGTAAGGAGAACAAAATTTTAAAAGCAACTAATTTAAGAACTATGCTAGAGTAGCTTATGTTTGCTTTACAGCATATACTGAACAAGCTATCAAGAGAGAAAAATCCTTTTCTAAAAATTTGCAGAAATTTGGGATAACAGTTGAATATTATTCTGTCATTTTGAAATAGCATATGTTAAAGAATCAAGATACGTTTTATACTTTCAGGCTGACAGCAACTGAAAATCCAGTCTTTAGCAAAAGGTATTAAATCGAGCAGTTGCCAAGGACAAAAAAGAAAACACAGTGAATGTACCAACTCAGTGGAAAAGGATTTCTGATATAAAAGAAAAGCATGCATGAGAACATTCAGAGTCTTGCTCTAAGAAAAGGACGGGAGGACAGTGATGCTAGCAGGACCATTCTGAAAAAATGTAAACCGGTCCATTTCAGGGCTAAAAGCCTGATGATTTTATGTCGCTGAGACACCCAAATAAAAATCTTATATAATTTAGCTTATCTCCTTAAAACCAAAATCATTTTCAAGAAGAATCTTTCAAACAGATTCTCTTTATAGATGTGAATGGAAAACTGTTTACCCATCGGCTATAAAGAAGCTGTACTAAATCTGATCCAAAGTTGGCCATTCGTAGAGACTATGCTGGGAAAAGCATGCAAAAGGATGGGGCTGATTGAAAAGCAATGTTATCGCGCTCATCAAACTGTACCTTCCTGCAGCATCTTCATTAGCAGGAGAATTTGGAATGGGAAGTATACAGCTGTATTTTGGTACCCACTGGGTGATGTCAATTTCTGGTAATGAATGCAGACCACAATGTCTCTCAGAACTGCACATTTGGCGTATTTCTTTCGGGTGCTTAGCTAACAGGTTTATTAAGAGGTATCTCCCCATATGAAAGACATTCTGCAGCACTGTCTTTGACAGCTCACATCAGGCTAATACGAAGAGTACCTACTGAGATGATTTGTTACAGACTTTTGACTGCTTGCAAAATGAGGGATAGCAGCATTATTTGTAATAAATATACCACATACAGGGCTGAACCGCCTATCTAAATAGTGCAGACGGCTTAGTTCCTCCTCTGATAGAGCTGTAATACCATCTTCTCAGTCTGTCAGCTGTAGGACTCCAGAATACAGCTAGGAATACTTTGCAAGTTGAGCAAATGCCACTGGGTTCCTGGAGAACTCGGTGAGCGTTGCAAGTAACATTTATGAGTATCTCTTCATCAGAGGTTTCTGTAATAGCCTTGCTAACATACACGGACAAGGTTACTGTCTTACGCGTTTGAGGAAGGATTTCTACTATTTCACAGTAAGCGGATCTGCTACAGAAGTAATAAGTATGTCCGTGACTGTTTTGAATAAGTACCTTATTTTTTAACATATTCTGAAAGAGCACAGGAAAAAAACAATAATCCGGTGACAAGATGCCCCATGTTTCAGACATCTGAAATACACTCCCACTGATATCCTCAGTGATCACAAAGTTTGCTAATTAAATTATCTCTAGTTTGGAGTACCTACTGAGGAAGACAAATTCTTTATCTAGACAATTACACTACTCCAGTGAACTACTTTTTATTTGGTAACCTTGAGACAAATGAGGCAAAATTAAGATTTTAACTGAGTCCCTTAGAGAGGGCAACTGCCTTGACGTAGCCTATCGTTGAGATATTTTCTACCTCCCTTCAATGCATTATTTTTCCAAGTAACTGGGGAATACTTATAATCATTAGGAAAGATCAACAAACAACAGCTTTTGCTGTCAAGAAAAATATTCCTAACAGGAATCTCATACATTTTCTATAAATTATCTGTCTTTTTATATGAAGACATATATTGCAGGTTGAGAGATATAAGCAATGTTCAAAACCTAGCAAAGAATTAATGAGGCTACGGTCAAAACAGAATACAGAAAGAAAATAGTAGAGTTCCAGTCCCTTTCTACTTTGAAATAAAATTTCTCTGCCTATAATGCAAAAAAAGCATCCTCCACTATTCCAAGACGCAGAAGAAAACATTCTCCTTCCTCTTTGGATTTTTCAAGAAATCAACTGACATTCCTTGACAGGTTTTGGTGTTTTTTTTTTGTTGTTGATACCTTTCTGCTTCTGCAGACAGCTGTAAGGAAGAACGTAGCAGTGTACAGACCCTTTAAACTAATTAAAAAATTAAAAAGCCACGTTGCTTTAATCAAACTCAGTATCTCTTGGGTCAAGATTAGATTTTCCTTGAAGATATTTGCAAACTAATAAGATGTATTTCTATCCATTAAAAAAAAAAAGATAAAAATGTATCTGGGGAAGATTACACCTCTAACAGAAAAGTACTGGCAATTCATATGTGCTCCTGAAACTGCTTCAGTCCCTCTGAAGGAGAGAAGACAACCAAGCTGATCTGCCAAGAATACACTAATGTGCTCTTCCACAGAAAACTGCAGCTTTCCTCAGAGCTGGACTTCCAGATCCTCACGCGCAACCCACTTTTCCTGATTCTCCAGAGCGATAGTGTCTTCAAAAATAAAATACTTAAAATCTTTCAAATTCTTCTTTCACAAGGAAGGAAGTTATCACAGAGTCAGATGCACTAGCAAAACATTCAACCTGGGAATAAAGCCCTAAGCTTTGGAGAACTATGCACAAGACACACTACTGAGACCAGCAAGGTTATGCAGTGCTGATACCCAAGGCTCCTTCTGGACTTCCCAAAACAAGGGCACAAAAACATCAAGAAACCTTCACTGGTGGTGCTAAGTTTCAGTTTTAGAGGCACTGAGGAAACCTTTGGTTCTGATCAGGGTTCACAAGGAGACTGAGAGATGTCATGGGATGTTGGATGGGATCTGAACTGCAGCTACTATAAGACCAATTTTTTTTTTGCCTCAGCAGGTGTTTATTTTGAAGAGAATAAACTTAAGTGTGATAGTGAGGGTGGTTCTGAGTTCGGAGATCTGCTTTTTCTTTACAGACACAGAAAATAAGTAACTTTTAGGAAAACTGAATACATTCAACAAGAGTGTGATGTACCTGTAGAAAATTAACCAAAACAGATGATGCTATCAGAAACCTCACAATATAATTTAGGAGAAAAATTAGAGTAAGTTGGGAATAGGATGTACTTACCCCTTCTATTAAACATTAACCAACACAGTAATACTTTAAAATGTTCTGCCAAATGTTTGGCTTTTGTTCACACCATAAGGTTTTTGCCCAAGTTACAATAATGTTTGGAGCTTCAAGCATTTAAAAATACAAAGCAGACTCCTTCAGCCACCTTGCAGCTGCCATTTGTTCATGTGATCCAAGAATACTCAAACAGAACACGGAAATAAGCAGTTAAAGGAAAAAAACTGTCAAAAACTGTGTGCCGTGCCCCATCTCTTTGAGCAAAGGCATCTGCATGTTCCATACTAAAATGCAAAATCCGTGCTGAAAGCAAGAGATATGAGAAAGGGAAGAGGCGTGTCGTAAACTAAGGAGTAAAAAACAACAGTTATTTGCATCTCACTGATAGCCTTTGCATAATGCCAATGCATGGTCTCTGAAAAAACGATGCCTATCACTTATAATGCAGGCAACACTCCCTTCAATTGGGAGATACGACCATGAAACATTTCCTTTAAGAAGAAATAACATAAAATGTTGCAGTTATTAGGTAAGTGTTGTACTCCAAATGCAACAGAAAAATCATTTTTTTTCACATTCCAAGTCAGTGGCCCCTTTTGCAGTATAAAGTCTCATTGTGCAGTAGCCTAATGAAGTTTTTACTAGTAATGTCATTTAATGCTCTCTCCCAGGTTTTTTCATACAGGATGGCCTAAGAGTAAATGGTGAAAAAGAAAAGAAAGATTTTCTGTGCAAGGTGCAAGAGAAGAGGGAGCAAGCAATGCTAAAAGAAAAGACACCTTATGTTGATTAAGGAGGTATCAATCCTTTAAAATACGCTGACCTGTCAAATACTGAAAAAGTGTTTGCTCTTATATCCTTTATACATATGACTAGAAGGACTTAGTAATAAAAAAGAATAAATCTATTTCTAAACTGTTTATTCAGGTCTCTAGGTGACATTGCTAACATATTCTCCTGGTATTAGTGAAATTAGTGAAAAATTACACACCGAAGAATGAAGTGAATGTGTACATCTATCTAGTAGTGGGTTATAAGTTAACAATCTAAGTGCTGTTATTTATTTGGTACAATTGCCTGAGTAATTCAGGCACATCCATCAAAACCAAGAATCCTACCAGCTGAAAATTCAAAAATTAAACAGAATACACTTTTTTAAAAAAACGCTGCAGACTAAAGGAACACTATATCGGTAAAGGAGAAAATGTATGACAGGAGATGCCCCTGAAGGACTGTATTTTCAAAGATACAGCATCCCCACTAAAGCCTGCATGGCTAAGATTCTTCACCCTTACATATACCTGTAGGGTGAAGTTGCATTATGTCACCTCTCTTTTAGTTTCCAGCACATGGGACTTTATCAAACATGGCATGAACAACTCAAACCATTAAAAAAGCAAGGGCAAGTTTGCAGACAACCTGAGTTTTGCCGGCATTCAGAATGGAAACAATCCGGTCAGTGCTATTAGTGCCAGTGGGACTGATAAAGCTAAAAGTCGGACCGATGCTGAAAGCTAAGGAAGACAACATACGCTTTTCAGAGCTACCACTTGGTGAGCTACAGTAAATCTGTGGCTTTGAGAAGTTTACATGCTAGGAGGTAGCTGAGCAACACAGGGGAGTAAGAACTAGGAGGAAAGCAGCCTCAATTTTCTGTTGGCTTGGCACCTTTTGTGATCTTTTGTCAAGGCTGGCACTGAGCACGCTGGCTTGGCAATGGCCCGTTGTTGGCAGCTGTGATTTCTAGGGCCAAATAAGGCTCTTCTTGTCTATCTACAGAAAGTATTTTGCAACTCAATTTTCTAATTCTTTCTCACTCGTGTTTTTTAAAAAATGAGATAGGTTACTTGTAATGATCAAATTCATTCCACTAGGCTTGAAAGAAGGACACTGGAACTGAATCTCTTCAAACCCACTGTCGCCCCAAAACTACCATCATGCTCGGTCCCAATTTCTATCAAAACTGTTCAGTATTGTAAATAGCTACAAAATAAAGTTCCATGTAAAAACACTTTACTTCAAACTAAGTATGCTGAGTCACTAAAGGGATAGGTGGCACTTTACACCTTAGAGCTAGGACTTAATTAGTCAGTCACGAACAGAAAGTGAAAACTGGAAATATTTTGTTCTCCAAGGAGGTGAAAAAACATTTCTTTTAATTAAGAAGAACAGCCTATCTGCTGGATAAGAAAGAAATGAAATAAGTTTCTGAGAGTTTGATTAAATCTGTCTGAATTACCTAGGGTAGACTTCAAGAAGACAACCGGCTAGAAAAGCTGACATATTCCAGCATGAAAAGGGCCCTCTATTGTTTGCAAATGAAGAATATGTTCTGCAGAAGGAGGGAATACTTGACTACACCACCCTGTCAGGACAATGAAATGGAAGAGAGCCATAGAAGAGAAAGGAAAAGGGGGAAAAAAGAGCTTATCAATTTAATCTTACCGTAAGAATGTTAAGCATGTTCTCATCCTGCAATATCTGTAATAGCCTACTTGGGATCTTATGAATAAGCACTTTTATTTTCATTTTACAGTAATGTGATCAAGAGTGATTTCAAATTAATTGAGTGATAGCAACAGAAGTGTGCATTGAATCTATGAACAAGAAATGCTCTCAATTGATGAGTAAAGTATTGAAAGGCACATCTGAAACACAAGAATTCCAATGCCCTCATCTGAGGCAGTGAAGTCACCTTGTGTGCAGGTCAAAAATGGAAATTGATCTTCACAAGTAACACAAGAATAAAAGGTAACATTTCATTTTAGTCACAGGCACAGATTAAACACATGAGTAATAACTTCCCAGCTGGCCGAAAATCTCACAGCAGAAAAATGCCCTGTCTCAACAGAGCAGCTGAGAAGATGTGGAGTCAACTATGCTCTATTATATTTGCCCACAACCAGAGCAAGAGAAAGGATGTGACAAAAATGGATGCGAATACTGCAAATGGAAAATGGTTCTTTCAACCCAAATGACAAGGCGTAACAGCATCTGGGGCAACTGCAGATGCAGAATAGTAAACCCCCACACTGTCAGATCTAAGGTTCCTGTCCCAGTCTAAGCCCTCAGCCAGTATGGCAAGTTTACAGAAGGCATATGAAAACACAGGAACCAGAGATTATTTCCAATTTTATCTTCTCTGATTCTATGAACAGCAATAAGGTTTGAGAGCATCTGTGTTTGGGGACAGGGAGGAAGGGGACAGAAGTAGGCGGAGCTACTATTGTCCTCAGGCATTACATGTGTATAAAGGCAACATTAGAATTCTTGAAAGAAAAATGTCTGGGTAAAGTTATTATTTATGAAAGGACAAGCCTATTAATACCACACTGACACATATCACAGTGATGCATTATCCCAGAAAGCAGCAATTCTTGGGGCTTTTAAAAATTGATTAAAAACTGAGAATACAAGTAGAGATTTGCAAGAAATAAAAGTGTAGTGGACACCGCCCCCCATTTTTCTTACTTTTTTCTCTTCTTACAGCTGTAGTGTTATAAAATAACAAGACAGTTATTGTTTATCCTGTTTTTCAAGGTCAATACTACACAGCAAATTCTTACCAAAACCACACAAAAATTGTAGAGTTTGTCCTAGAATACAGATTAACTTACATAGTCAGTTAGAACCATGGAGTAATTTTGGTTCCAGGGACTTGGTTGGAGAAACTGATGCGTACCAGTCTAGACAAGTGGTCTGTGCAGTGGGTGGGGAACTGGCAGACAGGCTGCACCCAGAGAGGGGTGGTAAATAGCTCCTTCTCAAACTGGAAACCTGTCCCAAGTGGGGTCCCCCAGGGACTGATACTGGGCCCAACACTGTTTAATGTCTTCATAAGTGATCTGGATGATGGGATCAAGGGTACTCTGATGAAGTTTGCTGATGATACCAAACCGAGCGGGGAAGTGGATGCTTCAGAAGGTAGAGCCACCCTGCAGGAAGACCTGGAGAGGCTAGAAGAGTAGGCTAACCAGAACCTTATGAAATTCAACAACAACAAGTTTAAGGTCTTGCAGCTGGGAAAACATAACCCAGGAGTGCAGCACAGGCTGGGATCTACCTGGCTGGGGAGCAGCTCTGCGGAAAGGGACCTGGGGGTCCCGGTGGAAAACAAGCTCGTTATGAGTGAACAGTGTGCTGCAGCAAAGAAAGCCAACAGGATGATGGGTTGCATCTCCAAGGGCATCACCAGCAGAGATAAAGATGTCATTATCCCCCTCTCTATTCAGTGCTTGTCAGGCCACGCCTGGGATACTGTGTTCGGGTTTGGTCCTTGCTATACAAAAAAGATGTGGACAGGCTGGAGAGGGTCCAGAGGAGGGCCACAAAGGTGATCAAAGGACTGGGAAGCCTGCCATATGAGGAAAGGCTAAGAGAGTTGGGTTTGTTTAGTCTTGAGAAAAGAAGGCTTAGGGGAGACCTTACCACCATGTTCCAGTATTTAAAGGGTGGCTACAAAGAAGACGCAGACTCCCTTTTTACAAGGAGTCACACACAAAAGATAAGAGGTAATGGGTACAAGTTACTCCAGGGGAGATTCTGATTAGACACAAGTGGAAAATTTTTCACAATGAGAACAATCAGCCATTGGAATTATCTCCCCACGGAAGCCGTGGATTCCCCAACATTGGACGCTTTTAAGATTCAGCTGGACAGGGTGCTGGGCCATCTTGTTTGGACCATGCTTTTGCCAAGAAAGTTTGGACCAGATGATCCCTGAGGTCCCTTCCAACCTGGTATTCTATGATTCTGTGATCTCTGAAGGTCACCTGGTTCAATCCTCTGCTCAAAACAAGGAGAAATTAGAGCAGGTTGCTCGTAGCTTTGTTCTGATAAGTTTTGAATATCTGCAGTGATTAAAACTCCTCAGCCTCTTTGGGCACCTATTTCAGTATCTGACTACCATAACTGTGATTTTTTTTCCTACCAATTATCTCATTGGAACTTAGATTGGAATGTGTTGCAACTTGTGTCTGTTGCCTCTGAACCTTTTACTGAACACCTCTGAGAAGAATCTGGCTCTGTCTTCTCTGAATCTTCCCATTAAACAGCTGAAAGACGACAGTATGATCTCCCATGAGGCTCCTCTTTCTAGGCTTGAACATACCCAGTTCTCTCTGCCCCTCCTTGTACATCATGTGCTGAAGCACCTTGTCATCTCGCCGGCCTGCCTGCTGGACTCACTCCATTATCCCAATGTCCTTTTTGTACCTGGAAGCCCCAAACAAGGTGTAGTATTCCAGATACAGCCTCACAAGTGCCAAGTAGAGGGAAACAAGCACCTCTCTTAACCTGCTAGCTGTGCTTCTGCTAATACAGCCCAGTATGCATTTGGCTTTCTTCATAGCAACGTGAAACCGTTGACTGAAGTTCAACTTGTCCTCTGCCACCCCTGGTCCTTCTTTATGAATCAGCCTTCTAAACAGTTGGCCCTCAGCTGGTACAGATGTGGGGGTTATTCAACCCCAGGTGCAGAGCTTTGCACTTGCCTTTATTGAACTTCATGAGGTTTCTGCAAGTTCATTTCTCCAGCCTATCAAGGTCACCCTGAATAGAAGTCCTACCCTCCAGCATATACTCCCCATCACCACTCCCCTCAGTTTGCTATTATCCATTAAATTTTTGAAGTTGTATTGTGTCTCATCATCTACGTCATTAAAAAGACATTAAACAGTGTTGATTCCCCTCTGAACCAGTCATATTATCACTGAAGGCAATCAGGTTATTCAGTCACGATTTGCCCTTGTAAATCCACACCGGCTGTTCCCTATCACCTTCTTGTCCTTCAGGTGCTTGGAGATGGCTCCCAGTAGGATCTGCTACAAAAGCTGCCTTGCAGCTGCTGAAGTTATACTAACTGGTCTGCAATTCCTTGGATCTTCCTTCTCATCATTCTTGAAGGTGGGCATATTGCTTGCCAGTCATGAGGATCTTTCCCTGACAGCCATGAGCTTTTGAAGATGACAGAAACAGTCCTCACTATGGCATCAGCTGTCTCCCTTTGCTTAAAAAGTCTGTAAGTCAGTCTTCCACTTCCGTGGATAATGCTTCACTCCCGCAGACTCTGCCACTAGTGTCAGGGATCTGAAAGGAGTCCTTATCAGTGAAAAAGGAGGACAAGAAGCTACTGAGCTCCTCATCCTTTTTAGTGATCTTTTAAAAACGTCTCCTGCCACACTGGGTTCTCTGTAACTATCATATTATTGCTGAGTCCAGAGTCTGTTAATGCTTTCGGTACTCTCAGTTATGGAAACATTTGCACCAAGACTATTCTACCATAGACACATAAATTCACTGTCTGTCCATATACTTACCTGGCTTTTAGTTTTAACAGAAATAAAAATCTAGCCATTTGGGGGGATAAATTTTTACACAGAAGTTAGCCATTAAAGAATAAAAAGAACCTTCAGATTTTATTCCTTTGACTACGGTGACGTGACACATACGGGTTAGTCAGTGTTTAATGTTGCATGAAGTTTGAATGATAATTTCAGGACATGTCTTGATGATGACTTGCTAGAGAATTTGTTAACTTTGGGATACAATAGCATAAAGACATTTTAAAATGTATTCTAAATAATGTTGTATTTTGATGTTTCAAAAACTATGGTAAAAGATGTCTTTTTTGTTATAGCCGAAAAAAGCAAATTGTGAGAGATTCCTCTAATTTCTAAGAGCATTTTGACTCAGGGCTCTTCAGAATTCACAGCATACTGTTGACATACAAACATCCCCCCTAGTGCCATATCCAGTCACGTGTCTTTCTAATGGTACCTAAGTTCGAATTCCCACAGGAACGCTGCACGCTCTGTACTGAATACATGTACTGAAAACAGAGCAATAACACAAAAAGAAAAAACAACTCATCAGTGTCTCTCATAATGAAATTAATTTCAGCAGCTAATAGGAAAGAAATCAGACCACATGAGACAGCAGAAAAGCGAGAATTCTGAGATGATGTGCAGCTGTGAGTAATTTTGCTTTGTTAAGATGCGGTGAAATGAGGCAGGAAAAGAGGACCTTTGACAGAAAAGCTGCAGATTCCACTTCAAACGGAGGAAGAAAGCTCTGATAATCACTATACCTAAAGCAAATTTGAAAGACTACGCCAGTGACCTGTTTTAAGGAAAACCACAGTTCTGTTTTGTGCCCTACTCATCACCACCCAACCTTCACAGCCAACAAGTCTGACGCCTTCATTTCTTCCTTCCCCCACTATCATATTGCGTATGCCTTACTTCTCACTCACAAGCAAAACACAACTCTTACAAGCAGAGTACTTTTCAATGTAAAGAATTCCATAAAGCCATTTTTACTCTAAGTAGAATTAATGAAAAATATATTAAAGAGAAAACAACTATTAGAGGTTGTTCTTTTTTAGACGACCAAGGAAATTTCAATGGAAGTTTCTTTGAACACAATTTATCTGACTTTGCTGAGCTAAAACTAACCATTGCTGACTTGACATACTTAAAATTTCTATTATTTCCTCATGTGCTTAATGACCAGCATGGTGGCAGAATGAACACCAGAGTCTCATGAAGGTAGGAAACTAAAGAGCCATCCACACTTCCAGTGAAATTTCTCCTGACAGCCCAGGCACCTTCTCAGTACTCAGATACACAGCTTCCTGGAGATATAGTATATGGTGCAGTGTATAAAGATATTTCCATCACAGTGAAAAACCCACAGGTACCATAGACTATCTGCCTGTAACTAACTACTGGTGGGGTTTTTTTAAATAATTATTGAATGGTATCCTGAGTTTCCTGCATTTGGTTAACTTTCTATACAATATTATCAGTCATTTTCTTATAGAAGAATGATATGTTTTAAATATTTCTTTGGTGGTTAGATGGTTCTGTTTAACATAAACTTAAGACTCTGGAAGAAGGACTGAAATAATCCCCTCAGATTTAGTACTTTGTTTTTACTTCAATTTTATAAGGCTACACTTGAGTTGCTACACTGACATTTAATTTTACATGGACACTCATAGCAGAGGCTTTTATTTGGATTCACGCCACCAGCCCGCACTCATCTAATCACCAAGCCACTTTGCTGTGCGGAAATAAGGTTTACAGTATTTTTTTTATTACTTCCTATTGCATTAAACTCTCTTTCATATAGCAAAAAATCCAGGAAACTTCCTTCTCTTAAGATCTGGATGACTTGCTTCAAAATAGGACAGACAGTACAGTTAGTCATGTGATGTAAACTATTAGACTATGCTGACAGTCCAAAGCAGGACACTAAAAGACAAGCCTCCTGTCCTACAGTTCCAGCTATTTTTCCATTCCAGTGCTATGCTACAAAGATAAATTGTTGATAAATAGCAAGTTCAATGTTATTCAGCAGACAAGCTATAAATAATGATGATAAACTAAAGCTAAATGAAAAAAAAAGAATGAAGCCGTTAAGCTGTTTGTTACCCAATTTGAAGCTAGAAATCTTGCTTTTGCTTTATCAATACAGCCCATTCTTTCCTTGAAAAGTATGCAGTTGCTCACTACAGCACTTGTTTTTTTCAGTCTTGTTATCTTTTTCCATCTCAACTTTCATGACATGTATGTATAAGAACCACTTAAAAGAACTGTAGCATATGATGTGGTATTTTTCTATTTTTTCCACTGCTGCAAATAATGACAGCAGACTAGTATTACCAGACTTGTTTCTCTTGAGCTCAGCATTGGATAGCTCTTTGTGTAAAGCTGTCATCAACACAGATGCCTAGCAAAAATTCCTTATGGAAAACTGCTTTAATCCCCATGCCTTCCAAGTCTATTTATTTACTATGAATCAGTATGACATCCATTGTAGGCCCTTAGACTTTTGAGCAGTAAGTACATGTCATAACAGCAACAGCGATGCGGATTACACTATTACGTTCTGGTTCACCAAGTTTATCAACAGGACAGAGATGATGAGGGCTTAATAGATCAGAAAATTCAGAGGTTTTGCACTGATTACAGTCAGCAAAGCTGTTCTTGATGAGAACAGATACAATTCAGAGTATTTCTTCCTGTTTCTAGAAGACAGACACACCTAATAACTGCTTTACACCATTAAGACAAAAATAAAGTTATGGGTTCCATGGTAGTTTCCAACGTAGAATGTAACTTCGCAGAACAGCTATTTCTTCATATGTTGCAGTTAACAGTTATTAGGCAATCACTGAAATGCACAGGAGAGGAAGAGAGTGCTACTGCAACCCCTGCAACTCTCCTGCTTGTCCTTTGGAGAATCTTTTCATTGTGCTTCTGGCCAGTAGCGGTTTTGTAGTTCCAAGGGCAGTCATTCCACCTATTCCCTTACACTCTTGATTTATTGTAACAAATATATGAAAACCTCAGCAATTAGCCATCATAACGATCAATAAAGCCACTAAGAAACTATGAGAACAGAATGAACAATCTCTTGAACGTCTTATCAGGAAACTTCAAAGATCCTAACACTTGGCCACCTCAAACCACAGTCATTTCTTCTCTAGCCAAATGTTACGATAAGCTCTAAATGAGACAAATGATATGGTTACATTGTTTGGAGAAGAGAAATCATGCCAGGTCTCAGAAAAAACACACCCAAACCACACCCTAAAAATAGTTCCCCCTCTTGATCATCACAAATTCCAGCATAGGTGCAGGTATCAATAAAAACCTATAGCCACATGGATTGAAGCAGAAATATCTTTGACAGGCGGATTCTGTAACATCTGGGACTTTATTGCCCAAAGCAAGCACAACTCCGCTCACAGTAGCAACCACCAAATACAGACTACCCAACAAAAGTCCTGTTCATGCAAGAAAAAACACGGTGTGTGTTTCAGAGGACAACGCTCACAGGGTAGAAAAGTTTCCTGGCAGTTCTGTTCTTTGGGATCTGAAAAAAGAAGGTCATTCAAGGACAGCCCTCCTCTCCCCAACAATTACAAGTATGCCAGTACGACACGCTGAATACGAAAGGTATTGATGGACAACAACACGATTAACTTCCAATCTTTTTCCAGTTTGTGGGAGGAAGGAAAATACGCAGCCAAGGCCACAAGTGCAACTTCTGTGCCAAACCAAGGTCAGAACGCCGACACAATTTAAAGGCGTCAGCAGCATCGTAGCATCGTGGGATTCCACTCACCGCCACATTTTTCACAGCATTAATCAGGAATAGAAAAGCCGGATGTTGGTCGATAACTCAGAACTTTAGTCATTAAGTAGTGGCTTTTTGGGCAAAGACACTGCCTGAAACAATTATAATCATTCCTTCAAAACAATTATAATCATTCCTTTGTCAGGAGTCACAGACGCTTCCTACCAAACAGACTTTATCAGCAAAGACTAGAATCCAAAAAGGTTTCAGAGCCTTTTAAAGGCAACTGAGGGTCATTAGATAACGTACTCTGGCTTGTATGACGTAGGCCATAGACGTTCACTCCTAGCTACTCTACTGAAATCCCCAAATCTATGTTTAGCAACTGCTTTTAAAATATAAAAATAAAAAATTGACCCATGGCTGAAAGACTTCAAAACGTGTAGTTTCTCGGTAGGTTTTTTTCAGTAGTTTATCACTTTGTGCCTTCAACAAATTTATCCTCTTGCTAATTTACTTATCTTTAACCCTCAGCCCTTGGTTCTTTCTGACAGCACAGCACACTCAAACTGCACCAAAACTAGTTCTGCAACATCACTGCAAGGTTTCAGACACAGATGCAATGATAAAAATCCAACAGTTAAAGTATGGATGACTAGAATTTTAAAGTAACTAGTTCTGTACTCAAGAGCATGTATCAGAGAATACGGCTAATAGTCAATCTCTTTTCTTCTGGAAGTAACAGATAAACCACTAATATTTAAACTGTCTTGCTTCAGCTTCCTGTTCCTGTAGTTTTTTCCCTTGAAGGCTTCATTGGTAAGCCTTCCCCTTTTTTTCCTAGTGCACTGTAACACTGATTTACAGTGGTTTGATATAAATACTTTCCTTCAAGTAGAAGTTTCTTCTAAATGTTCACCCTATCCAACCCATCCTCCTACACAGACTTAACCAAATCTCTGACGTTTTATTTCGCAGATCATATAATTTGATGTGTAAACTTCTGTGAGATCTCAATTTTAGCTGGACAGTCTTACACAGTCTTATAAACACCCTTATTAAAAGTGAATACTGACCTTGAGGTGAGGCTGAAGGAAGCAGCAAATCCAGGAAGGAGATGCGAAAGAAAAAGAGTTAGAGTTTGTGAAAACAGTGTCCAGAGATAAGGCAGTTCAAGAATACAGGACAAAACAAGCAGATCTAAATCAGGTAATGACACACAGACACACAATCCTTCACAAACACAAGGAGTTGCATGTTTTATAGACATTTAATTAAAAAAATAAAAGAAAAAAAGGACATTTATATTAGATTACACCATTTCACTTAGAGGCAAATTTCTGTAGAGAAAATAGTCTCTGACACATGACAGTTCTTGGGAAAAGGGGAATAAGCTAAATGTAGAAAACTTTGGATTTACATCACATCACTAACAAGTATCCTTCTCCCAGAATTCTAACAAACATTTTGAAAATGTGGAGTTTGACTATCTGAGATGGACCCTAATGTGTTCCTTTATGCCACCTTCTAGGGGCTTATGTTCTCTCCACAAGCAAGACACATTTTTTTCCAGTTTTCCTCCAGACAACCCAAACTTGTCGACAGGTAATTGAAGAGAGAAAACCCCCAACCATGGAGTTGAGCCTTCAAGTCCTGAAGACTTGTCAAAGCTGACAGTACATGTTAATTTTGACATTGACGTCACCCTTCCAAAAACAAACGCAAAAAGCATCTGCCTCTTCTTCCTGCAGTGTTGCTGTCTTAATTCTCCCATATAAGGTGCAATCTAAAAACAATAATGACCAAACAGGCATATTTTTGACAGTTCTCTCCAACATTGTTCAACAGCAGGACTGACCAAGACAAAATGCTGGAGTTCCCTGTATAACATGAGGTCCCATAGGTTCATTATTGCTCCCCCCCCACCCCCCNACTGATAACAGCAAGGTATGTCAACAAGGAGCTATAAACACAGATCTTTTTCATCTGATTTTAAACTTTATTCTTTTTCAGTCAACAGAAGAGAGGAAAAGTAAATGTCCTGCTGTCCAAAGTGGCAATTTGGCTTCTACAACATATGGTGTACTTCTCCCAAGGCAAAATTTCACTCTGAAAAGGCCAGATATGGTCCAGAGAAAAATGTTTCCACAGGATAGGCTGACTGCTATATGCTTTATTATTCTTGGTATATGGAACCATGGAAATGACATTTGAAGTCCTTATTTCTGGCATAAATTTTACAAACAACAATGTAGGATATTGAATTCGTACAAGCAGCAGTTTCAGAGTGAGGTACAGCTGAGAAGGGTATAGTTGGTCTGTAACAGATAAACTGATGTAAAGATACTTTTCCTTGGCTTTTAAACTAACATTCTTCAAATCAAGTTCTTCAAGGACAGCTGTTGTAAAGGCAGTGTTATTCGGGGATCTGGGGAAAGATGAGACTCACAAAACGCCAGATGCCACATCGTGGTGTTTGATCTTCAAGTATGTTATAATGTTCCAAAAGCCTCAGTTAATTCACAGAGAAAAGCGTGTAACTAACAATTCTGACTGAAATCCAAGAGTACGCTCTCTAAGCTGAGCTGCAGAACTACGACTGGTCAAACAAATTTAACAAAAGGGAACAAAAAAGTGAAAATAAATGCTTGGTTAGATATGGGAATAAATAAGGAAAGGGGAAAAAAAGCTTGTCTTTTTTTATGACTGTTACTGAATCCAGATTATGAAAGTTTAAGACTTCTCATTTTGTGTTTCAGAGACCCTTTGTAGTTACTGGTTCTATTGTAATGATGTTGTGATGTTGTTTCTTCAATTTAACAGTGAAAAAAAGTACAGGCTAGAATTCATGATAGCCTTGTAGGATCTCAATGAACCATACTGTTCTTTCAACTGCTATTAAAGGTAGCATCTTTTGCTGGCGCAAGATGAAAGCAAAACAATATCTGATGCTATGCTGAGGTCACATGCAATTTTCTGTATGCTATAGAAGTATTATTTAGCCAGCTGCACAGGATTTGAATGGAGAATAATTATTGCTGCATCTTCATTTTGTTATGGAATAAATTATTTCCTCCAAAGACACTGTGTTAATTGCTAGCCCCTTTTCCACATTTTTTTACAGGCTTTCAAAACATTTTTTTAAATGTGGATTTTAGGATAACCTTAATATGAGGAATATGTCAGCTGCCTTTAAAAGCACGTTAAAATTAGAAAAAATCTGAAACTGTGCTGTCACTCAAACTAAAACCGAGGCAGACACGTGAAAGTGCCAGCTATTGGGAAGTCAGCGGAGATCTGCTAGAGGCTGGAGGTGAAGCCTCAGTGCACAGGGCTACATCAGTGAAATTGAGCAGAGGAGCGCAGCAAGCATCTGCCCCAGGCAGCAGCCCCAAGCAAGCAGGGTCAGACACATGCCGAGACATGCTCATTACAGAGCAAAATAAGAATTTTTAGTTTGCGCTATTTCCCTTCGAGCAAGAACACACACTTGCAGCATTCCTTACAAGACCCAGCAGCAGCGCTTCTGCCCAGCCCCATTAACTGCCAACTCCGAAGCAACAGTCACACAGGGAGATGATACAATTGTAACACCAAATAGCCCTCTTGGAGAAACCCATTATCCTTTAAAATGCCGCCTCATTAATTTTAAAGATATAGCTGACTTAAATCCGGTCGTTGGTGAGATGTGAACACTTTAGTATTTTAATTAAGAAATATACATACATTTTAAAAGCTGTTGATTATTCCAGCTATAATTTTTTCCACATACTTGTATATTACAGGGAGGGGAACGAGTCTGCTACATCAGTCTCAGATGTACTTAGGGAGAAGTTTATGTAATGATTTCTAGTCAACCTTTGAATTCTGCTTGTCTGCCTGAGTGATTGTGTATATTTACTATTTTGTCCTTCCTTCAAAGTAGTCTGTCAGGGATTAATACGCACTTGATCTTCCTTGTGTCAGTCAAAGCAGAAAGACTAGTTATGTTTACCACTTTTGACACCTTTTCTTTGTAAAAAGAATGATGGCTGGTCTTTTCCTTTCTTTTTAGTTGATATTTATAGGGATAGAGAAGAGATGGAGGGACAGAGAGAGGGAAGGTTTGCATGTGCATGGATGCACACATGCATGCACCAATCTAAGCGCACAAACATGACCACAGATGGCCACGGAGAATTAATGTTACTATTTCACTGGCTTACTTGGCGATTATTGGATTTTCGTTTTGTTCTTACTGTAGTCCAAGACAATGTAAGATTCTGCCACTTCGATTTTTACTGTATCAGTTGTATAAAAGGGTTTTTTTGGTAGTGACTGAAACAAAGCTACAAGACAGCTTTTGAAGAGATGTAGTCAAGGCAGGTAACAGTGAAACCCCAGTATGCAGACTAGGCTCATTATTTCAGCATTTTATTTCTCCTCTGAGTTTATAATTACTTTAATTATATCATAGCTCTTACACTCTACTGATCTAGCCGTTGGATTGGAAGATATTTGCTAAATAAAAACCATAATTGCTACAATGCAGGCATAGTATAAATCATCAGATGACTAATCCTATATTCATTACAGAATAGATTTCGGTGTGAGAGGGAATGCTTGATAACCACCTTGACTTAATGACAAACAGGACTTTAACGCTACAGGAAATTCAGCAGGAAAAGAAGCCTTCAGAAAAGTTCACAATCAGTGCTTCTCAATGCTCCTAAGTACTCCTGTAGTGTTAAGTCCTTCTTGGAGGATTCAAGGTCAGATCCTCGGTCTTGGAACCAAGATAAACCAATGCTTTCAGCCCATTGCTGAATTTAACAGAGGAGACGGTCTGTACTCAGGTCAATACAGATGAATCACTGTTTAATAGTCTCAGTCCTGCCTGCTCGAACATGGAAATAATACCAGGGCATGTACCCAGGCTTAGGTGGTTCAGTGACGGGGAAACACAGCGAGCTCATTCAGCCACAGCCTGCACCAGCCCTGATCATCTCACCAGCTGGACTAATCGGGGTTCTTTGACCTTGTTTTTTAAAACAGCTGTTTCTGCAATATCACAAAGTTTCAGTTTCTCCCAAAACACAGGAAAAGGGAGGGAATGGGAAATAAAGGACAGGTAAATAAAGAACAAATGGAAAAAGGATATCCCATTATACGAAAAAAGTGAGGATGGATTGAGGAGTCACCACAAAATCACTATGATGGCTTTTTTATCTGGTGATCTCTACAGATGGATTTGCAATTACTGGCAGTGTCTCTCTTTTCTTTTCTTAGAAGTAGGTTTCAAAAGCGATTAGTGAGTTCGAGTGTTGATCTTAAGGCACTTTAACAAAGGTTGACTTTCACAGGGCTGATGCTTGCCTTCTGAAAATCAGCTTACTTTCAAATGTCTGAAGTTAAAAACCTGTAAGAAAAAGTGCCTGCATCTTCTGTTCTTCTCTGTTTAGAGTAGTTATGTTCACATAAAATATATTACTTTTTCCTCTGTGAAACTTGATGTGGGACTTCAGGCCTAATGTCCATTTTGTTCGAAGATAAAGCAAGATTGAGAACAAAGAAATTACTTCTTCATTTCCTAGCTTGGAAATTATGAACAACTTAATATTCAATAGATCTGTGTGCTCAGAGGTGGAGCTGGACTAACTACGGGCCTGACCACTTCTTTCCATTACAAGACCTTGTTCTCAGTTGCTTGCCAAATATTAACAAATTGTGCTGAAATTTTCCATGACAGGTGTCAGCCTCACCCAGGATTTTTTGGGGACAATTTAAGCTACACCCTTCACACAGCAAGGGCAGCATTCTTGTGGAAAAAAATTGTTCATATGGTTAAAGACTGTATCACTTAACTGTGATACATAGGCTCACAGAAGAGGTGAATTAAAACTACATTGCAATCTTCATTTTGGGAGGTCAAAAGTTTTGAATATTCATTTAAGGTAGGGATTTTTGAGGGAAGCAGATGAAAAACAACAACAAAAAATTCTGCCTTGTAATATCATCATGCAACCATGAGATAAGCATATCTGATTTGCTTTTAGGATTTATGGTACCAAAATAGATTAAAGTGTTTAAAAGTGATATTTAATTATTTCCTACACCTGAATCAGAGTTCAATTTATTTTTGGAGGACTTTAATGAGCTATGATAATACAGAATTAGAGTCACACCATCTCTCAAGGTTAATTTTAGTGGTGCTTATTATGACTTTATAAACACCTTTTGTTCTTTAATTTGACAATGTCCCTTTTGCTTTGAATTACTTATATGTCTTGATGTGGTTCTTGTTTAGGAATTCTATAAAATAATTATTTAAAAATTCACAGAAACAACCAACTTGAAAACCAAAAAAATTATGATAAGATACGAGTAGTGGTTTGAAAAATCTGTATTTCAACTTCAGACTGTTGATTTAAGCTTAGGGCATAATTTAATAGTATAGTTTCCTTTACACTATTCTAGGAAACCATAAGGCTGATGGAACATGCAGTTAATTTCTCCATCTATCCTTCACAGACCACTACACAAACATATCACCATCTTATAGACACACAGAGTAGGATACTTCCTTCTACTGTCCACATTTTTCCACACTCCTTCTAGATCATCCTGTGTTTTGTAATCTTTTATTTTTACTTACTTTTGAGAAGAAATGTTTAAGATGAGAAGTATCTTTTGGCTGCTACGCATGAAAAGTTTGAAGGTTTCTTCCTGAACAGGGCATCCTTAAATTCTTTTCAGAAAAACTCCCCCAAATCTCTCTCAAAATAACTATCATTTCCAGCTGTCCTTAATGGGACTGCTGGTATTCCAAAGGGCACTGTCTTACTGATTCCCAATCAAAGTCAGGTTTCCTTCAAGAAAAAAATGGTTGTACCCTATGTCTTTACAAGGACTACCTATCATATATAGCAAGCACGTCAATTTAAAATCAATTTCAAGTCTGTGGCTGGAACCAGGGGTTCCGTATATATTCACTCAGTGCTTACTTCTGAAGCAACACGTACACATGTACTTACTGCCACCTCTCAAGTACATACAGAGCCAATGCTTATTTGCAGAATATATGCACACAAATATCTCTGTGTGTAAACTACATCTGAAGGCTGTGATGGCCGTGTCCCAGATGATTAGCATAGTTTTTCTTTCTTTTCTCTTCCTTTTTTTTTTAATTACAGGATAATAATAGCAATAAAACTCAAGGATAAGGCAATACTGACCTCTATCAATGACACATTTTAAAACACTTGAGTTTTAGCTTGTTCAGGCAGAACTGAGAGTAGAGATTAGAACCAAGGGTAAAATACAGCGAGAGAATTAGAATAAAAAGCAACAGCTTCTGTCGAGTTTAAATCGGGGAGAATAGCAGCAAACCTCTTTTGGACTGTGGTCAGAACCACTGTGACATGAGTTGAATGTAGAGACTGTTAGAGCTTGTACTTGACATAACTAGTTCCTGTTTGACCTAAGAAAAAAAGCATAATTGCAACAGACCCAAACAGCAGCAGCAGCAGCAGCCGGGCAGCCAGCAGTGACATTCCACCCCGTAGGAAACAGAAGCCTTACAGAGCACTCACTTTCCCAGGAAGTCCCACACAAACCCCCCTACGTGTTGCGGTGCAGGGACTGACACCTGGTAGGGAGGGTGCAATTTGCGGGAGGCGTGCTTTCTGAGAAAAGGCATAGTCAAAAAACCCCCCACACGTACAAAACAAAACAGCTCGTGGAACCAGGACGTGAGAGTATAAATGGAAAAAAAAAACCAAAACAAAAGCCAGGAAGGAAACAAAACACAAAAAGAAAAGTTACAGAGAGACAGGAGATTGTGGAATGGCAATACAAAAAGCAAACAGTTAGTTATAAAGAAAGTGAATAACCAGACAGCTACAAAACCCTCTACACCACCACTATTTGGGGACAGAAACAAAACTTATAGGGCTGTTCACCACAGAAAAAATGTGGAATTATGGCCCACCCTCCTGTAAGAGGAAGCAAAATCCTGCCCACAGAGAATACAAATTAATGTTGTACTTTCAATTCCATGTTATCTCTAAACTATTTTTCAAACTTTTGCATAGCATGCACCATATTTAAGACATTATTTTTTGATAACTTTCCTCCCATTCACAGCTGAAAAACAATGTCCCCCACCCAGTAATTGCAAGTTACTGAAGAGTGGAAGCATTTCCCTCTTTATTTGAATTTGAACTGAAGGCAGCTTTGCCATCACTGAAAAGGCTTAAGAGAACAGTTTTCTGACTTTCGTGTCATCTTTCTCTCCTCCTATCTTTTCTCCTTCTCTGTTCCCCTATACATACCTCCCTAACAGATGACTCATTTCTTCTCCTCTATGCGTGAAACCGTGTTACTATTTCTCTTCTGATGGCATAAGGTCTAGTTGTCACATATAACTAGCATAAGGAAAAACTCCAGGGAGAGACTCTCGTTTTTGAAAAAATCCCATTTTTGTTAGTATGGTTATTCTCTGAAAGAGACTTATTTCTTCTCATCTTGCTCTACATGGAATAATAGCGGTTTCTGATAAGCACAGCAATATTCACTTTTTTGCTTGCTGACAAATGCTTCTGCAAGCACTAGAGTTCTTCTTGGCATAGCAGAGTCTGAACAGCACAGTCTGAACAGCTGTAGAAGCATTAGAAGTCAAGATAATTTCTAGCTCCCTCTGCACGGACCACAGTTTAAGGACTTTTACAAGCTGAAATTGTCCATTCTTTTCAGGAAACCAAGACTCTAGCTCTAAAACATCAATGTAATATGCCTGGATATATCAGTTCAACCATGAAAGAACAGTTTATAAACAAGGATAGCAGATAAAACCAGGACCAACCTATACATTTAACAGGCATGTTAAAAACTCTGCTTTGTGTAGAAACTCACAGGGAGAAAGCAAGCTTCCAGAGAACAGGGGCTTGGGGGAGCAGGTGAAAACAACTAAGGCCAAATAAAAAGTTCAACAATTATTCAGAAAAGGAGAAATTACTAGTCAAAACGTCTCTACAAAGTATCTGAAACCTTGTATGTTTTTCTCTAGTGCTGTGATTATATTACAGTTCCACCTGAAAAATCATTTCAGATGTTGATACTTTGCTAACTCACCACACTAACAACATGCACCTTAGGTCTCGATCTTGAAGACCTTTCCCATTTCGACTTGCAGAGAGAACATGAATATTCTTAGATTCCCCCACCTTGATTTACATGGCTGCTGGCAATCTCATGACAACAAAAGTAGTGTTTTCTTTGACATAGCTGAAATCCTATTCCAATTATTAGAAAGACAAGAAATTATTTTATCTCAGTACTAGTAGAAAAGACAAGATAAAAAGAGAAGAGGACCACTCTATTTTTTTAAAAGAGCAAAGATCAGCTGGTAAGAAGGAATGGACAGCACTGAATAGTCAAAGTATTCACCAAATTGTTATGGAATGATGTCCAGTCATTTGGGGGTTTTAGGCTTTCATTGATATAGTAAGAGTTTGGTCTGTGACTGAAACAGCAAGAAACTACCACTGTAACATGAAAAACGATAATTGCTTTGCAGATCTCTGGAATGCATCTTTGCAAAGAAAAAGTTCCTTTCTAAGTCTTTGAAGACTGTGTGCCAATGCTTTTACCTGTAAAAGAGAAGGTGGCCCATCTTCATTTCTCTTCTTGTTATTTTTGCTTCGTAGACTATAAATTCTTTTGATTACAGGCTACTTATATGTGTTTATTCAGTCTTTGACACTACAAGTCCCAATCTTGATTAGAATTTCTGAATGCTAATGTAATTAAAAAATCAGAATCGCATTAAAACTGTGCATAAGAAAATTCTCTTCCTGCCATTCTGATCTCCTCTAGGAATCAGATTGAGGAACAACGAGTATTTCTGACTTGCTTTTCCTAAACAGTAATTACTTCTGCACACAGAAATAATTAAGGCACTGTGAACATATTTCTTCCCCCCATCTTACTTCTAATAGAATTTTGTTGCTTATACCCTGTTCCCTAGTCAACTTGCATACCCTAAGAAGATGACATGGTAAACTTCACACCCAAGGTGGGCACCTCTAAGGGACCGAAAAAAGTCACCCAGACAAATATGACGTGTAACTGCTATTTAGCTTTTTCATGTCTATACTTAACGCACCTACTCTATCAACCTATTGCTTGAATGATCTGCTGAATACAGGACGTATCAATGGGCTGAAAGTTATATCATTTAGAAAAAAAGGGAAGACAGTTAAAAAGGATGTATCCTCACTTTTGGATATTCAAGCTTACACCAGAGGTATAGAGAATTTTGGTTAAATAAAGTAACATCTTAAAGAAAGCTAACACGATGCTGCTTACAATTACAAAGAGAGAAGAAACCCACCTAACAAGTTGAACAGTTTCAGAGCTCTGTCATTTTCAAGGAAACAAGAATGGACTTCTTAAAAGAGAGTTTTTCAAATCATTCGGAGAGGCCCATAATTTGACTATCATCAAGCCAATGAACAATAACCATTGCCATCACGCAGAGCCTGAAATGTCCTCTATTCAGTTTCCCTAATCTTCCTGACACTAAATGTAGAGCAATTAAATAGTGATAGGATAGAAGTTAGAAAGACTATTCTGGCACAAGGCAAATGGGAATAATCAAATTTCCATTTTGATGTTCCAAGGTAGTGATTCTTCATTGGGAATCGTAAAGTAAAAAAAAAACAACAACAAAACCAAACAGGTATTACTGCCTAGAAACTCTCTCTTGATCCACTGTAAGGTGAGAAACTGACAGAAAACAGAATTTGTTTCAGGTCTTTCCCAAGATCTGCTATTCATAATTGTGATACAAATGTCATGGAATCATAATAAATTATAATTGTTGTTTGGGACATTAAAGTCTAGGAAAAATATCTGAGCACCCTGGCTCCAACAGAAAGACAGAAAATGCTGAGAAGTACTGAATCACGTTTCATTTGGACAAAAACAAAAGTGTTCACTCAGCTTCACATTAGCCAAAGTTTACCTGTGTCCCTACCAGTACGAAGAGTTTCAATGCCATGTGTCCGAAGAACCTGAGTAAGTAGTATCGCAAGCGCTTAAGAGTAATTTTTCTTATTTGTGTTTTGGAGAACTATGCCTGAAGAATTTATTAAATCAAGAGAACAGATTGCTCTCCAAACACAGCACAGCACTGGTGATTTTTCATACCATTTCCATTCCCTTAAAGCTCTGTCTACGCTTCTAGTTCTACCTATACCAGCCCTATTTTTGAGCATCCAGGTAATGAAAGCACACAAGTAAGACACCTTTTTGCTTACAATCTACCAAAATAAAGGCCTGAAGGCAGAAAAACTCTAAACAGACTTTCCCAAAACAGGCACTCTAAGGTTTTTAAGACAAGAAAAATAGACTAAGTTATCTCTAACTTCAATCATCTCTTTTGCGCTCCTATAGTAACTTTATACCGTTCTCACCTCTCCAATTCTGCTATCTTCTTATCCTTATCATTCTTCTCATTTTCCATCTCTTTCAAGATTTCAAGAAGACGATCCACTTCAGCTTGAGCCTTGCTAGATTCTTCCCGATACCGTGTTACCTCCCTTTCCAGCTGCTGCATACGGTCACTCAGCTCGGGGCTGGCCCTAGCCTCCAGTGTTGCCTCATGAGCCTGTAAGAAAAAGGTTCAAGAAAAAACACTTCGTTCACACATACATATTTTACAGATACTATGATGACTGCAAAATGCTATCTAGATATCTATTTCAAAATGGCAAGATTAATTATTATGCAGAAATAAATACATGGTGCATATGCTACTTTTAAGTATGGGGAAATATTTCTTAGGAAGAGAAAAATTCAGAAACAAATTTAATTTTTTTAATTCAGTCCAAAATAAATTTCAGTGATTTTTTGATCTGAAACAGAATCGACATAAGAAGTAAAAATATGAAAAAAAAAATTTCTTTGAAAGGAAAGAAAAAGCAAAGTGTGACTGAGTATAAAAATTCCTAAAACACACTTCTGAAACAGTGATACAACTGTAGAATTAGTTATCTGAGGTATTTTTAACCTAAATAATCTAGAAAAACAGATCAGAGGTTAATAGCCTTCAATAACTACATCAGTATGCAAAGTGTCAGATAGATTTGCACAAATGGTGCTGATGTACTGAAGTCCTCACTAGTTATATGAGCCATAAAGACTAGGGCTAAAATGAGTATGGCTGCCTACAGAAAATATCTTCACCTAGTTATCTAGCTAATAAGTTTTTTTTAAATCAAGCTATGAGAAGAAAAAGCATCAGAGGATTGAGGATAAAATGATCTCAGTTAAGAGCTTTTGTTTTCTTTTTAATGGCTTAGTTTGTTAATTTATTAATAAAATTAATTCAACAGTTCCCAAGCATATTAGAGACAAAGAAAAGGCAGTATTTATGCTGGAGTTTAAACCAGCAGACCAAGGACTATCTTTTCATTCTCCCCCTGCCCTTCTGCTCTTGGATCTTCAACTGCTATTGCTGTATCAATTAAAGCTATTTCAGAATTGCTCAAATTTGCTTTAGTGAATAGCAGGTTTGGTGAAGCTATTCTGCCAACCAAGATGGCCTGCAAACTCAAGGCCTTTCTCTTCCCTGAAACTAACCTACGACAGAAAATAAGACTACAGACTTTCTTCCCCCGCTGTGTGCAGCCGTGTAATGTTGTTTTACAAGCTGCCAATGTTCTGCTCCAAAGCACACTAAGTCTAAATCCAATAGTATAGGACTCTGCTGCTTTTAAAGGTAATCGGACAGAACTGCAGCAGCATAAACCTCAGGGTTAGAAGCTGCTGCTTCCAAAAAACCAAATAACAGCAAAAATATACTTGGCTAAATCTGTTTAGTTATTTAGTTAAGACTGGAGGAAAATATCCATTCGTTGACCCCAACATTCTTGCCTTGAAGTCTCTTGTTTTTTTAATTAGCTCTGTTAAAGCCAAGGCCACATTCTAGCGAAATCCAGGAGAATCTCAGAGCAGAATATTCTAGGACTGAAGAAGGCCTTGATGCCTGTCTTTACTGGGACTATGACCTTTGGATGGATCTTGGTTGTCCAAATACTGGAACGCTTCATATTCCAAGGCCTTGGCCCTGCAGCAGCCTGCCTGAGGGTCGATGCTAAACTGGTTTTTGTTTGTTTGGTTGGTTGGGTTTTTTTTGAAGCAGAAATTCCAGAAAGCTGGATAATCCACACAGTATTTTATCCTAGAATTGGATTCCCTGGGACTGGCAATCCTCAGGTCTCCCAGGCAGGTCTCAGCCAGAGTGCCCAACAACCATAGATCCTGGAAGAACAGAACCCTTTCCTGAGGCAATGTGTTTAGGAAGACTTAAAAGGCTCCCCACTTCTGAGAGACTTTCAAGTCAAGCACTGCTGCTACTCTGTCACTGAGCTGTAAAATCTGAAAATCCTGCTTCTGACTGAGACCCAGCTCCACGTGCATCTCTGGTGAGCCTGGAAGCTTTGAGAAGCCTTTTGGAAGTAGGACTGTCTATGCTTCCACATGCCTTACTGGCCCATAAGCACTTTGAATTATAAACTCTTGGAAAGGGCTCTCTAAGGCAAGTGAAAGTCTAAATAATGTGTTGCCAAGATGATGCAGATTCCAGGAGGACACTGCAGCAATGAGACTGTTAGGCATGTCGGTTCCATGAACAGCTGCAAGCGTCAGGAAACATACTCTGCTTTTGAAGGAGAGTGTTGGTGGGTGTTCCCGAAATGCCTTATTGGGATTCACAGCCTGCAGGAAATATGAAATATTTGATTTCATTTTGTTTTCAACTATACCTAAATTTCAAACAGAAACTCCATCCTTCCCTCCCAAATACTGTTTTGCAGGAACTGGGAATCTGTTTTTTGGAGGCATCTATAAATCTGCTGGGGGGCATCTATATTCTCCTAAGAGACACTATGTACAAAGTCTGGTTTTCACCAGACACAGAGCATGAATTCTTCTGTACTGGATTTAGGTATGTTTCCAACATCTCAAATTGTTTGTTTTAACAAATATTCCTCCAGGATCTTTAATGACATCCAAAATACATAATCAGATAATCAAGAAATTTCTTTTTAAAAAAGCAAAGTTAGGCTGTTAGCCTGGATTACTAAACTCTCTAATTCAAAATAAGTTATAAGACCTAATGCAATTCTACTGTCAGGCCAGTCCTGATTTATATTACTCTGTGCTCATAAAAGCATCTCCACAACAACCCAAGAGACACTACTGAGAAGAGGAAATAAATTTTCTTTTTTAGAAAATTAGCCAACAAGTCAGTGTGTCTGGTTCTTATAGAACGAAAGGGCTATTTACACGACATAAATTATTAGTTAAGACACGTAACACATGTTATTTGTATATAATACACGTAAGTACGGATACTTTCACCTAACACAAAGAGAACGTTATGTGGTATGGTATAAACTGGAGACCACTTCCTGAGTTGCGAATTACTGACTGAGTGACTTTGGTCCATTTTGTGGGTTATGTACAAAATACGTGTTACATGACCATATCTAAAATCCTACTGGATTCATTTATTGTATAGGAAAGAAAACCAATGCATTTAGAGGTTTCCCACAAACTCACATCAAGATCTGGAACAGAAGAAATTGGCTACCTTCCCAATGCAACATTGCGCAAAATAATTCAGCAGTATTTTTTTTTTAACCAAAAAAGAAAGTTAAACACAAATAACAAATTCCTATATTCGCAGTAAAAAAAACAAGCAACCACATACAGCTTCCCCTGCCCACCAAAGGTGTAAAAAAATTCCAAAATAAGGCAGTAATTTCATTTTCAAAATAGAATGGACATATAAAGTGACAAATGCACTAAGGCAGCTTCTGCTGTGTTAAGAGACTAAGAAGTGCATTTCAATAGGTCCAACTTTCATTGCTGCCTGAGACAGTATTCCTAAATCAGCAACTTCTTAACATAGTTACAAACAAATATGAAAATGTATAAAAGCAGGATAAAAAATTACATAAATTGAAAGAGCGGCTTGCCTAGGGTGAAGGGAACATTGCACCTACTCCTCTGACAAATGAGAAATATGACAAGGTAAGCCTACACAGGCCATTGAGTTTACCTCATTACAGGCTATTTTAAACCTCGTAACTGTTGCTACTGACCCTGTCATTAGCTCTCTGTGTCTGTTCCAGTGTGGAGTGAAAAAGGTGAATTTAAGCTACTTTCAAGCACACAGACTTGCATGCTTGATTCTGCATTGATCTGCATGAGAAACACAGTCACTTTTTAGCTAGAAAGCAGCACCTTCTTAAGCTATGTTTTTATTAGCAAAGCTCATCTGATCAGTATTAAACTTTGCCAGTGTGAATTTAAGTTCAAATTCTAAGTGGTTCTGGACTGAGAATAGTTTAAGCTTACTACTCAGTTTAAGCTTACTACTCTGGATATGCTCTTAAAGTTCTTAAGAGTGACTATAAACTAAGAGGTGGTTTAATATCTTCCTGCTTTTCTGCTCATAGCCATCATTTCCCATCTGGAATGGGGTAAGTGATGGCCTGAGTGCTTCAGGTACCTAAAGAATAAAAGAAAGAGTGATTGTTCCTCAAATAAATGTACTATAACTCCTATTGCTTCCACAGAAAATCAGATGACAAAGCCAACTTCCACAACTAAACCAAAGATAACCAATGTTTCACAGAAATAACCACTATTTACAGATGGAAAGGAGAAGATGACAAAACACATTTAGAAGAATTTTCTAAGTTGATATTTCTTGTGCCAAAAAAGTCTTTACTAAGAGGAAAGGTGATCTTACACAGTTTAAAGTGTGCCAGAGGCAGGGGAAAAAACAATAGCACAGATCTACTTTAAAAGTTCTAAAATATAAGTAAAAATTCCAAACACTGTAACTAAGATTCCAAATCAATATTCCTAAAAGATTAACTTAATCAAACAGCAAATAATTCACAGCAAACGCTTTCTACTTTTACCTATGAATTGAGACAGCAAATTCAGTTTAACATTTCACGTACAACTGTTGCCAAGAGCTTCTGGCCACAAAGTAGAAGTTCCCAAGAATCTGAAATCCCTTTTTAATCCACCCTCCTACCTCCAAGTGTGCCTCACGTCTCCTAAAAATAGTAAATGCACACGCAAATACAAAAATATATTATGACTATTTACTGCAAAAGACAAAAACACATACAACCATTTTCTTTATTTTTCCTATTGTGAAGGCAGCAATTCAAGTGATAAAATGTGTGTGTTGCCTTCTATCATGTCTTTATTAGTTTCAACAAAGTCATAAATTTGAAAAACAACCAGACTTGCTCCTCCGTTAGTTCCAACGCTCTAAACACTGTGTGCTGTAACAGCTTTTCAAAGGGGCTGCATGGGAAGTTAGAGGGTCAGAGAATTCTGTGATATACTATGTAACAGAAAAACTTGAGTCTGTCACAGAGAGTTGTTTGTTAACTTATTATTGACAAAAATCTTTTACATGGCTTGTCTCTGTTAATGTGACTGTAAATTTTTGACACTGAAAAAGCAAGTATTTGGTTGGAATCATTTGATAAAGAAGGCTGTAAGTCTAAATAACAGAAAGATGCCTCAAGAAAAACCATTACTGAAAAAAACGATCTCTTCAGAAAGATATGAGTTCCCATTGTCATTATTAATCATTAACAGTTTGCTCTCATTGGAATTTACACCAACACAAAATGCTTACAAAGACAGGAGGAACATGCCCAGATGATGGCTGCCTTTGTGAGTGTGCTTCAGCCCCCTTAGCCATGCCTCCTCTGAACCAGGATTTGCTCATCTGGCCACAGGCTACAGTTTTACAGAAACAGTGCTTCATTCAACGCGCAGAAGGGAATTACTCAAGTAATGAGCTGGTATTCCATATTTATTCTTTGATATTCAGGTATGGCTCTACGCCTTATTTACTCTAAATGATGCAAATGACACTAAAAAAATACAATTCCTAATTTTCTTTCTATCATACTAATCAGAACTGTAGGCTATTTCTTGACAAACAGTAATTAACTTCACTTCTCAACACCACTGGTGGGAAGTGAGAATGCGTTACTACACCTGTTGTGCAGATGAAAAACTGACACGGAAGAATATCCTGCCTTATTTTCTTAATGCTTTCCTACTATTAAAAAAAGATAATGTATCATCTAATTCCTCTAGATTACTATCATCTTCCTTATATAACTTTGGCTCATTCTTTGAGCATTTTTCACACAATACTGAAGACTGCAGGAGTCTGGCAGACAATAATTTCGTTATAAAATATTATTAACAACTACCTCACTATGAAAAATGAGAAAGGCCACATAATGTTGCATTGGCTGTTTCATAGCTTTTAGATACTTAATTTTTCAGAATGAATGTTATCTTAACAACGTTTCTGGGAGGGGAAGAGAAGGTAAGTTTAATCTCCTAGGTATAAGAAAATTGGGGGAAAATCCCTCCAATTTTCCACTGCATGAGATGATGCTGACATTGTAATGAACCATCAACAGGACTGGAACTTTAAAAGCCACCACACAGAAGTGTCTTGGACCTTATCCTCTAAGTTGGCTGTATCATACCAGGGAATAAATCACACAGTTTCTTCCCACATTTTGTATTTTCTGATTTTAGAGTAATGGGGAGTCTCAGAAATTTTGCATGCTATTAAAGATTTTGTAGAGAACTTACTCTCCTGGGCACAAACTCTCCTGCCTACTTGCACCAAGTACAATCATTTTGTACTGTATCTCATTTCCCCAACATTTTATCAACATTATTTAGCCAGGTTCAAATTCCACTCCTCCTATCCAGGCAGATTCCATTATTCTACCAGTTCTCCTCACCCTTTTCCTACCATTTTTTTTTCAGGTTTGGGGGCTTTTTTTTCACGGTTAGCTCTATGAAATAGCACCTGTAATCCCATGTCTTCTGCCCATATGCAACGCCCTCCTCATCCCATATCTTCCCCGCATCCAAGGTTCCGAACAATTTTGTTGGTAATCCTATCTACTCATTCCCTCAGCAAAATCCAACCTGTTTTTCTCCTCCCAGTGGTTAACTTTCAGTACTGGCTTCCAATCCTAACAGATTATTTGTCCTGATCTGTTCTGCACACCAAGACACTGATCCTTGCTTCTTCTGTATTTGTATCAAAGACCTGCTTGGAATCACCATGGCATTTGGTGAATAGTCTGCTTAGCTGTATTGGGTTTGCATGGCAAGGTTTTGGTGGTGGTGGGGCTACAGCAGTGGCTTCTGTGAGAAGACGCCAGAAGCTTTCCCCCATGTCTAATACAGCCAATGCCAGCCAGCTTCAAGACAGACCCACCACTGGCCAAAGCTGAGCCCATCAGTGATGGTGGTAGCGCCTCTGTGATAACATACTTAAGAAGGGGAAAAACTGCTGCACAACAGCAGCTGGAGGAGAGGAGTGAGAATATGTGAGAGAAACAACTCTGCAGACACCAAGGTTAGTGAAGAAGGAGGGAGAGGAGGTGCTCCAGGTGCCAGAGCAGAGATTCCTCTGCAGCCCATGGTGAAGACCATGGTGAGGCAGGCTGTTGCCCTGCAGCCCACAGAGGTTAACAATGGAGCAGATATCCACCTGCAGCCTGTGGAGGACCCCACGCCGGAGAAGGTGGATGCGCCCAAAGGAGGTTGTGACCCCATGGAGAGCACGCTATGGAGCAGGCTCCTGGGAGGACCTGTGGACCCATGGAGAGAGAGGAGCCTGTGCTGGAGCAGGTTTGCTGGCAGGACTTGTCACCCCACGGGGGACCCACGCTGGAGCAGTCTGTTCCTGAAGGACTGCACCCCAGGGAAAGGACCCATGCTGGAGCAGTTCATGAAGAACTGCAGCCTGTGGGAAGGACTCACGTCAGAGAAGTTCGTGGAGGACTGTCTCCCATGGGAGGGACCCCACGCTGGAGCAGGGGAAGAGAGCGAGGAGGAAGGAGCGGTAGAGACATGATGAACTGACTGCAACCCCCTTCCCTGTCCCCCTGCACCGCTTGGGGGGAGGAGGTAGAGAAATTGGGAGTGAAGTTGAGCCCAGGAAGAAAGAAGGGGTTGGGGAAAGGTGTTTTAAGATTTGGTTTTTATTGCTCATTACCCTACTCTGATTTGATTGGTAATAAACTAAATTAATTTCCCTGAGTTAAGTCTGTTAATCCTGTGACGGTAATTGATGAGTGATCTCCCTGTCCTTATCTCAGCCCACGAGGCTTTCGTTATATTTTCTTTCCCCTATCACGCCAAGGAGATGAGTGACAGAGCGGCTTGGTGGGCACTTGGCATCCAGGCAAGGTCAACCCAGCATATTAGCATTGCTGCTGCCTGCTCAAATGACCTGACCTAGAAGAGGCTGTGGCAATGGAGACACGTGGAGGTCTTCCTGTCTCTCCAGGGTGGGGTATAACCAGCACGGGTGGAATCTTTGGGAAGTTTCATTGCTAAATCTCTCTACTGAGCATGTACAAATAGACAATGCATTTAATCTTTCACCAATTCAGGTAGCTTTAAACAGGGGCATCAAAAATATCTGTTACAAGGACCAAATCTTTTAATAAAAAAAATACTAGTGCTACAAAACAATTAAAACCAACGTATTTCTGTATTTTGTGAGGTTATGGCTGAAAGTTTCTTTCAAAAAGACACAATACCAAACAAAATCTCAGACTGAATCTCACAATGTAAGAAACTTCAGCTAAAAGATTTAAAAGGTTTTGTAAAACCATAAATAATTGATAAAAGAATCTATTTAATAGGATGCATTAAACAAGTCTAGTAACAGACTGTACCAGTGTAATCTACAGGACAGGAGGCTAGCAAATTATTTTAAAGTGGAGGAATGTATCAATTTACCAGAAAAACCTTGAGTCTCCTTTTCATACCCGAACACACAATACTTTTGGGGAAAAAATATTCTATCACGAAATACTAAATAATCCTTCAAATGCCATATCCACTAACCTTATATCCTTTAAGAAAAAGATGTAATTTTTTTCTAATCTTTGTGCACCAAATACCTTAGAATATTTACTAATAACTGTTTTTACATATAATAAAAAACTCAAAATGCAGTGTAGGAGTTTTTATGCCCTAGTTGACTATTCAGTGGTATTTCTCATAGTCCTAACAAAATGTTTTTCCCTATTGCACACACAACTCTCCCCAAATCTAGTCCCATAAATGCATTGTATTATCTGCTCTATTAAGATAATTTGTAATTCAGGATGTCGCAAAAGCTGAACTACAAAAGCACCAGGAATTCTCTGACCTTCAGACAACGATTGTCGGGAGACGCAGCTATGTTTACTCCGAACATTGTCAAGAGTAACACAGATACCGGCTTTCTGAAAGTTTTGTAACACAGTTTTTGATGCACACAGTCACAAAAGAAATCTCTGATGAAAACCACCTTGGATTACGTAATTTACAGTGCCAAGACATTATTATACAAACACTCCTTGAAAGGAGTGCTCTTTGACACCAAACAGAAGGTTGGTAATAGGATCCAAAATTAAACTGACATAGTACCAGTAAGCTTAACGGTTACACAAGTTTTCAAGCATTCTTTTACTTGCTGTAACTTAATTATTATGTCTTAATGCACTGCTGGACATGGTGTTACAGAATACTTTCACGCAGGAAGCTTGATTTGCATGGAAATTCTACATTCTTGCTCTGAAAATGCACAGACAATGGAGATGAAAGAAAAGGTACAGGACAGTTCACACAACTGCAGCAAAGGGAAACAAACACATTGGCACAATATTAAGCTCTCCAAATGAAACTCAAGTTAGACTAATGCAGCCAAAAAGCAAAAGCATCTCAGAAGGCTTTTTTTGAGCGGGACTGGTCAGACATACAATAGCATTTTGTTTGTAACCATACCATCTATACCGACTACTGAATTTATTTACCAATATACTCTGTGTTGGCCCAAATATAAAAGCACAGGTGAATACACATGCAACACAGAAAATTAAACGGGGTTGGCAATAGCCTCCCAGTTTGCCAGGGAACTTACTGGCTTGGATGGATGACTCAATAAAACTTCAGGATGCTAAAGGGAGAAAGAAGATAGGAAAAGATGGGGAAAATTGGGGATAGGAACAGTGCAAGAGAGAAAAAAAAAAGATGCAACAAGAAAAAAATTTAAAATAATAGCTGCAACATTAATTTACTAAGACAACAGAATTTTCATTTGTGGGTTTACCGTGTATTACTAACCAGCTTTTGAAACATGACAAATATGGAGAGTTACCCTCATGCGAGTTCCAAACTTGATCTTGATTTCTCAGTTTAACAGTTTTGTCCAGTCCTCAAATACTTAACATTGTCCTTTGTTTGGGTTTACGGATGACAGTTTTACAGGTTGGGCAGGACTTCTAGTGCTTCACTTACACCAATTACAAGACAGCGAAATGGTTTAGAAAACTAATTCAGTAACTGGCACTATCTGAACACTGAACCGAACTGCTGATTTTTTACTTTTAGTTTTACAAGACATCCTGTTTTCCCTGATGGCGTTTTTCTTTCTAGGTTGCTGTCGTGGTTTCATTTGGGATAGAGTTAACTTTTTACTAGCAACTGGTGCTATGTTTTTGGATTTGGGATGAGAAATACTTTTGACAGCGCACTGACGTTTTTAGTTGTTGCCTGGCAGTCAAGGCCTTTCCTGTTCTTTATATGGCCCTGCCAGCGAGTATGCTGGGGGTGCACAAGTAGCTGGGGTGGCACACAGCCGGGACAGCTGGCCCCAACTGACCAAAGGGCTATTCCATACCATGTGATGTCATGCTCAGCATATAAAGCTGGGAGAAGAAGGAAGGGAGGGGACGGGACACATTCAGAGTTATGGCGTTTGTCTTCCCAAGTAACCATTATGCGTGATGGAGCCCTGCTTTCCTGGAGATGGCTGAACAGCTGCCTGCTGATGGGAAGCAGTGAATGAATTCCTTGGTTTTCTCTGCTTGCATGTGTGGCTTTTGCTTGACCTGTTAAACTGTCTTTATCTCAACTCATGAATTTTTCCTCTCTTTTACTCTTGTGATTCTCTCCCCCATCACAACTGGAGTGAGCAAGTGGCTGTGTGGTTCTAGGTGCTGGCTGAGGGTAAACAGCAACAGTTGCTTTGGTGAATACATAATTTATCGTCCCTTCTTTGAAAAAACTAGTCATCAGCTGAGAACAAAAAAATAGTATTTCTATTTCATCTACCAATATTATCAATAATATTTTCAGTTGTGGCAGGAAATCCATGTTCACAAAAATAAAAAGCACCAGAGCCTTTATTAGACTAACTGAGCTTAATCTTGGGAAACAGTTTGGGTCAACACTTCATTCAGTCATTTTTTTCCTCTCTTTTGAAAGATACTATCCTCCTGAACTTGAAAGAAGAACACCACAGCAGAAAAAAACATCCTCTGAGTGAGTTTGTTGAATCTAGAGGTATTTTCCTGGCAGGGAATCACTGCTAACATTTTATGATGAAAAGTTCCTAGAACTGCACCAAGGGGAAGTTTGTTAACATATGGGTTTGGACTCTTTCTTTTCTCTAACCTTGATCCCTTTCAAATAAGGAAAACATCCATAGGGAGAAAAACTATGCACTGGAAATGAAGGCAGACAAAAATCCACTCATCTTTACTGAGACAAATTCTAACAGTAGTCAGTGTCTCCAAGATTAGAAAAACAAAATGAAACAAAGCATATTGTTTGGGAAAGAGAGAAAAATCTAGGAAGAGTGTGTCCTGAAGAAAAACAACTAGAAGAAAACTTTTTCACTACAAAACTATTACATTAAAATAGAAGTTTGAAAAAAGTTTCCTAAGGGAAAAAAAAGCCACAAAGCATAAAACCACTGCACAGAAAAACAGGGGGAGAACCCCCTGTGTGTGATTTCCCTCTAATGATTCCATCTCAGCAGAAAAAGAGACTATTTAAGACAGGACACCAGGCCATGTAAACTCAACAGGGATTTACGGCTTGCTTTCAGCATTAGAAGCTCCCACAGTATCTCCTGCTGGCAGCAGGCTGACAATTGAGCATACAAGCAATGACAGCAGAATAATTAGAACATTAAGCACACAGATTTGCATAACCACAGTAGCATTATTAAAAAAACCCAACCCCAAACATGAAAAACATTGCGGTTTTATTAGCTGAGACAGGGATCAATAGAAAACGGTCATTAGTAAGAAGAACAACAGTAACAAAGAGAAGTGGACACCAAGACAGACACTGGAGACTGCTTACATGGAAAGAAAAATAGTATCAGCAAGTTTTCAGCACCCCTGCACTCCACTTGGTTAATAAGATTTCATTTAAGTATAAATTAAATGCCTTGTACAGAAAAAGTGGAAGCTTGCACTGTTCATGATTTCTCAAAGGCCCACTGTTTAGAGATTAGCAAGAGTTTTTTTCGAAGGACCACCGAAATCTTTTTTATCATCTAATGGCTTAAGAGTAGTCCAATTCAGCCTCTTTTGTCAGCTTCTTAACTTCTAAGGCTAATAGGTTTAACTGAAAGTGCTCAAACTGTTCAGTGGAAATAAGAGGCAAGGAAACAAGATTGATATTAGACACATCTCTGTTCAAACTGTAAGGGAAACAACCTAAAAAGAAAACCTATTTGCCATTTGCTGTTAAGAGCAACACAAGAAAGTCCATCCTACATGTGTCTTATGCAAAACAGCAGTAAGATAATGTAATAAAACTCAACATCTAATTGTCTAAACATCTAATTAGATTTTAAACTGAATGCTCTTGTGTAGCCATTAGTTTTAAGGTTAATTGTGACAGTTATTTGCAATGGTTAACAATGCAGACGTGTAAAACTGAGTTTTTAGAAGCTTTACATTGTAGCTGGATTATCTATCATAATAATCATAGAATAGTTTGGGTTGGAAAGGACGTTTAAAGATCATCTAGTCCAACCTGCCTGCAATGAGCAGAGACATCTTCGACTAGATCAGGTTGCTCAGAGCCCCGTCCAACCTGACCTTGAACGTTTCCAGGGATGGGGTATCTACCACCTCTCTGGGCAACTTGTTCCAGTGTTTCACCACCCTCATTGTAAAAGATTTCTTCCTTGTATCTGGTCTAAATCTACCCTCTTTTAGTTTAAAACCATTACCCCTTGTCCTATCACAACAGGCCCTGCTAAAAAGTTTGTCCCCGTCTTTCTTATAAGCCCCCTTTGCAAGGCCACAATAAGGTGTCCCCAGAACCTTCTCTGCTCCAGGCTGAACAATCCCAGCTCTCTCAGCCTGTCCTCACAGGAGAGGTGTTCCAGCCCTCTGATCATTTTTGCAGCCCTCCTCTGGACCTGCTCCAACAGGTCCATGTCCTTCCTGGGCTGAGGACTTCAAAGCTAGATGCAGTTCTCCAGATGGGGTCTTACCACAGAGCGGAGGACACTTCAAGGATGACAGGGAACTAATCCACCTTGAAAATGTCAAACTGCCTGAATAAATATGCGTTTAAAGAGGGAAAGCCTTTTAAAAATACATTTTTCTACATTTCTGCAAGTGACAAAAAAACATTGGCAAATTAAAAACTGCTGGAAAAAAGTTTATTAAAGACATATCTAAACTGACTCATAAAACATATTCAAGTGGTTGCTAACTATATTTTCTTGAGTAACTAAGAGTAACTGTGAGTTGGTTCTAGGAAGCAGGGAGGATCAGTGGTAGAAGTGGGCTCTTTCATACTGCTCAATGAAAGCAAATGCACGGTTAACTACATGAAAACGTACTTGGGTCCTAGAAGTTTTTTTCCTTTATAAAAAGCTGTTGTGGACTGACTTCTTATCACCAAAAAAATCCTTCAACTGAATTTGAGTTTTCCCTTGAATAAGAAGAATGCAGTAGCCCAATATGACACAGTATTTAGAAAAGGAACAAAGTAATGATGTTTTTGTCCCAGTCGGACTTTTGAGAGAGTACTTTAAGGTCTCTGCACAGAAAACAATTGTCCAAATGCCCTAGTAAGCAATAACGCCTGAAGCAGAGGAGCAGATACCCAGAATATTACGGAAGGGCTTTATATTGCACATAGGTAATGGGAGACTATCAATTTTCTTTACTTGTAGAACTGAAACCATCCTGACTGAATGAGGTTAGATAGCTTCTTTGGATGGGAAGATGCAAATCTATTTCTTGTTACCACACAATGCATTTACAGTCATTATTTTTCTTAGAACCAAATTAAGAATACAGTTATTTGTCCCATAGCTATACTGTACAGTTAACAGCGCTCTTTACATTTGAGCTGTTTTCCCATTTTAACCCTCAGGAAAAGGATCACAGGAGAATAATTCACCCTCTTAATTATTTCCTGGAAAAAAAGAGATTAGATTATAAAAATATATGGTCTGATGAACTGGCTCAGTGTCCTTATGTAATGTTCCTGAATGCCAGCTACTAAGCACGATCCTCTCTCAAATGGAATGAGCAGAGGTAGGCTTAAAGGAATTATAACAAAGAGCTGTCGTCGCAGTGCAAATTAACTGCATGTTCACCTTTTAGCTAGCAGTGCTTCAGATTTGGTTGACTTCCACACCCGCTTATACTACTGATATACTCACTGCTTATAGTGAGGCAAACAATCTCAGGGGAAGCAGTGAAAAGCAGTACATTTACAAATGCTAAACATACAGACATAGTCCCTAAATAATTGAATTTCCAAAACTGTTTTTTCAACTATTTGTTACGTGCTCTCCCATTTAGTAATGACTTTTTTTTTTTTTAGAGTACTTGTATCAAGGTTCTCCACTGCAGCTGTCTACCTACAAACTAATACTATCATCCAATTGTTAAAAAAATCTCTGGCAAATCGGCAAATCTTAGCTACAATATATTCCTCAACTCATTACCAGTATCACACTGACAAAGGGTGAAACTGCAATTAATGACAGAGAATTCAAATGAAAGGGTCCTTCAGGACTTCTGAAATACTCACCCACTCTATGGTACACTGAAAAGAGCCTGTGAGAGTGATTAAATGTGCACAACTATCTTTTCTTGCTATTGTGCTTTGTTGATGCTGAATAACAGAACTGTTTATTTTGTGTAATAGAATTAGAAAAGGCAAAAATGGGTCTAGATATGCAGATATGGAGTTTCACTTAGACAGAATTCCAATGTGCATTAACACCCACCTTGCACCCACACTATAAAAATCCTAAATAAGTCTTAACTGATGACTCAAAATTTGATCTCACATTCATTTGAGGAAGTAGGACAGAGTTCCAAACTACAGCACAGGCACTGCTCCTTTTCCTGGGTAGATGTAAAGAAACAGCTAGAACACCACAACCAAGACTTAAATGCCTTCAAAAAATTGTTTTGCCTTTTGTCTTGTTCTAATTTTATAAATAGAAGTGTTACAAATAGAAGTATTTCAGTAAGCGTGTTTTGTGCTTCTTTATCACCTGCTCTTTTAAAATCAAAAAGTTACAATCAAATCAAAGTTCCTCTAAACAGTGCAGTATTTATGCGACTCACGGCTAAAATAAAGAAGGCTTGCAATGCAAATATAACCCAAAGACTGTTCAAATAAATTAGCTTGCTTGTAATAGAGTATTATTCTTCTGAACAGCAAACTTGCACCAATGTATCAGCTATGACTGGCAATGAAATTAAAACAAAAGATCACACACTTCACTGATGATATATTCTTTTCATTTGTTTTTATGCATGCCTACAGGCATCTGAATTTATCACACTAACACTTACGTGCGTTGATAATTGATATGTGAAATGTTTAGCTGTTAAATTTTCAGCTGTTACACCAGTTTAGTGGTACAATTACTCCTACAAACTGTACTGAAGCAGACCAAGTCTTTAATTCCTAGTACCTGTTAAAGAAAAAGTCAACAGCACTGTTATTGCATGTAAATGAAGTCCAAAATTAGCAGCAGTCTGAAAATTACTTTCTGATGGGCTTAACTTGTAATATGGTTTGCATAGATACAACTTCACAGTACTTACTGAAAAGCAATTTACAGAATTCAGACTTAAGACCCAAAGTTTTCTGTGCAGACATGGCCAATTCATCTAACGCTGAATGTTGACACCACATCTCTAATATGAAGTAAGATTACCTTCTTCAGTTGAGTTTCCATCTTCAAACATTCTTCCTTTTTCTGTTCCAATGCAATTTCCAGCGTCTTGAGTCTTGAATCTTTCTTCAGTCCTGATGAAGCTAAGGATGAAGCATGTTCCTTCAGATCCAGTAAGGATGTCTAAAATAAAAGATGTAAAATAACTACCACGTAAATATTCTTTATGTGCAATACCTAGTTTCTTTTTTGTCTTCTTCCTATCACTTCACACTATGTTCAGGATCCAACTTAGAACAACATATTTTGTCAGGATGTTCACGCCACTGATTAAGACAGCTTGATTTAATCCAGGTTTTCATGATCAAAAGAAAACCTTGTCTAAATTAATTTAAAAATCATTTTTAAAGATGGAAGATTCTGTAAACTGGAACTAGTGCTTCGTTGACAGTCATGTTTAAGAAACAATAGTCTTAATTAAAATCGCATTTAAAAATCATATGTGGTTGACAGATTTAGCCACGGTATCTAAACCTGAGCGTTCAAAGCTTTTCTGTGTACAACTGCTATGAGGTGAAACTGATTCATGCTACCTATCTCCAAAAGACAACTAAACTTCTTGTTTTCTGAGCCATTTTTGGGTTGGTTTTTTTTCCTGTCAAACACTGACTTTCACATAGACAAAATCTTAGCACTTCCAGGGTGCATATTTTTTATATTGTTTTCCTTTGTTTGAGTTTTGAAAAAAAGATTGTAAGTAGACTTGAATCTTACAATTCCAAGAGAGGAAAAGAGAATGTTTATATTTCTCAAATATAATTAGGTTAATTTGTCTAGCCACCTGGCTCATTACCAACAACCAACTTAACTGTCAAAAAAGGACTCTTCAGAGTCAAAAGAACTAGCTGTCTTGTTTGCATAAAAGAAAAAAGATTATCTGCAGGCTTTTGGCACCCACAGCTTTGATCAACCTCTGCCCTTTCCTCCCTACATTTAGACAGGAACAAGCTTGGTCTCTGCCTTCAGTTGTCCATAAGCACAGCTCCAGTAAATGCCATCATTGAGCATCAGTCATTCGCCGCTAATACGATTAACTGCTGCAAATAAGGGGCCTGTGTGCTATCCATGAAAGGGTGGTTCTGAAATATTTACGCTTTGAAAAATTCTCAAACAATGTATTTTACTAGATAAACTTGTTGAAAGACCATTACTATATAAAGGAACAGTTCTCTTCATCTAAAATATAACATATACGTCTACACCAAACAATTCTAACACAACAGATTCATTCTGCTGGTCAACCTCTTTCTCTGTGAGATCTCCTTGTAAAATGCTGACTTTCTCTTTCAGGTCCTTAATGTCTTTTTTGTAGTTGTCGATCTCTTCCTGTTTTTCTCGTTCATCTCTGTCACGTGTCTCCTTTAAGCGCTCAATGGTCCTTTCCTGACAAAAGAAAGCACTCTTTGAAGAAAATCCCTCGTAGTCAGTTCAACTTCTGACACTTCTTATCACAACATTTCTTACACACTGTAGACAAGGAGGAGCAGTGTAGGATATTGCCATTTTCTTTTCTTTATGGTTGTAAAACAGATCCCCAAGAAGGAGGAAACTTGAGAAATCTATGGATTCATGGCTAAGAAATACCAGGCTTTCTGTATCTCTGAAAGTTCACAGTACTGTTACAATGCAGCACGATTTATCTGGTTCTGATAATCAAAATTAACCAAGACCAGGATACATTATTTAAATCTTATTTTTCCAAAGTGTAGAGTTAAGTTCCCTTCGGAGAGGAAGAGGTGTAATGCATATGTGACACCAGGATCAATGTGCAGTAAGAAAAAGCAACAAAATAACTTTTTCTGTACACCAGATATCAACAGAGCTTTGGTTATCTTGGAAGCTGAAGGGATGCAAGTGAATTCCCCAACCTCAGGGAAAGCTTTACCATAAATTGATATTTATAGAATCTGACAGACCAAAGGAGCTGTAACCCCGGTTCTCTGGGAATCAAGAAAAAATATCCAGTAATTCCAAAAAGCTGCCCTGCCAAAACAAAATAGAGAAGGCTGTTCCCTCAGTCCGCTATCTCCTGAGAACTGGGAAA
>VZSZ01001072.1:973986-1080565 GCA_013398815.1 Ibidorhyncha struthersii
GGCGCGGCGGCGGTGCCCTGGGCCGGCTCCGCGTGTCCTGCAGTGCCCTCTAGCGAGGGACGCGCCCGGGCAGACACCGCAGCGCCCACCGCATCCCCGCCGCATCCCGGCCGCATCCCCGGCCGTCGGGGACAAAGGACGGATGTCACCCCGCCACTGCCTTACAGACGTCTCCCACGCAGAGCCCAGGAAACACACGGAAAAGCCGACTTTAGAGAGGCTGTTAGCAGAAGGACCTTTCGAAGGAAGGGACCTTTCGGCTTTCCATACTCACTTTTTCTGCCAGGGCCTCTTCCAGCGTGGTCAAGGCGGTGTCGGTATTTGTGGTGTCAGCCTGCAAGGATTTCACTCGATCCTTTAAGCTGCTCATTTGCTTCTCCTTGTCTCTTAACTGTTCTTGAAGATTTTCAATCTTAAAGAGGAGGAGTAAATTTTCAGATAATAGCAAGCAAAACCTTCCAAAATCATCTTAGTAGTACATTAAACTCTTTCAAATATTCTTAAAGCAAAGGAAGTAGGCAAGGGCCTAGTTCCTATAATCCTACATCAAAACATCAAGCAATGCAACCAAAACCATCAAATATTAACAAAGAATCAGTAACATTTCCAATAATAGGGGAAAATTCAGAGCAATAAAGTCTAAAATGTATTTACAAGAACGACATAAAGAAAGGGTATTATTCCTAATTTCTAAGGACGTTGGGCACTGTGTGACTGAAGGATGATTGATGTATTAACAATACAAAAGGAAAAGAAATGAGAAAAACATTACTGCATATGTAAACCAAAAAAAGGCACTTGATAATTAAGAAGCTGTGAAGAAGTATTATTTTAAGTATTTCCTTTGGTACTGTCATACTCTTTACTGTACTGGCATGTTGCTTCTTCATTTTACATGGTGGTTTGCTATATGAGGGACTAACACAAAGCATCATTCCCTGGGTAGAAAATACATCAGCCTTGTTTTCTGCAGGCGTAGAATTCGATCAGTTTATGAGTTCTGAATATAACTTTTGACAGACTGAGAAGACCTCATGCTAAACCCATTTTATGTACACATACACATCACAAGAAACAGACACATTACCATTATGACAACCTGTCGAAAACAAATTTATCAGCAAAGGATTAATCTGGGCACAGATTTCTCAGCTGTTTGCTTTTTGTTGTTGGCGCTGACAAGTTCTCCTTGCATCAGCAAATGTGCATCATAAACTGGTGAACAACATGTGGCAGGTAAGGTACCCATCTCCAAAACACTTGCAGCAAGATACTATTTTAAACACATTTGTAAGAAATAACGTAACAAGACAACCCCAAAGGCTATCCAGTCCAGTATTTAGTAAACTTTTTGAAACCATTACTAGCCTTTTTCTTGCTTCACCTGTCAAACAGCAGTTAACAGCTCCTGGGTTAGTGGAAATATAGCAGCTATCCCCAGGTTTTACTCTTCAACCCTGGAAGAACTGGGCTGCCGTGATTACAGAGCAAATGCCTGGTTGGACACATCCACTACTACTTTGCTATCTCTATTAAAATTACCTCCGGAACATTGTTTTAGCAAATGGTCTAGATCCGTAATGACAAACGTAAAAGATTTTGCAGGAGGCTGAACATTAGTCACAAATAATGTTAGATGTGTTACAAGTGAAAGCTAGAGGAAGAACAACCTAATTCAGGGTACCCTTTGCTAATGTTCCTCTGTAACCCACGGCTACGGAAGGAGTCTCCTGGTATAAGATCCTCCATACCAGTTTTTTGTTTATTTCTCTTAAGCAAGCACATGTAAACTTATGATCCAGCTTTGTACACAACCTATATATTACTGATAGCAGAAGAACTGTGTAAGTTTTTTTGTTGTTGTTTGTGTAAGGAATGGAGTGCAATTGGTTTTGGTTTATCTTTCTCGCTAGTTTCTACTAGAAAAAAGTATTAGGCCTCCACGTTATGCTTAAAATTTACATCTGTGCACAACACAAATGACACTACAAAACAAGTTTTAAAGAGGACCAAAAGACCATAACCGGTGACATATCATGTGAGTCAGAAATAACTGTAAGAATTGAAAATTCTTTCTTTATACACTCCCATCTATTGTTTAATATCTTTTTAGCATATGCTTGCAGCCCATGGAGCTTCAGAAGGAACCCTACTAGGTTCTGACTGAAAAGTTCTCCTGCCGCCCAAGAAGGTAACATCCCCAAGAACAGCCTACGTGGCTGCTTTTGACCTTAGGAGCTTTCAGTGTTGTCAGCTGTCTAGACAGGCTGGCTGCTTAGACAGCCGACCGTGAAAATATACTACAAAGAAGGCTGAGCTATTCTTAGACTCCTGTTTACTTCTGGAGGCGAAACGCTCTGGCCAAGGCTCCAGCTGGCCGAAGAGGGGATAGTGCAGGGTGACTTTCTGCTGTGAGCAAACCGTCCACGAGAGACAGCTAAATAATTCAGCTTCAGCATATATTAAGATGTTTGCCAGGGCAGCCCAAGGATTTGCACAAGCACAGCATGCATTTTCATGTTTCAGTAACACTGTTTACTGTGACCAGAGTAAGATGACAGCTGTACGACTGCACTATGTATGACTGCGACATCTTCCCATTACAACTGCACCCTCCTGTATGTAAAAAAAAATAATGTAATGTATAAAAAGCGTGAACCTGTCTATTATTTCGGTCTACATTCATGCTTTGTAGTCTGGAGTAATGAATGATTTTTTTCGTTATCCTCCAGGAAGCAGCAAGTACATTGAAATGTTCCAAATCACACTAATAGCAAGGAAGTATGAACTCCCCCCCCAAAAGCTACTTAACAGCTGTGCCTTTTGCAGAGTCAGATAGTTGATAGTCCCCAAAGAAGGACATGCGTTAAACTACATCAAACTTGAACCGGGACAATGTGTCAAAATCGAAACATTTGTATAATAACAGATGCAAAATTTCCTTAAGAAATGACGATCAACAATAAAATAATTGCTTTTATTCCATTTTTCTCCCAAATCTGCACTACTGTAACAAGTAATAACTAAACTATAGGTTCTCCAAAATGATATAATCTGAAGAAGAAAGCAAAGAATAGTGTATACTTTGCCCATACAGTTATTTAATGAGGAATTTTGCTCTGATGTCTTTTGCAAGTAGTTTGAGAATCTTTTGGAAAGAGAATAGATAATGTATGCCATATTTGTTTTACCATCCTTTTTTCCTACCCACCCCCCCCAAGAAAGTAAATTGGAACAAATTCTTAACTAATGGGTAGAAACAAAACAGATAACCAAAATAGGTTCTTCCTTTTCTCCCCAGCAAAAGACAAAATAAATCACAATGGAACCTCAAAGCCCTCTGGAAAACATAAAGGGACAAGGAATGAACCAGCACTGTTTAGTCTTCAAATATTTGGAAAATGGTAAGTTTTTTCTGAAATGTTCCACAAACCTAAGGAATATATATTACTGTACAAAATTTCTAAAAAGGAAAAACAAAAAATCCCCAAACCTATTATTAGATTATTAACAATCTTTATTCTTGCCATATATGTTTATTTTGCAGGATAAAGAGAGCAATCTATGGATAAGTCAGCAACACTAAGCTTACTGTAAAGGTACACATACATACACTGGAATCATCTGGTCTGCATACCAATTTCCTCATCAATAATGATTTACTGAAATCTTTTTTTCCAACGTTACCAGTTGTCAGGCACTATCATGTTTCAACTTGGGTGATTTATTCCTAGTTGTGTGGAACTAATTATTTTGCCTTCCAGCCCTGAAGCACAGGAGCAGAGGCAAGAGAAGTTTCCTCTGGCATGGGTAAGACATTTACTCTAAAAAATTGAGATGAATCTGAATTCTATAAATTTTGTTCCTAAAATGTATTAATGAGAGGTCATCTTAAGTCCTGAGTGACTGTTCAAGAAAGCTATACTACTGGATTTGTAAATATTACTGTGTTTCTGAAAGGCATATTTTGGAGACCGTAATGAGTGCCTATAAGTAGATATTACTGGTCCCTTTTATAAGATTAAGCTCCAGTTTTATAAATGTCACAGTGAAAACCTCATCATTATAACTGTCTTTCTGTTGCAGATCTTGCAGAAGTACCACCGCAACAGTCCTGCATGAACTGCAAAAATCTACATTTAGTTTAGCATTAACAAATTCCCGGGGGGGGGGTATGAAGTATAGCTCACCATTGCATGGATGGAAGCAAAATTTGATCTTTTATATGTGTGTTGGCTCCATTTGAACCTTCAATATCAGGTGTTGCTTTTAAGGTCCCCAGTGAAATAAGGACTGTCACGTGAGTGAATATCATATTACTGTATTGAATAAATTAGATTAAAAGTAATGTTCTTGGTATTAATTTTAAAGGTTAAATTCCCAAGACTAGCAACAATGTGCTGAAGCTGAATGAACGCCGAAACTTCAAGCCTACCATGTCCTGTTGCGATTTTTAGTTGTTTTGAAGGTCAGGATAGATCAAAACAATTTTCCTTTTTTCAGTAATATTTTGGCAAAGACAAGTCAATGTTCCTTCCAAAGTTCAGCTGCATTCAGTACGTTCTTTTTACTTAGTGATCCAACCAATTGATATAAATATGGTTAAACTGTTGTCAAGTTACATTGAGATTCTTGTTCTTAAATCATCATACTAAAAATCATCTTCAAGTAGTTTGCACATCAGTTAATTTAGTAAATTTTGTTAAGCTTAAAGTAAATTAAAGACACTATGAAACGCAAGACACCAGTGGTGGTCTTTCCCTCTCTTCTTGAAGAACTTTAATTCTGGAGTCCCAGTTAACACTTCAGTGCAGAGATGGCAAACTGTTCAGTTAAAAGGCAAACATTGGTTCAGTTGACATTAATTTTGCTATGCAGTGAAGACAGGATGAATTTTTATTTTGCTTCCCAAGCAAGTTTTCTTCTTTTTACTGCTGCTCTACTTCAATGCTTATTGACATTACTGTCTTTGCAACATCACATTGGAATATCATTGTGCGCTTTGGAAACACTCTGATGTTGCTGAACCTAACACAGTGGGATTCTGTAACACCTTTAACTGGTATAGAGAATATTATACCAGGAGACTCCTTCAGTGGCCATGGGCTACAGAGGAACACACTGTTGGCTTAGTAAAGAGAACCAGGCTAGCGGGGGTGGGGAGAGCATGGAGAAGGACAGGACAAAAAGATAATGTGAGATGGAGAAACTCCAGGATAGTGGCACATCTTACACAGTCATACTTATCTACTGCTACTCAGGTCCAGTTAAAATTCAGAATAGCTCCCATAGAAAAAAAAATAAAAAGCTTGCTTTTTCAGAAGATAAAATCTTTTTCAGAAGATAAAATCTTTTTGTCATTCTTATTCTCATGATCTCCAAGCTGCAAAACATCCTTTGAAATTAGCATGAAGTTCGCTATGCAGCTTAGAAAGCACAAAGAATTTATTTTTGTTATTTCTACTTAAAATAAAACCATAATTATCAAATAAATGTATGGACCACAAACAGGCACATTGCTACTGCTTCAAAAGGAAGAAACTTGCACACAGAGAAAACAAAGCTTAAACAAATATCGAGGAATTGCAGAACACCTAATGCAATTAATGCTTTATTCTTGACCTAACTTTGCATGAACACTTATGCAATAAGGTTGACTTCAGAAAAGAATGGTATGCAGGAAGAAGTGCTGCTACAACAAAAATTGACTTAACCTGTATAGACAGTTAATTATTGTGTACCTTTGGTGAAGGAGCAACAAACAATTGACACCGATGCAAAAGAGTATTCTCTTTCCAGAGCTTTTTCATACAAATTTGCTTTGTAAGTAGATTTGTATGAGCCAGAAAAATAGTTCAGCTATGTTTACATAACTAATCTCTAAGGACATTTCCATCCCTTTGTTTCCTTTTGTCCTCCTTTCCTTTGCATACCTAATCACTCTCAGGTAGCACCAGTTTGCTGACAGATCACTGCAATGAAGAACTAACAAGAGCAGTCACCATAAACTGAAATGTAATTATAGTAGCTTCCAAATAGCGAAGAATTTTTTCTGTACTGTCATATTCCCTACAACAAACACTATTTAAACCAGATGTTTCAAGTCATATTCTCGGAACGTGACTATCATGTTTGCAATCCTTCTGTCCTGCTAGTAGATAGCTTGAATTTCCTTCAAATCTTCTAACACAATCCTATCGCTAAAGTTTGCTGTTTCTGAAATCTGATACTGAGAGGCATTTTCCTTACAAGTTTCTAAGGAGCTTTTAAGACCAAAGGAAAAAAAAAAATAAAATTAGGGCCCCAAGACTAAAGATTTCTGAGTTGGTAAATGACCTGAAATTCACATTTTCAGGGGAGGCAATGTATATGTTCTTAAGCACTGCCTCAGTTCCAAAGCATTAGCCTAGAAAAAATTATGCATTAGCAATGACTCACATCCTTAGACAGCTGTAAAACAGTTAAATTTAGTTAAGAAATTGCTTAATTCTGAGGAGATTCAATAATATCAATAGCCTAACCTAGTCAAAAGCAGAATCTTTGAATTGCAAAATCCTATCATGGACACTGGCCAATACAAGAGAGGGTTTTGAAGTGAGGGGAGCAGGGGGAGGCACTCTTTTCAACCCACTGATATTGGTTATGTCTCAAAGCATACAGGTTTTAATATGAATGGACAATACTTTATGTAAAACGCAAATTAAATAACGGAAGTATAAAAGCTGTTCATAAGAAATTTGTTTCGTCAGTATGTGAGCCAGTTGGTTAAGTACATATGTTTAATTACATAATCCATAAAGAAATCTGTCACTGGTTTACCTTACAGCTTCGCTGGGTGACCCCTTGTTTTTGCTGGTATTCATCAGCTAAGAGAATTTATCCATTATTTACCAACATGATATCAACCTGGGCTGTTTGTTAAAACAATTTGTCTGTTCCAACTTGAGTGCAATACTTTCATTCACCCAAGTAACTCAGAACATTGTTATCATAAACAGAAAAAAAAAAATCATTTAGACCCTGCTTCTCCAATGAAACACTAAGTCCATATATTGCTCATTTATTTCATATATGTAAAAATGTCATTTATACTGAGAACCCTAATTGAAATCATCTGGTAATTTATTTCACAATCTAATTATGGATAGCATCCATTTTGTTAAAATCCTGGCCTAATCATGCAGAATAACATCATAACATGTCCTGACACCATGAAGCAATCTCTGTGACTACACTTTCTAAAATTTTACTCCCAAGACCTACTAATTACAAATGGATTAAAAAAACAAACTATTTGGTGGACATTTGCTCACTCCCGTTCCAAGTCCCAGAAAAGACTTTGACAATAAATGTGCACAGATTTGATTTAGGAAAGTTCATTACAGAAAAAATACAAATACTATGATTTGGAGTATTTTCATATTGATGATTCCCAAATGTTCAAAATAAGGAAAACCAAAACTACTTCAATGTGGAAGGTTGATAAAACAGGGGAAAAAATTGGAACCAGTAAATGTTAACTAAAATCTGATATTCTGTTTTGTAAGAAGCAGAATAAAACAAAGAAGTTGTGACATTGCTTTGAGAATAGCTTAAGCTTCACAAGGTTATACAATATTTTTAAAGTGTCAAGTGAAAAACTTACTATATTATGAATTAAACTTCTTTACTTGGATAAACTGAGTACAGTGTTCCATTGACTATTATTGTGAAACAAATACTCTTAATTCTATGGCAACTTAATCTCACATACTCAGGAATACTGATGCTATTTTCCTGACTTGCTTTAGATTTTGACTTTGGTTCTACACAGAGTAGAGATACTATAACTACTGACACATCCCCGCTTAGATACATACACAGTACAGTGCTATGTATCACACTCTCATTACAGAAAAAAGGGTGATGAGAAAAGACATGAAGAAAGGCTTAATTCACCACAGCACTGCGATACCTAAGAATGGAAATCAGGCAGCAGAAAGGACCAAGCATTGAGGCAGACCCATGGATAGGATGGGAACATGGGATTTAATGTTGACTATAAAGGAAATCCTCACCGCAAACTAAACTCCATTTACATTATCATTTAGGATCACTCAAGCAGAAGGCTGTACAACTCGAACAAACATTTTAAATGAGATTTGGATTCAGACACTGAATTACTTTGTCCAAATCACTGATTTATTGAAGTGATCAAAGAAATACTGTAAGGTAAAACCGCCCTAAACCAGAGCGGAGAGCTCTGGAAAGGAGGGATGCTTCTAATCTCAGTGTAAAACATGCCTAATCAACTGTGATTGTCCCATTGTTCATTCTCCTAGAAAGGATGTGGAGTGATGAATAGGAAGGGATTAGGAAGTCATACTGTAAATACTAAACACAAGAATGTGTGTGTGTGCATTCTTCAGTATTTAGCTATCACCGCTCTTACAGTATTACTTCAGAACACACAGTGATAGGTGACAATATCAAACTCTCAAATAAAATTCTTCCATGGCCCATGCTCAAAAAAAAAAAAAAATTAAGAACCCAATATATTAAATTACTACCATCATTTGGTTATATTCTTTCCCATTTTATACCATAGACTGCTTTAGGCAAATCAACACTCCAATTTCCACCAAAAATAAAGGCTGGAAGTGAGGGAGCTCTTTATCCAGAAGTTCTGCATTTAAAACCGTCCTCCACTCATCGTTGCCGGAAGGTATGTAAGCCCTTCACCACACAGAAGAGTGTCCTAATTATCAAATGCATGCTATTCTGGGACAAGGTGATCTTAGTTTCTCCTGGTGACTCTACACTATACCGACCAGTTTTCTTATCCTTTGGATAAGTGAAATCACAGCCTTGAAAGTTATTCATATACTTGTGCCTTATGACAGTCCTAATGACTGTATAAATACTGTGCAGAGACCCAGCTTAGAAGGCTGTCTAGTCTAGTGGATTCAAAATTCACTCTTGAATCCAGGAAATTATTGATTTAAACTGAAAAATTACTCCTTCCTTATTCTAGTGAAGATCCCTAAGTTGGCTAATGCAATCACTAATGTCTCTTCCAGACACAGCTCAGACAATCCCCCTGGGGCAGAAAACGCCTGGACTCCTGGTGACCAAAGCGTTGGAAATTGTGAAGTCTTGCAAGCCAGAGAGCAATGAAAAGCCATGTGAGGAAGACTGATGTAAGCAACCTCAAAAATGGCATACGCCCTTGCTTTTCCTGCCTCTTCAATCATAGGGAACTTTGTATTTGTCTAGTACGACAGTGAGTACACCAACAAAGCTTATTAGTTTTATCTTGCCAGAAAAAGTACACGTTTAATTTATAATGAAGCCAAGAGGCCCCACAGTTGGCTGTTTTCCCAGATCCCTCCAAGAAACCAGAATTTGTCAGTCCCACTACCTATGAGTAATGCTCTGTCTTACCAATCAAGAGGTTATCTCAAGGCACAAGAAGGACATAATATTAAAATGACTGCCCCTCTTTGAGGGTTACTAAAAAAAAAAAAAAAAAGATTCCTTCCATATATGACAGATTTGCTGAACTGTGCTTTCAGTTTTTTGGAACGCTGGAGCACAGATAATACAAGAATCTCCAATGGAGCTTTCTTGTAACTTTGCTATTGCTATCAATCTTATGTGACACCATTACTTTAAACTGATACACATCAATGTGTTTCGGTTTAAAACCCTACATTAGCCAGCTACAATAGCTGAACAACAGAACTAACATCATTAACCTCACAGTCCTGTTTTCCTTCTCCATTTGAACCTACTTATGTAAAAGAATATTCATTACTTCAGAAAAAAAAATAATTAAGTACTTTAGTTAATACAGGTAACAGGAAAGACTCTTTAATAACATCAATATAAATTGAGAGAATGTTCCTTACATTATTAGATCTCAAAGTAAGAAATAGGTTCAATATCTTTTGCACACGAGAACAACATTCGATTTCTTAAAAGAACATTACCATACATCTGGGTATATAGGTACATATGCTACACATGATCCAGATGTTTTTATTTTTATTGTGGTATCACAAAACGGTCCAAGAAAAAGAGGGGGTGATATAAAAATAAAGCAGCGTATTCTCCATTTACAAATTCTAATTTATAATATAGGCAGGCATAAAAATTTTTTTTGAATCGAGTAGCTTCCTCTAACATAGGTGCTGCATTGGTAACCATAACTGTGCACTAAAAATTACTCTTATAGCATAAAATTTATTTTGTGTAAAATCAATTTTTCAAATTTAACTTATGTCTCCTCCACTAGTTTAGATGCCCCACATAATTTACTAAACAATCTTCATGTTCATGTTTGGCACCTATGAGTAAATTCACTCACAGATTTCACTGCTCTGAAGTTTAATAGAAGTGATTCTTATGCAACCCTATTCAAAAGCTGTCTGGACGTGGTCCTAGGCAACTGACTCCGGGTAGCCCTGCTTGAGCAGGGGGGGCTGGACAAGACAACCTCCAAAGGTCTCCTCTACCCTCAACCATTCCATGATTCTGTGAAGACAATTTGCCATAAAACTATAAAGGCAGTGAACAAAGACCCTTAGGAATAGAAAGTCTCATGCTTCCTCTATTGATATTCAATGCAAAAACATCTTACAATATTCTTCAGCAACAGAAGTCTGTGCTTAGGACAACTGTACTAAGTCTCTGACTTACGGCTTAATGACATAAACCAATTCAAACTCTTCACTACAGCGCCAAGAATGCCCAGGAGGCAATTAATTGTTTTCAATAACTAAGTACGAAGTAGCCAACAGACAAAAGGGAATTTCACCAGTTAGTACAAGTGATCATGTACTGTTTAGTATAACCTAAACAAGATATCTGTTACTATAGGTTATGAACTCGCTGGTGAGGGCCATAACAGCACCCAACTTAGAGCTGTGAACTACGTGCTCCTTTGGAAACCAAAAGGCCTTAAAATGAGAATGCTGGAGTGCACTTCTAGCTACAAGGCATCTGCTATGACTGATCTGGATTAGGTAAGAAAACCAAAAGCATATTCCTTGGGTCAGTCCCTGGAGAACACACTGTCACTTCCACCAGCACTGGTAAACTAGGGACTATCTGCCATTGAAAATACTGGCTGAAGCTAAGCTTGTGGACCTTTTAGGACCCATATTCCAAATTAGAAAAATGTATGTTATTATATGGCTCAGAATGAATCAAAAGAGATCAAATCTCACGAGCTAAAACCTCTCCTGAGAGGGAAGGGATCTTGCTGACACTGAACTTGAAGCTGCTATAATAAACTCTAAGATGTGTATGGTAACCAGTCACCTTTACAATTAAACTAGCAAAGAGCTGAAAAGTGGTATGAAGAGACTGAGGTATTCCCCTGCCCTAATAATATCTTATTAGCCACACGTTCATAGAAGAAAAAAAGACACACCATGCCATCTGAGCTGGGCTGCAATTGCTCTAAAAAGTCTCAATGGATTCTCAGAGAACTGGAAAGTCAAAACGGAAGGGTAATGATCCTATTTTCAATGTGGTCACGGCTCACTGTAAAGTGAAAATAAATTCTGTGTTGCGTCCTCATTTCCCAGGTGGAAATTAAACAACTAAGCTCCTTCCTGAATGGCAGAAATGAAAAAAATGTCACAGGATAATTATGCCAAATTTGAACTTGTATAATGAAGCCTCTCCAGTCTTCTTTGGCACTTTCATTGCTACCGTAAGATTTTATATAGTGGTATTTTGATAGAGATGAAGGATTAAAAATTTGTCTAACTTTTCCTTTTATTCCTCAAACTGAAGATAATACCTCTATCTAAAAATCCCATCCCACATGGTAAAGCAATTTTGAGAGGATATTCCTGAAAAGAGAAGGGGTTCTAGCATCTTGGAGATATCGGGTGACAAATTAGACAGGACAGCTTCTGGAAATTTCTAAAAGCCAAAAATTTCAACTTCGTTGTTATGTTCAGTGGTAGTCAGCAAGCCTATAACAGAAAGGCTTGAATGAAAGAAAAAGCAGCAGCAGCAGAAGGGGTCTGATATCTCTTCAGGGACATGGAGGGACAAGTCTCCCATGACCCTCCAGGACACATCTTTGAGGTCACGTCTGTCAGTTGTAATAAAGAAGCTGGCACAAGCCTGTGGGGACTTTAGGTCTTTTTTGTGGTGTTTGAAATCTCTGAACTGGCTTTGGATCCAGTTCAGTGGCATGCCTCGAGACCTGGAGCAGAAGCATGGCTTTTTCTGACAGAGAGCCATATTTACAGAAATACTCTCGTATTTGCACTGCTTCTTAAGCCACAGAGTTCCTGAAGAAAGGAGCTATTTCATCAGTCCTAGCTGAGCAGAAAGCCCAGCGTATCTTCCTTCTACCTCCCTGCAGAAGCTATATTACAGAGAAGAAAATGATCCAGTCTTAAATAAGAGGGCATATGCTCACCCACTTTGTAAATGTACACGTGGACCATCTCTGTGGGGACAGTCTTACTTTGTTCTTTTCTAAATAGTTTGCACAACCAGAGACTCAGACACGCACTGCGGGTTTGAACTGGCCATCGCCTACGCTGGTAATACTCTAGGATTTTTAAGCACTAAATGTCATCGTAGAGAGTCTCAAAGGGATATCTAAAAGTCCATCCTGCATTTTATTAATTCTTAAAAAAACACATATTCATTCATCTGGTAGGCAAGTTCAAGGTCACACCAAGGAAGGTGAAACTACCATAAACTGAATTAAGTGTTTGAAAACACAGTTCCTTCTCTGTGCTCTCTCATCTTTTCAGGGAAGAGCTGCCTGAGGAGGTAAATGTACTTCACAAATGAGGAAATGGAAATAAATTAATCTTTAATAAAAGCACATACATTGGACTTGAAAAGTTACGAGTACTAAACCAACACTGCTGTTGTAGTAGCTATGATCACTACTGATTTTAAACAACTGAGTTACAAATTCTATTTGCAGTCCCTTTCTCCTGCCACACGCTATTTGTTATCATTAAGCATATGATAACTATTTTGATTTCTAAGCTTTTTGAAAAGCAGAGGGCGTTTATTTCCTCTGGAGAAAGGCAATGCTACTTATCCAAAAGAGCAGGAAAATTGCACTTGGGTCTTCCCAAATACTAGATAAATAACTACCATCAGCACAGCCACAAAAAAAACCCAAAAAAAAACAAAAAAAACCCCCACCAAAACTGTATTCTTCCTTTACTTCATCACAGGCCAACTATCACATAGTGCACAGGGAGCTGCCAAAACACACTGCCACGTTCAGACACTAAAACTTGCATTTTATTTGCCTGCAGCTGTATTGCAGAATGAAGGGAGTGTTACCCCCTCCCACCAAGATCAAACATAACCTCCCCCTAAAGCAAGGGGTGATTGATTCACTGCTTTTTTTTTATTTCTTTCAGAGTAACTGTTACTTATCCTTTGTCTGAAGTGCTATTTCTCTAAAATGCTTTGATTGCAAAGTATTGATTATTTTTTTCTATTCCTTTTCATCCTGGTCTACCAGCACAGATAAACAGATGTGGCAAAGAGAATAATGAAGCACAATTTAATGTTCTTCAGGTTCAGATTTCAAATTCACCTGGAATGGTCCCCCCTTTTTTTTTCTGACATTCTCCCCCTTGCCTAACAACTTAAAATGAGATTTTTATGCAAGATTTACTTTCAATTAAATGAGAGGAAAAAATCCTGAAGCTCTATAAAACTCAGGTTTTGTATCAAATTTTCAGAAATAAAGCTAAAACTAATTTTTGTAGTCTCTAAATTTCTACCGTTTGCCCTATTTCTATTGTCTCAAATAAAGGTGCTACCAAGCAGCATCACTGTAGGAGCTTAGAACTGGAAACATTCCAGAATTTAAAATGTGAAGCATGTGGTTTCCTCAGCAACCTGGAACATGTATTTTGGTGCCTACTGGGTATCAGTAGTGATGCCAATTGTCATGCTAATTTTTCAGATCTTTGTTGCTCATAATCTTCTTCTGTGCCTTTTATTTGATCTATTTGATTTAATTTGATTTAATTGACGAGTAAATTTTCAGAACTTTCTTCATCTGGACTTTAGAGTGACCAGAAATTATACTTTCTAGTTCACCACCTTTAATCAATACAACAATGATATTAATAGTTCATAAACCAAACTATGCAGTGGCCTGCATCAATGAATCCAAACAGAGACTCAATAGTAGAGGATACATTTTAAATCATTTTTGTTTCAACAACGGAAATTGCAGAAATTTAGTATAGCACCGTTTTGGGCACCACACCAAACAATTTCTTGTCAGTCTCATCAGAATAGGTGATTACACATCTAAAACAGTCAGAGAAAATAAAAAAGAATTATGAACAAAACTCAAAATGCCCAGCATAGCCATGTATCATTTGGCTATAGTTATATTACTAGTAGAGGCAATCTCTCTAAATTTCAAAGGAAAGTAAACTTTTCCTAAATGAGTAAGTTATGCAAGTTAATGATTTTTCAATAAATTATTTTATTTTCAACTTCTTTATGATTTTAGCTTTTGTTACAAATTTTCTTTTTACTTAGCATTAAAAAAATAATAGTGTTCAAAATTTTGTTCATTAGAGTACCCACTTCAAAAATTATCTTTAAATCTGAGTATATGCTGAGGGAAGAGTATTTGGTATAAAATGATTGGATTGAGTCATACTAATCTAATTCTTAATTCAGTTAAATCCCTTCAACATGCCAACACCTGTACCCCATACCTCCTCCTAACTGCAAGCAGCAGTTATATGCTGCTGCTTCCAAATATCCATAGAAGTATACTTCTTAACACTACATAAGAGGAAAAGCTTTTTTCACATCTTTCATAGCTTTTCACTGTATTTAATTTAATTGCCTAAGTACCATTTAAATCATGTTGGTAAACTTAAAACAAGCATTTAATATCAGATAACTGAGACAGCAAAAAAATAAATACTACTATCTATGACCTCTGAAGATACTTTAAATATCCAGATCTTCAATTAGGATATACAGATTAAAACATGATCTGTCTGAACATGCCAGTTTATAATCAGAGGAAGGAATAAAAAGACTATTGTGCATGGAGGCAAAAGTTTAAAGACCGCACATTTTTTTTAAAGAAAGAATCTGAACTGTCCTGGAAAGTCTGAAAGACAGCACTTGGACAAAGCAGAAAACAGGCTGTGTTCTTTAATAAAAATATGCACTCTATAAATGCAAAAAAGAACAAGTAAATCAGAGTTTACAAGCTTTAAGAGAAAAACATTTACAGGAGAGGAGCTACAGGCTTCCAAAGTTCCAGGCAGAGGGCAGAAATAGCTATCTGTACAGTCAAAAAAGGACACACACACACACATATATATATATATGATAAAAATGAGAATTCATAATTTTCTCTCGCACCTGAAACAGATTTTATGCAAGTTCTCATGACTTTCACAGTATATAGAGAAAATCAAGCCTATCCTTCCTTAGGTATTTTCTCAAGCTCTGCTTTTCTGTGGAAAAGTGCTAAAGAGACCAAGAAGATGCAAAGCCCAATATACAGAAAATCCCAAACCTAGTCTTAGATTCCAGGTCTGGAGAATCAATTAAAAAATTCAGTTAAAGACATCAATCCTAAAATTTTAAAGGACTGAATTTGTGCTCATTTACCCTAGGCCATACAAAAATAAAAAGAAATTCCATATTGCACTACAAACCTCAGATAAAAGTATTGTCAGGTAGATTCTCCATAAAAATATTCTAGCTCTGCTAGTTATAGAAACTGAAAAAATCATCTTTGGATTTAAAAACTTCCCAATTTAACTGTTCACATTAAAGGAAACGGTTCCAACAACTTGAAGGTTGCAGTAAATTAAAAACTCTGCATGTGATTCTAGTTAGCAGCAGGAAAGAGTTATTTTTCTATAGATAAGTTATATGTTCCTTTGTTTAAGAAGCTCAACGAGAGGTTTACAGAACAACTCAAATTGCAGTTTATTATGGTAGTGTTATCCTCTGCTGAGCTGTCTAGGAGAGCAAGACCACAAAACCTTTGCATCTAAAAGCTTGGGCCCTTACTTTCCAGTGTGAGGAGACCAGGTACTTTTAATTGAAAGCAGCAGCAAACAAACCCCCCAAAATAGGCTAGCCACATGAAGAGGCAAGATGAAACTGTCTTAATATGGTTTACAGTGGTCTCAAGTAAACAAGTATAAAAAAAATGAGTAAAAAGAGAACCTTTAGTACTGCCTATAAACGAACCAATGAAAGATCATCCTAAAGGGTTAAGTAGAGCACATAAGAAAACGTGAAAAAACAGTCTAAGAGTAAATGGAAGTAAAACAACTGCAGGGACATTTAACATTTACGCAAATGTCAGATTCCCCACTTCTTGGTTAAACATTCAGCTGGTATCTCAATCAACGTTTGGAGTGTGCATGACCAATTTTGAAAACAAAGAAAGCACAGCACAAAAATTAGAAATCTGTAAGTGTTTCTAAAAAGATGAACAGTCAAAAAATGAGACCATGAAGACTGGGAATTAGGGCTCTGTTCTAGAATTATTAATGACTTCTTTATGGCTAAACTCCATGCCTGGACTTCCATTCCTGCATGATGTTTGCTGTAACAGAGCTGAACATGACTTAAACCCTCATGATTCAGTTATATACTAGAAGAAAAGGCATTGGCCAGGTGTCAGAAATTAATCACTACTCTGAACTATTAAAATCACAAGAATTCCATAGAATTGCTTAAAGGTCTAGGACCCCCCCACACACACACATTTACAGCCTAATACATTGAATACAAGCTCCAAGAGCAGCTTCTCTAAAGATACGGAGGAAAAAATATTCTGTAAATTAAAATTTATTGTGATACATGCATTTCCCTCTTTTTACCATGTGTAGCAGCAATTTGGAATATATAGTGTGCAATTTGCCAACGATCATCCATAATGACATTCATTGCCCTGGGACTCAATGCCCTTTGGGAAGTCTCTCTAATTTGTCTGACAGAATCTACTTTTTCTTAGCCAGACCTCCCCCATTTCACTGATAAGGTCTACATTTTCTTACCCAGAAAGATATGCAGGATAGTCTGAACCGTGATTATCCTATTCTAGCAGTTCTCAAGAATTTCTAATGAAAGTTATACAAAGTTCTTCCTGAACTTTTCTCAGTAAGTTACAGAGGAATCATCCTAACTGCTTCTACTGATACATCCCCTCATTCATTTAGTCACAAACTGAAGTCATACGCACCCAGTGCCCTATGCTTCAAATCAGCATGGCTTTGGTGGTGGGTGTGAAAGGATTGATTTTTCAGATGATGTGCTCTCATACAAACACTTCAGTCACTGTTAATAATGAAATGGAAGCAGAAGCTGCACATGCAACCACTGAAAGGCAACAACCTCTGCTTTGAATTCTTTCTATTCTTTTCTTCAAAACTTCAAACTGAAATTCACCATTCACTGTCTTTCCATTACATGAATGGACTCAATCATTAATCTCCAAAATGTAAATTCAAGTTCAGACTTTTTGACAGACTTAGAAATCGAGACGCATCAGAGCTGTGTATCTGACTCAGACCTCCACAATCTTACCTTCTTCTGAAGAACATTAACTTTGCGTTCCTTCACCTCTAACATGTCCTTGAGGTCATGGATCTCTCCTGCTTGAGTCCCCTTCTCCTCTGCCATCTCCTGAATCTGCTTTGTCTTCTTATTTAGCATAGTCTCCTTCTCTTCCAGACGTAATCGTAGCGCATCCACCTAGATTCAGACATGCAGAAACAGAGTTTGTTTAGCACTGAAGGACAGAAATTTTAGAAAAGTTAAACTACACTTTCACAAGAGAGTGAGTGCTATCAAATTACAAATAGATTCAGAAAACTAACATCCCTTACTTTAAGACTTCAACATACATAAGCTTGTGATAAAATAGTTATCACAAGTGCTAGGAGACCAAACAGTGATAAAAAAAATCAAAATTTTTATTCCTAAATTATGACAGACTAAAGCTCCTCCTTGGAAAATCTAAAATCATGCTTCCAACATAACTCAGTCTTGTAAGATACAATATGCAATTTTTTTCCTCAAAGTAGAAGCCAACACAATGTGTTGCTGAAAAGTTCCCTTATATGTGGGAAAACTGACCCCTTTATTTGAAACAATACTAATGTTCAGAGATTTAAACGTTGACTCTTAGTACCAAACAGTCACTTTGTATTCTAGGTTTTAATCAGAGTATTAGCTCAGCCTGAAGGTAATGAAAGCAGAGGTCTTTGCGGTCACTGCAGATCAAAACATGGAAAGAGGGTTACCTTAGGACAGCTAACAATATTTTGGCTTAAATAGCAACATAATAGTTTAAATGTAATGTGTTTTCAGCAAGATGCAGTTTTATATGAAAGATAAAATAGAACAAATGACACAGTACAGGGTATTGTGGGTGCAATTTGGACACATAAACATATCAGAGCTCCCATGGCCTCAGTAAGTCTAGAAACACGCTCTGGGTATTCTATGGTATCCTCAAATGAGAAAACTGCACGTTGAGAAGCTTTTGCTTTTCCTTCTGCATATCTCTAACACAAATGAAACACAGAGCTCACAAGACAAAAGAAACGGGAGAAGGAATCAGAGCTATCTGAATATAAATTTGATGAGGAGAAAAAGGTCACTACAGAGCACAGACTAATCTCGGAGACCATTGTGGAATACGAAATCCAACACCACCAACCTGCTCAAGATACCAAAAGAAACCCACTGACCCCTATCCACTCAGCATTCAGCCAGAGCTCAAATCTGCCAGCTTGGCTGCTAATCTTATTTGACAGTATCAGATTTGGTTCCTGTTAGCTGAATCCATTACAGGACATCAGTCACAGAGAGTAAACAGGGTGATCAATGAATTTCTTGGTCCTTCTGCACAGCATAGGCTAGCAGAGACATGAAAAGATGACTTGGACAACTCCAGCTAGAGAAAGAATTTAGGTAGTCACTATGCTTACGGTATTTAAGCAACATTTAGTTTTAACGTGTTACTCTAATTCCACTTTATTTCGATTTGCTAATGGAAAAGTTGCCTCTAAGGCTTTACACATACAGTATGTTACGCCCATAAAATCCTTTGCTGTTTTGTCTGATTCCTTTTACACAGAGCAATAAGCGTTTGCCAGTGGGGAAAAGAACTGCCCTGCTCTCCCCATCAGCACTGCAGTCCTGCTGCCACCTCTATGTCTGGAGCCTTCTCACTTACACATACGTTATTAAAATCACATTCCTGACCTCTCACCCAGCAAGTGGGGCATGGAGTATATTCTGCAGTGATATTAGAGTACCAGGTACTACCCAAATATGATTTATAGAATTGCAAGTGTTTGTAATGAAAAGTTTAGCAGGTGGATCAGGTTTTGTCTTCTTTTTAAAAACACACTGATTTATAGATTGATTAGGTATGTTCTTCTCTGGATATCTCTAATATTAAAGCTAAGAGTCACTTTCATTCATTCTAGAAGGGAAACCAAAAAATCTCCCTCACAAGCAAATCCACAGACTCTCAACAGTTGTTTTGCAAAATATTTGAGACAGTCCAGATGCCTACAGCACAGTATTAAGTGAAAAGAGAACATCTGCAAACAGAAATTTATCCACAGAATGCTTTCCATTTTCTGATTGATTATTCTCTTTGAACTCTATATTAGCTTACGGTTTGGGGTAAATTGCATTCCTGGTTTTATTTGTGTGAGGTCCCTGCCTAGGAAACCACAGAAAACACTTTCAAGAATATTTTCAAAGGCTGGCAGGACACACAATCATCACCTTAGCACTATTCCTGGCAGAACACTGCACTTGTTTATTCATGTCAGCTCAGTTTATGTATGGCATCCTCCCACAGTGACAAAAATCGAGGTCTGTGGGAGTCAGGTGATGCCAACTTCAACAAAGTCAGCTTAAGATTTTCTCTGCACATGGAAACGACTAGGCAAACAGCTACCAAGGTGCTGACGCCCCTTCTCCTGACTTCTGCGTCTTGAATGGTGTTGTCTTAACCCTGGGTTAACCTAACTGCTTTCACAGTAATAGACTGCCATGTCTTTAATTATGCACAGCAAGTAAAATCTTACAGTGCAGCTCAGGCAACTGCTAGTCCTTCGTATAACAATGGGCTTGCTAACTTGACTTGCAAGTACCATCCAATCTTCTGTGAAGCTTTAGCAAAATAAGCACATTTATTGTCACCTTCAACAAAAGAGCCTTCCTACGTGCAGGTACAACAGGTACCTCTTTTCAGCTAGGTACCATACATAAGACTTAAATTTCTTCACTGTAAGAACCATGTATGAAAAGCTGTGCTGGGAACCATTGATCTGTCTTCACAGAATTTTCCAGTAGCAGTAAATAATACTCTATGACTCTGTTCCTAATATGTATAGCCATACATTAAGGATGTAGAATTATAAATTTCAAAGAAAAACTAAAACATTAGTAGCTCCAGTGACTACTAGAATAAACACAATAAATGACATAATAGTTAATCTAAATTTACTCTTAAGCCTTTTTTAAAATCTTGGGTTCTGTAATTAGATTAAAGTCTTAGCTTTAATAGTATTCCCAACTTACAGCTTAGGGAAAATCACTAAAATTTTCAAAAGTCCACGGTGAGTTTCAGAACTGACTCAGGAACTTGAGTCAATAGGACTTAGGTTGCACGCCTGTTTTTTCTCATTTTTACCATCATCTCCATTGTACAGTAGCAATCAGGGTATTATGACACTGGTGATTCGCACTTGGGTTTAGGAAAATGTCAGTGATGCCTAGAACAAAACAGTGCTCTGCTCTTTTTCTGAGACTAAGGGATTCTTCCCATCTACCTGCCACCTGTTCAAACCATGGCTGAACTATTGATTTAGATCAGTGAACCAAGCCATACTCCATTCAGTTATATCAGAAGGTACAGTCTCCCATATGTTATATCCAAGCCCTGATTTCGCTGTCATGGCAAAAACTTTTATTCTCTGTTGGTATGACTACATTAATGGCAGCAAAAGGAACAGGCAGAATCAGTCCTGAAATACGTGTTTAGAGCTTGCTATGGTTTCTTACAAGAGCCAGCTACTTTTTAAAGTAGATGTTGAAGTAATTCTGTCTATGTCAGCACTCAGAATTCAAAGGTAATTGAGAAATGCACATAAGACATAAAATTATATTTGGTACGCAAGGTGATAATGTTGCTTTTATCCTACTGCAGATATTGCTATGTGAAGTCTCCAAGTACCTGAAATGAGTACATTTTAAAAAGGATTGTTTTTGTGACATTCTATTACTATCTTGCAAACACATCATATAAGCACAATAAACAGCTAAGCTATTTTTCTGATAGTATAGTCTGTAATTAAGACTTAAAAGCTATGTTTACTGACTGACTTTGAATGCAGTGGTAGTTCACAAGACTTAACTCTCTATTTTTGATATTATTATTTCTTATTAATTACACTAGAGTTGACTCTTCACCTTCCTATACAAATTGCAGCAATATCCAGTACCGTCTGTAGAAGAAATGAGAATTAATTCTTTACGAACATACAGCTCCCAGTTATCTGGACAACTGTCAGATTACATGACCATGCCATGGAGCACGCGCACACTCATGGCTTTGTACAGAGCCTGTTTCGTTCTTGCTAGGGTTATAAATTCAAGACAGGATAGATGTACTGCTTCCAGGGCCTGCTCAGGTCAGAAATCAGTTCAACTGTTCTTCCACAATCTTTAGCACAAGGTATTAAATACCTAAACACAGCTACTCAGTTCCGTGAGCTGAGCTAAACGTTTGCAGGTATCAGCATAGATCTTCATGTAGCTGGTGCCAACAAGCCTTGTTAGAGACACCCAGCTCCCATTCACACATTCTTCGCTTAACAGGATCCACTCCCTAACTGTCTCTAATTTGGGACAGTCTACTATAGTTTCAAAATGCCAGTGTAAGCCCCAATAAAGACAAACCCTTAGAGAATTTTACGTTCTGCTGAGACATTCAGAGCAAATAAAATACTTGCAGAGGACTGGATTCATTTTTCTACTGAAATTTATGGAATTTAACATATTGAACAGACCAATTACAGAACCATGCCACCTTAAGTAGTATACAAAAATAAAGGGGAATGTTCTCACTCATTAATTTAACCTCCCACTGAAGCCACATACCTCCTGGCACTGACCTAAGCTAAAGGGCTCATTGGGCAAAACACAAACTTTATATGGATAAAGTCTTAATTCCAAAATAAATATTGATTTATTTTTTTGTTTTGTTTACAAAGAGACTGCACATTTTTAGAGCTATTTTTAAAGGTTCTTTCACAAATTGAAAAGTTTACCACAATATCATCTCCACCCAATAGCCCTCAAGATAAACACCCCACAAACAGCTCACTGTTCTTTGTAGTTCTACTGTGACAGGTGGCAAACCCACTTTTGAGATATTATACCAACATCTTTTACCCACCCACCTGCAGTTTTCTTTAACAGAAGACTAAAAGGCAGAGGCTTACGAAGGTGTGCTCTTTTCTCTCAAAACGTTTATCTGAATATGACTTTAAAATACCAATCCCCTATGAAGATGTCTGCCAATATCTGACAGAAAATGCACCTCTCTTCCTCCTCCCAACTCTCTCTAGGTGTCTTGAGAGAAGCTACTATGTTTTAACATTGACCAGTGCTGTCAACAAGTGAGGCCAGGCAGAATCTCACATTCCTACCCTATTCCCAGTGAAAACTCTTGTATAGAAAGATACCTTTTCCTTAATAAAAACAAATACATCACAGGATGCAATGACAAACATCTCAACACTGTATTTTATTAACGTGTTTCAATCTTATACTTGAGAGGATCACTTGTGAAGACAGAAGAATGGTAACTGGGTATGATGTGTATGATTATTGAGCTTTCTGTCAAGAACATCAGCAAGGATGAAAAAGATGTGATTATCTTTCAAAAAATCTAATTATCTCCTTGGAATTACATAAAAATTCTCAGGAACATAAATGGATCATTCTAAATATCTACTCTGATACAACGGAATAGCCTCATAATCAACAACACTTCATGTGTTGAATCCATAACAGATTGCTACATCTTACTGTGGAGAACATGCTAAACTGTACTGAATCCATTAAATCTATCATAAAAACATCACTCTAAAACAGTATCATTAATGTCTTAACTCCGCAGCAACTCCTTACTGAAAGACAGACAGAAAATCATCTCTTGCTGTTACTGTAGTTGTTACATTTCACTTATGATATCGGGAAGCAAACTATGTGAATAACCTAAAAGCCGTAAGTAGAAAATGTATCTCTCTCTTTCCCCCTTCCCTGCTTTTCAGCCACTTTTTATTAATACAAAGAGTTTGCATGTTCCAGAGGAACATGGTTTTGTTTTGTGGTGCTATATGAGAATCTCATTTGAAAGAACTCAGTGAAGAACTAATATTCTCAATGATTGTTTAGTAATATTACAAGTGAGAGCAGAATAATTTTCTATAGTCAAAACCTACTTTGGCCTTCAGGTAAAATAAAATCAAAATGTTCTGAATAACTATCAAAGAGTATCTATCAATGGTGTATAACAATGTGGTTTTGTTTTTAAGTATTTTTTTTTAATTCTGTACATTTTATTTGAATAAATGTGTTTACCTACCATAACAGCTGAAATTATGACCATCTACTGAAGTCTTTTAAGTTGTTAATAAAGTGCTTTCTTTCAAGAACTTCCCTCTTATTGGCAGAAAAGTGCTGCTTTTATTATTTGAAAGTAACAAGAGAAATGTGTTTCTAGCTTTGTAGGTTTGTCACAATACCGCACAATGACTTAACATATCTGTACTCTTTTCAATCACTGTAATGGATCAAAACCTGCAATTTACATTTTGAAATGTTTATTTACCTAATATGCACTTCCAATGATACTTGGAAATGTAAATATTTTTAAAAATAAACATGTATGAATCTAGGGTACATTCTTAACTAGCCAAAAAAAAACCCAAAACAAAAGAAACTTAACGAGAAGTTTATGATTGTAAACTAGCACACTTTCACAGTTATACTGACTAATGCAATTTCAACTTCTACATAAATCTGAGAATAATCAGAAAAGCGATCTTGGAACATCAAAAGGTATTTACTATGTAACTTGATTTCTGCATGTGGACAAGGCCATGTGCACCCACAGATTCACTGAACACGGCTAAAGGAAAGCTACACGAGGGTAAAAAGTTCAAATAAATTCTCTTACACTCTTGTAATATGGAATCTTTCTACCAGTGCTACCCACAATTTTTCTGCATGCCTATTTCTCAGCTCCTTAGGCTTTTCACTGTTTAGCTGTAACAACACAAATATTTTTTGATGCATGACTGCCATCTTTTGGACTTTTACTAACACTGCAATTTTCCAAGTCCGGATTGAAATGTTCTCTACACACAACATTTCATGCTTGTTCTTCATGAATATCCAGAAGCAATAAATTTATGCCATACTTATTATCCATTTGATGTTCAGATATACACTCGTGTCTTACAGAATATAGGAATTTATTAAGCATTTGATACCGAAACACAGTTTTGAAAATATTTTTCCTACATCTTGGAATATGCATCATAGAACATGAAAGCCCATATTTCAGGTGTAAGCACAGGCGTACACACAAGAACTCCTGTACATGCTGACAGTAGTTGTGAAGTCTCAGCGAGCTGCATACTACTGGAACACTCTTCCTTCCTCTGCTCTCTTTTAGCTACAAGGTCATTGAAAATAAATCCCCCCAGCTCAGGCATTGCAACTTCCAATTTAGCTGTGCCTAGGAAAAATAATATTAATGACTGCATGTTAATGGCATGTCGTACAAGTGTGTATTCATCCACAGGAATATGTGTGCACTTACACACACGTATTTGTCTATACAACCAAGCCCCTGGCCTAGAGAATCAAACGTATAATCAAAGACATGACGAGCTCAGAACAAGCAGTACTGAACGTCTATAGGACTGTACAACCTAAGCAAGAAGAAAAGAAATAATGCTTTGTATCTCTTTCTCTATAAAAATCAATATACAAAATTGCCCATTTCACCTCTGTCTGCAGGATGGCAGCTCTTTGCTCTTTAGCTGTAAGAGACTCTTTCAGAACTTCAATATGCTGCTTGCTGTCAGAGAACTGATTCGTGAGGGTCTCCAGCTTTGTCTGCAAGGCCAGCAACTCAGTGTCTTTGCGTGACAGCTCCTGTTTCACCTGACCAATCTGAAAAAGAAAGAAAAGATGAGAAAAGGAAAAAATAATTTATATCTTCCTTACAAAAATAACTATAAATTCACATAACTACCAACAAACAGAATGATACTCTAAACATCCCACGGAATTGTGAAGACTTCAGTTACCTTGAATGGAAGGCCAGCAAAAATTTGTGTCATGAGCAAAAGATACCAGGAAAAAGAGGGGGGAGCAATAGGATCAATTTTTCAGGAGAGGTTCTTTTTAACAGAGTCAGTCTGTTCTTAGTCATCTTTCAAAGGACTGACCAAAACCGGTTACTTAGCAGGGATAAGTTTTTAATGAAGATGGAGCAGAACTGTAATGAGAAAGTACCTTTACCCTGTAATATCAGAAGAGACGAGATACCTACAGCTCTCTCTCAGAAACCTGATGCTTGCTTTGAAATGTCAAAGCAGCGAGTTTCCATCTATCTCTTCATCTATCAATCCAGCCTCATACTTACAGAGTATGTAACCTTTACTTTTTCCACTATTTACAAAACCAGCATTTCAATCTTCTAAGAAATACCTTTTAATTTATGGAAGCTTCTTAAAGCAGATGCAAATATACATCAAAACATGAAAACTGTTTGTGGAATTGGACTTTGTTGAGAGTAATTTCCTAGACTTATTTTAGTGAATTTAATCAGTATGGAAATGCCAATTTATTTTAACAAATGTAGGTTGGGTTATCATTTATATAGACAAACAGTAAGAAATGTTAAAAGTTAAGCACTGAAATGAGACGAAATCTCATTCTAAAGTGCAATCACCACCCAGGACAATTTTGATGTAAATCTGAAGGACAAAAAAAAAAGAAAAATAATTAAAGAGGTTTGGGAAGTCTAAATGTAGGCTCATGTCCAAGTTTATAACCAACCTTCTGGTTTGTCTCGGATACATCTCACAGAATGAAATAGCAATATTTTACTTTTACATATCCTATAGCAAAGGTGGACATATCTCTAAAGACTAAACAGTTTTCTCTTTTTTGACTTGAATAATTTTGTTTGTGATGTTGAAAAATAAAATCCCTTAATCCTAAAATTATGATTTCAAATGCTTCAAAACAGAAATTAAAGGACATCACACACACAAAAAATTGTCCAGGTAATCTTCCATTTTTGGGAATGTGTCAAGAACAAAGTTAAATTGATATAGGCTATAATTTATATTTTTTATTTTTATTTTTAATTAGAATAAATGCACATACTAGTAGAAATAACTGAAATGAAAAGCTTGCGTAAACACGGTTTTATGTTGACAACATTGTTTCAATAATGGGCAATTAAAGAAAGAAAACTCTTCACCAAAGAGTATTAAAACAGCATCAACAGATACCATCAAGGACTCCTGTGCTCCACTGTGAAACAGTGTACATGATGACATAAAGAAGAAGGGGAGCAGAAGAAGGAGGACACATCTCAAAAAACCTCACACAAACTGTTTTTTTAAAATGGAAGGCGTACAAGAAGAATTTAATTTATAGGGCTATTCAATAGTTTATTGTTCACTTCATTCAATCACACTCGGTTGTTTTTTCGTATTTTTACTAAAAGCAAGTATGTCCACAGAATGATTTTACCACCTATTTAAGTTAGATACATAAGTATCTAACTTAGTATCTGATGTTAGCAGCAGTATTTCTGCTGTCAGCTCCTGGCTAATGAAGCCAGTTGCACAATACTGCTGGGCACAGCAGAATAGCTGGGAAGAGATGCACTATTTAATGCTAGTTATGTTTTCTGGAGTATCTAAACAAAAAAGCCTCCTTAAAAATTTCAGATGACAAACTTTTTCAACTAGTAGGTAGCCTGAATTATAGTAAAACTTTCTCAAACCAGTTTGGTCTTTCTTTGAAAAGATAAATTCTTTTTGGGGTCATCTCAGAAGAGATGTTTACCCTAAATACTTGTGTTTTGGTGAAATGCTCTCATCTAAACACAACCACATTTCATTACATTAAAATTCTCAAGTAGCACCCTAAGATCATTCTCTCTAGAAATCCCCATTTCAGAGCTGTAAGCCCACACTGCCAATATGATAAAGCTCTTTAGGAAGAATGCAGTGCATACCATTCCAAGTGGAAAGGGAAGTTAAGGCAGCATTAAGTGCTCCCATCTTTCTTCTCAGTGAGACACTATGATCACTGAGCAAATGCACTGATTTCACAGCAAAGGAATAACCTAAATTCATGCTGGTAAAATTAAACAATTAGTTTTAAAAAGCATTCAGCATCCAGCTTTTGTTATTTTTTGTGAAACAACATTAAGAGGGTTCAGCACATGTTTTCAAGTTATTTTTGTTCTGCTAGGGAAAGCAAATATCCTTGAAAGCCTGGCCCCAAAATGGGTGCTGAATACTTTTGAAAATCTGCTTTGATAGAGAAGAGTAAGTTACTGTGAAAACAGCTCATACCATTAAAGAAATAGTAACAAAACAAATATAGACGTTCAGTTGAAGAGTGATGTTATGGACACCAAAACCATGTGAACAAAAAGGCAGTTACAAGGCTGAGTAGGCTGTTAGTTCTACTGTTATACCAAGTTGTAAAGAAGGTAAGAGAAGAAAAGCTACCCCGAAAGCCAGAGAGCTAGCAAGCCCCAGTGAATGGCCACTGCACGCAAAAGATAAATCTTACTGCAGAGACCTCGGCCTGGAGACCAGCCACTCTTTTTTTCAGGTCCTCCCCTTGAGCCTCTTTGGCACTTAGCTCTTCCTTCAGTTGCTCTACCTGTCACGACATCATTATGCTTTTAAATATTTATCATTTGTCAACTTCTAGTTAGCCTGTTTCAATCCAAGTAACTAAAAGTGACAAAGAACTGAACAGAAGGATCAACACTGGTCACTCATTTTCTCTTCCGTTCTTCATTAGGTCTTCTCAAGGTTACTGTCTCTGTCATTTCAGATAGGCTGCCAGACAAGAATTTGATTATGAAACAAAGATGTATAGTTATGGTTATGTTAATATACGTCAAGTACGGGGCACTTCACCCAACCGTTTTGAAACTGGAATTCATGAGGAAATTAGGACAGGAAAAGAGACATTTTTCAGTTTAAGAGAAATAAATGTAATTGTCAAGATACAGCCACAGATGACTATACAGAACAATACTTAAAAAAATAAATGATGTGCAATTACAAAACAAGGTAAGACAGCAAGATATCAAGATTGGAGCTGGCTACGCGTCAAATGAATAGATATCAAAAAGGAACAAATTTTCTGCAGGAAAATAAATAAGCACACACAGCAGATGGAAGAGATCCAGAAATTGAGTAACTGAACAGATCTATAGGCCACAGAGGAAGAGGACAAGGGGAAACTGAAGACTTGNCTAATTTGAAGCAGGTATCCTTCAGTTCCTAGAAGCCACTCAGTGGGATAAAGGGCAAAAATATAAAAGAACAGATGTGGTTATCTTGAGCTAAATCAGTGAGCTGCCATGAGGGAAGTGGAAGAAACACACACTTACTACACGTTTCTACTTTAGGGCAAGAAACGCTTCTCCAAGAAGCTTTCTCCGGCATTGTTTTTTTGACAAATAATTTCAAGCAGGACAAATGCAGTAGGTTACAATTTTTCAGGACCTAGTAGAGTAATTTTCAACCTCTGTTCCAGGGATTTGTACACCGCTGCACACTGCTTGCAGGGAGTACACAAAAGCTAAGTAAGAAAAGCAGGACTGCTCACAGTATACTTAAATTTACTGTACAAGGTGGCCTGAATCTTCACTAAAAAATGTTAGGGACCACTAAAAGACTGAGAAACATTTCTTTGGGAGAAACAAAGAATGAATTGACTTTCAGCTACAGACGGTTCAGTAGTCAGTGTCCATCTTTATGGCTGAGGATCAACATGTCTCACTGCTGTATTTGTCCTGTATTCCCAATAGCATAAATTAACATTGGCACCACCACTTTTGCAGAATCTACTCTCATTCAGACTCCACTACTGGAAGGAGAGTATAATGGAAAGTCATTATAGTGACAGTTCATGCTCTTTTCAGCCTTTACACAATAAAAAGACCTACTAGTTATGGGACAACAGTTGAAAAAATAAACACTCTTTTTTCAACAGATTACATTTGAAAAGACTCTAGACCAAATAAAACCTAAAACTGTAATGGATTAGCAATGGTCTAAAGATAAACACAAAATCCTTCTGAAATAAAAGAAAGTTAGGTGTGACAGTAAAAGCAAGATTTGGGCCACTGACCTTACTGAACCACCACTATAATATTTTCAAATTTGAATTTAAAATTCTTTTAAATATTTCGAAGTTATTTTAGTGGTTTCATGGCAGAATACAAACAAATTCTGTTTCCCAGCACTTGAATGGGACCCCAGACTGTAACTCCTTACTGAAGTATGAAAATTGCTCTCAGCTGTTTGCTAAGCTCACTTTGTCTTACTACTGTCATTTGTTTTCTCAATACCTTATTTTTCATGAATTTGGAATGACTACGGTACACCTCCATTTGCTTCATTTCCTCTTCACGTTCCTCTGTGCTCAGAGCTCCATTTGACTTCAACATCTGAATCTCTTCTTCCAAATCCCGGAGGCCACGCTCCATGGAAGAAATTTTTGAATCCTGAAAATGATTAGAAGAGACAGATAAAGATACAAAGTTAGATGATCTGTTAACATAACACTGGAGTGAAAAAAATAAAAGGAAATCATTTGCTGGACATGTACCTGCCCTTGAAATTTACTCCTGAAGTTCCTACAGAAATCAGTCTACACCTCTGAATGTAGATTGAGTGTTCAAGTACTAATTTTTCAATTTTTTTATACCTTTCAAGGAAAGCAAGAGTTTAGTACTGAAAGAAAACGTGCCCAGAAATATAATTCTCGTTGAATGAACAGCAAAACAAATATGACTGCAAGAATGGCAAAAAAATAGGGTTTTGCTACTAGTAATTTAAGTGGCATCATAAATGGAGAACATAAAAAGCACCATAAGCAAGGAAAAGATGCAATAATCTAGTTTTGAGTGGATGAAGCAGTAGAAGATCCTTCAAGTATTCTGTCTCATATCTACAACATATAAAACATTTCCATGGCTAAAAAAAAATACATCTGGAAAAATCAAAAAGTGAATGTACCATTATCCTCACAGTTTTACAGGACAATCAGAGGTTTTCAATCTACTTGGTTTATTGTTTCTTTAGAAGTCTTATGTGTTAGGAACAGCAAGAACAGATTCATACAGCACACAGAGCTTCACGCATGCACATAAACATGGATATGTATTTATGAACTGTAATCTCTTAAAGAAGTCTATTTTTATTTCATTTCTCAAAAATATTCCATCTTTCCTGAAATACAGCTAGGATTTGAAGCTATCCTCCATTCCTTCACAGACCATTCCTTCATAATTTCTTTTGTCAGATAATCAAAGCACAGCTGAAAAAAGTGTGAAAGATTTTCACATATAGGTTTTCATTCATGAGATAAAGACTTTTCTAAAGGACCATTATGAAGATCTAGCCTGCTTAATTTTTGATGCTTAAGTTAAAATCAGTAAAGCGGACTTTCGCAACAAAAAATTAGAGAGATAGTAAGGTGAAGTGGCATGTTGTAATTTACAACAGTATTTAGTTTCAGCTCTCACATCATTTCCCAGAAATAGCTGTGTTTCTCTTTGGATAGTAAAGACGGCTTATTGTTACCAGATGGTCAATTAGTTTTCATTACTATGGACCACAAAGATGAATAATATGAGAAAGATGGTAAGTGAAAGGCTCCAGAGCAGAAAGATGGGAAATGACTATGGAAAACAGTGAGATGGAACGGAAAGAGTTGAAAGGGAAAAAAAGAAGGAAACGAAAAGAAAAAGGCACAGATAAAGAAGGAGCAAGAAAGGCAGAGTAAGAAAATGGAAGAGAATAGTTTGCAAAGACAGTTTCCAGTTTTTTAACTATATTTGTCAAAAGCCTGTCTGATGTACTTTATGGACTATACAATATGAAATACGATTGTGTAAAGCTGTGTAAACCACATACTCCACTTGTGGCTCCTGAGCTCCTGGCAAATTGCCATTGTTCCATTAGATACTTGAGTTAATGGTTTAAGAATTCAGTCACAAATTCATGTAGAAAAGTTAAGTTTATTATGACATACAGACATCTTTCTAACTGTATGAACCATTTTGTAAGTGGGTTTTAAGTTTGCAAAGTGCTGACTTTGTTGACACACAGAATGCAAAGCAGTATTTAAAATGTTGATGCCATAAAACGAAAATAACCCACATCATCATAAAAACCTACTAATCCATCATTCCCATCCCTGAAATACAATGGACTCTTGGTTAACTGAAAGAAATCTGTATATGCTGCTGCAGGCAGACAGAAGGCGGGTTTCTACTGTGTCACGAAGCAGCTCTGTCTCTTCACTGATCAATAATAAAAAATAAAATAATAATAGATAATAAAATAAATATACTAATTTTAAATTAGAAGACTGACAGAAGTATATGGTATTTAGTACAGTCACCTTTCATATGAAAACCCATCTTCCAGAGAACAAACTCTACTGCAGCCTATATGCAATCATTTACCTTCATCTCAATAACGGTTTGCAGAGCCTTTGTCTTGGCTGTGTCAGGAGCATTTTCAAATCGACGATGGATCTCCTGTAACAGCAGAAAAGAAGGCAAGAGTTAGCCTAACGGCTAACATTTTGTCCCACTTACCAAATGCAAACAAAATTACTAGAAACTACTCTTTCTAATACATAGCATAATTCAGTGCTGCTTTCTGATGTTACCAGTTCATACATTTTGTTTTATCATTTCTCGTACCAATGAAAGGGTAGGTGAAAGTTCACTCAACAGAATCACAGCCTCAGTTAAAAAGGCACAACAGAATCTTCATCTTTGACTACCTGCTTACTCAAAATACTGTTGAAATGACAGCTGAGTCTACTAAAAAGCCCCATCATCTGCCTGCTAAACTAATCTAAATTATTACTATCTTCTCATGTAAGACATACACATAATTTATTTGAGTAGATGCTAACTGAAAACAATAATGCTGTGATTTCTGTTTCAACAAGCTATAGGGTGCAGGTGTTTTGATAACTCTCTTTTCCCAACTTTTTTACCCCAGAGTAGCAATGTTTAATTATGCATGATGAAAATCTTTCTCCGCTGGGGCTTGAACGTAGCTGAAAGTACATGACTGGATAGCACATTGCTCTAGGACCTCAGAGTATGCGGACAGGAAGACACAAAAGTCCACGGGATATTTCTGTTGACATAAATTCACAGAACAAGCATGCTTCAGACTGCTCACTAAGGAATAAAGCTATAGAAAGCTGAAACAACTTGTTCTACCAGATAAAGTAGTTAGGGGTTTCAAACCAACAAGTAGGAATACTGGAGAAACAATATAGTACCTATTCCACTTTTTCATTATTTGTTGTAAAATAGTATTGTCCTTATACTACACATTCATGTTAAATGTGGAGAAGTGAATACTCTTAGAATGTTTATATTATATTACATAAAAATACTTTGGTGCCCATGAACTGTGATATCAGTTAGCCTAACAACAAATTGTATATGTGCACAAACACACAGTTTAGCCACTCGCTCCCCTCAAACATCTAAAAGACAAATCCAAAAAGCCATTCACAAACTCGGATTTTCAACAGACATGGTGAAGAGATTAACACTTTGTCTGGTAGTCATACATGCAACTTGCTCCACATGATTAATTATTTGAATGAGAAAGGTAGGGTTGTGTAGTGCTTTTCAAAATACTGAAAACGCTACTTATCTTGTAGGATTGGTAAGTGTTCTTATATAGCTGTGAAGTGAGCAAGATAGAAATGTGTAGTGATATGACAAGCGCCACAAGAAGAATTTTGCATAAGTTTGGCACAAGGCCATTTGCATAAGTTGATGCCTGTGAATAGTAATAACAAGAAAATCCAGTAGAAGGTTTGTCTGTCTTTAAATGCTATAGTTGTGTATTTCCTGAGAAGTTATTTTTACAAGTATGTTTGCAGTGTAGGGTGGTATTGTCTGAAAAAAAAACCTCCTGATAAAATAAATCAGAAAGCCCCTCTAAATATACTTGCTTCTCCCACAATCAACAGATAACTTGAGAGCCTCTGGTCATGTATCACTGACACCATATAGACCAGAGTGGAGCAATACCATTAGTATTATTCTACTTGCCCACACCTGCATTCACATAATGGATTTACTCAAATCTAAAAACGTCTAACCACACTGTTCCTTTGGCCCAGGATGTACTCTGCCTGCCTGTAATGTGCATGCCCGAAGAAAGGGCAGTGTGCATTCCTCTCTGCTATTATTCTCAACTGACATCCGAAGCACAACATAATCAGTAATTTCTCATTACCAGCCTTCCACACTGTTGGCCTCTAGCACTCTTCCACCTGCCTGCAGGGTTAGGAGCATGCTTCTTTTTGTCACAGTTAAACAGATGGTGGCTTCTACCTATTCAACAGGTTTTAAATGAAGTGAGGCAGCCACTTTATCTTCAATATGCTCATGCTAAAACTAAGGAGGGGAACGTACTACACTGAGATGCTCTTTCCAGGGGGTTGGTCACAGGGCCATCTAAAGACCACAGGCCTGGGATCATCTCCTTAGTAGACCTGTAAGCTTTTTTGAAGCTGACAGCAGTCAGTCCAACCAACTGAACCTCCTTCTACCATTTCTTGTGCCCACCCTCAGCAGCAGAAAAAAGAAACTGTCAGCACAAAGGATATCATCAGTAGAAGGTGGACCCACATTCTCATGTCACTTTTATCATCTACTCCATCCTTCACATTTTTCTTGAGACACATCAATGAAACTACTTTTCCAGTCTGTCTCCACTACTTACTATTCCACCAGTTGCCACCTTTTCAGAAGTGATATTTTAGAGATTCATTTGGTTATGCTGCTATATGTAATGTTAGAAAAGCAGCTCATCATGAGGTTGAATTTTCTTTAAAAATGTCATTGCAACTAAGCATAGGACAGTCTGCCACATACTCCACCCATAAGAAACTCAGAGCTTATCTTACTACCCTCAATCAAGGATCAAAGACAAAAATCATAGTGCTACATATTGCCTTAATAAGAATAAGCTACGATGAGCTTCTAACACTCAAGACCAGTCTGAGCATTTAGAAATATGACGGGGAGCAGATTGAACACCCTCCACCTGTTCCTCAGTGCCCTTACCAGTACCTGTCATGAAAAACATGACTTGTTGAGTGTCCTCGGTCTTCCTCTATAGGGAATGATCTCAGCTGCCTTCCTTAAAGTAGCGTGGTATATTTCTCCCTGTTTCCATCTCAGCCATCTCTAACATGTTGATTCAAGAATTGCACCATAATTCCAAGATATTGTGGCTGTCACTCCTTCTCATGAGTTCTGGATAGAGTGAGTTTCTGTCTTGCCACCAGCACAAAATGTCGTTACAAACACCTTTTCAATAGTTTAGTATGTATGACTCTGTAGCTAGACTGGAGTCCTCAGAATTTTTCAAAGGATGCTTTTGTACAACTCAAGTGATAGGAGTGGCTTCCTCCTGAAAAATCTCCAGATCTGAAGTTTGCAGAGTGGACACTGGGGACTACATTCATGCATTCACCAAGCAAGTTGGAGAGGCATCCAGCTACTTTACTGCTCTGGAATGGCAGGCCTGTATCTATTTGGCTGAAGTGAACAGCACTACTTATACAAGTACACAAACACCTGAATAAGAAAGAAACATGACTTCTGACTGTCCCTCTGGAGAGGCTCACACATGCCCCTCATCCTGCAGTACCTTTCTCAGAATTCTCAAGTCTTTTCCTGTGATTCCCAGGCTGAGAGGAACTGAGAAGACACACACTGTCCTTTTTGTAAAATCACGTGTGGCAACATTAAGTGAGGTTGTATTTGAGAATATTGCTGTAATACCAAAGTATTCTGTCATCTCTACTTGGCTATGAGAGCACCTACTAAGAATATACATATAAACAACACAACTTCAAGAATGTCACTTAACTCATTTGAGAGGAAACTACTAAAAACAGTCGACAGTTAAAGACATTCCAGTCCCACCTTGGCAGCACATTCAAATTCATGTCCACTTAAAAAAAAGATGGGGCAGGGAGAAAAGAGGGTTTGAATCCCCCAAATTTCAGAATTTAAAAAAAAGTTGCTTTTCCTTGCTTTGAAACTTATGTATGGGAAAAAGGTAATAATTCTGAAGATGATTCTTTGAGCTTAAAAAGGTGAAGAAAGATCCAAGAGTGAAAAGTATCCCATTCTGAACTGCATGAGCTTTTGCTAAATGCAGAAGGTTATAACTCCAGCTGTTCCTGTCACATCAGTTGTACAACCATCCAAGGACTGTTATCACAGAATAAAATGAAACAGCTTGGTAACAGAAAAGAAATTAAAGAAATTCTTGTGAACTTTTAGAAACTGAGAAAACAAAAGATAAGAAGGTCAAAAGATAATATGCCAAAAGTCTGTTTTGAACAATACATTATTTTTATTTTAGTAGTGCAATTACATACTAGATAATTTCAACTTGTGCAGAGACATGGTCTCTGACCCGAGAACATAAAAGCAGCTACTACTATGGAAATGGAATAGATGGAATACACAGTAGGAGAAGAGCACGTCACTAAAGGGATACTGACACAACAGTGACTGCTTTTTACATTGCACACTGTTTTCCCAAACAGAAAATTATTCTAAGCTTTTTCTTTATAAATTTCTGTCTCTCCACTGCCTAAAATAATGCTCTGCACTTCGGCAAAGGAATTGTCCTACTTCTATCACCTTAAGTAATTCCACTGTGACATAACCTGCTGAAAAACAACACCTCCCACCTCTTGACTCAATAGTAAGGACTTAATTTTGGCAACATGCCTATGATTCTAAAAGAGCCTGAAAACAGGGCTACAGGCAGACTGAATCTCCCTAGAACACAGAACACAGTGTGGCTGCTGAAGGAAAGTGGTGCATAGATATCCCCCTTAACTGTGAAATACAGGTTAGGTACTTATCTTCCAGTGGCAGAATGGAGAAATATTAATATATCTCTGATGTATTCAGATTCTATTGTGGACACACTCTACATAGATGAATAAAAATTAATATTTTCATCTTCAAAACAGGACTTTGCACAATAATTAAAAGCATTGGGCCATACACAGATATCAGGATCAGAAAAATACAAAAGTAGTCCTTCATTCCTTGCAAGTTATGCATTCTGAGAAAGTAGTAAAGCATTATTCCTTTGTCCTGCTTTCACACAGAAAGAACTTTCACATGTAACTGATATTGTTCCATAACAGATTAGTAAACTTCAGCATCTTCTTACCTTCAAATGCAACTTAAATTATTGTAATAAGGGGTGGCTCATATAGAAGTTTTATGTTTTTAATGTTTTTACACGTTCAATGATTCATTTCTTAAAAAAAAAATAAGAAAAAGGGAAAAAGCTACTTGTTCTCAAGTTATACGCAACATGCATGTTTTTCATTGTTATTTCTTATTACTATTGAAAATATACACCACATTTCTTTTTCAGTTTATCCAGTGGGAACTTCTAGCCACCAGATATCATCAACAACATTGCCAAGAATATTGAAGAGTGCTCTATTACCCAATTTCTGTTCCAAGTTTTTTGTTTAATACCCCATTATTACAAGTTAGTAGAGTTTCTACAATTCTTTGACATAAACAAGAAAAGCTTTAGGTGGAGGCCACCTTATTATCTGCTTGGCACTAGTGCTACCCCTACAGGAATACTGTGTCCACTTTGTGTGTCTACAATTTAAAAACGATATTGATACATTGAAAAGAGCTCAAAGAATGACTGCAGGAGCATAATTTGTCTTTAGGGAAAAAAAAAGATCAAAACAAAAATTATGGTGCATGTTGATCATAACTTTAAAGTACCTTCACTGGCAACAGAAATTCAAAATAGGTTGTCCTGTCCAAAAAACATCAAGATTCAGTAACTGGAAACTGAAGGCTAGAAATAGCCAAGTTTTAAACAGTGTGGCGACCTTAACCAGAGTTGGGGTTGGTACTACCAGTTTTCAATTAAGAATAGCTATTTTCCTTTAAAAAAATCTACTTAAAAAAAGAAAAGATATAAACTAAAGGTGTGCATCATATTACGTCTGCCAAGTAGGTCTGCAAGGCAGCCAGTACCCTATGAGAAACAATACTGTAATTTTCTGGTCAGCATAATTACATAGAACAGCTGATCAAACATAATAAGAATATTGAATATGTAAAGAATAGCTGTGATAAAGTAATTTTAATGCACCATAAAGAATGACAAATTCTGTCGTCATCTTCTTGACCAGGAAATGCCAAAATAATTGAAAATTAAAGAAAATATGTTAGAATTGAAGGAGTCATCAATACGGAGCAGTCTCAGCACTATGTCTTAAAAATATTAATAAATTATACACATGTGCATAATAACGAAGGGAGGAATGTAATCAAAACCTTTTCTTCCTTCATAACCTGACCATTGTTATTTCCTCAGTTACTTCTGCCTCTGATTTTCCATGGGATTTGGAAGAAATGTGAAGGTGCACTTTTAAGCGATGATGTTTTACAGTGGAGGAGGCTGTATGTTTAAAATTATAGCAACTTAACTTTCAGTAGCACCACAAGATAAACACTTTCCAAAGCAAAAATGGACATGCCTTCCACTTCCTGCAGAACCTACATAATCAGGCAGCACGTATCACATAGAGAATAAGAATAATATGTTCTTTCATACATTAATTTCTTTTTTTTTTAAAAAAAGACAAAAAAAAAAGATGTGCAATTAAACACCACAGCTGAATTCTGACTTCTTTTATCTTAACTGGCCTACCCATGTCTTTATATGATCAAATATGATGTTCTGTGCAGGATCTCTGCATTGTTCAGTGGACTGGATAGTTTTAGTTAACTAAAAAATACTTGTGTTGGTTCTCCAACACATAGTCCAGGCCCTACTAAGTGAATGTTACACCTTTTGTACTTAAAGTTCAGTTTTCCAGATGGCTTGTCTGTCAACCTTTCATGTCTAAATCTTTGAAAGATTTTAGCAACCCAGATCCAATTAATTACAGTGAAATGCAAATGTTACAACCAAAGGAAAATTTCACGAGCATCCATCAGTTCAGTATTAATTATCATTGTTAATTTTAGAAGTGATTCAATAGATCTGTAATTGTGTAGGACAAATCGTACCTGACTAACCTGATTTTCTTCTACATTGAAGTAACTGCCAGTGTGGGTAAGTGGTGAGCAGCGGGTCTTGCATATCTTGACTTAAGGACTTTGACATGGCCTCCAAAGATCCTTGTAGCCAAATTTTTGACATACTGACTGCCTAAGTGGTTAACCAGGTTGGTGGAAAATTAGCTGGACTCTCAGGCTCATAGCCTGGTGATCAGCAGTATGAGTCCAATGGGTAGCTCCTTGCTACTGACAATACTCAGAGGCTGATACTGTGGCCGATATCATTCACTGCTGTTATTAATGATCTGAAGGATGGGATAGACGGCGCTCCCAGCAAGTTTGAAGATTCTATGAAATTTGGGGAAGACATGAATGGGGAGTACGCGGTGTGCCTTTGCTGGAAAAAATAAATAAAAGTAAAAATAATTAAAAAAAGGCCAACTGCATCCTGGGCTGTATTACCAAGAGTATACAACCAGGAGAAGGGAAGCAGTTATTTCTCTCTATGCAGCTCTTGTGAGAACACTGCTGGAGTACTGTGCCCAGTTTTGTGCTCCCTAGTACAAGACAGACATTGAAAAGCTGAAGAAAGTCCAACAGCCACCAAGATGGTTGGGGCTGGAACATACGATGTAAGAGCAGAGGATGAGAGAACTTGGTTTGTTCAGCTGAAAAGAAAGGACAGCCTAGGGGGATCCTTGATGCTCTCTAGAACTATCTAACTGAAAGCTGTAGAGGTGACGGAGACAGAAGTCTTTTCAGAAGTGACTAGTGGAAGTATGATAAGCAACAGGGAAAAGTTGCAGCACAGAACATTATGACTTGTTAATACGGAAAAGATTGTATCGGGACAGCAACCAAACACCAGACCAGGTGCCCAGAGAGCTTATGGAATCCCCATCACTTGAAATTGCTGATTTGAGCAGGAGGTTGCGTGAAATGACATCTGGAGAGCCCTTCAACCTGCATGACTCATTTATATAAATATCTTTACTAGCTGGGATTAGAAGGTGACTGGAAAGAATTACAATTGTTTCATTTCAGGATTTTTATGAGTATTTTTCAGAAAGTGCTTGATACTAGTAATTTTAACTTCCATTTCAGCAACACATAAAACTGAACTGAAAAAAGAATGTCTAATAAGAGTCCTGTATAATTTATCTCACTACTATTAGAGTAAAAAGATATAGTTATACAAGTTTGGAGCCAATAATCATGGTAGTGGCTTCAGAAATTATTTCTGTATTTTTCTATTTGTCATTTCCTGCTTTTGCAAACACAATCAACCTAACTCCCTGAAAACTAGACTGATCATATTAATAAAGTGCAAAACTTTGAAAGATGTGCTGAAAATTGCACACACATCAATAATGGAGGGTGTCAGTTGCTTTGAAGCTCATTTATCCCTGGCTAAAGAAACTCATTTCTCTGTTTTGCCATTTTATGAATTCACTCAGACAGTGATTTCTAAATCCAACCAAAACCTCAGATACTAAGATGCTTAAGTTTTTTAACAAAGGCATCAACTAAAGCGAAAATTAAAACACAGCTTCCAGTTCATCTCAGTATTCCAGTCAGCAAGAAACAAAAGCAAAATCCCTCAAAACTTCAGCAAGATAAAGATGAGACACACCAACTCAAACCATCCTATTAAAGTAGCAAGTCATTGCACTGAAATCTGACTACAGAAGTGTGAATTCAAAAGCTAAAGAAAAGTCAATAAAAAAATCAAAGTACTAATAATTTAGAACTTTATTTACATATGTCCTATTAGTTCTTCATTTTTCCTTTCTTCCCTCTTATTTGAGATGCAAAAGTATGTATTTTCTACTTAATTTACCTTCAAACTTGTTAATGGTATTTGCAATATTTTTTTTCTTCTACTGCAAAGTTTCACACTTGTGGAAACAAAATTCCACAAATTTCCTCTCTACTGAAGAAAAGTGTAGGATAACATTAACATCTCCAAGGAAAGTATACCTAAGCTGTACTTTCTAAACAAAGCAAATAATGTAATACATAGAGAAATATAACAAAATATCAAAAGACATTAAAGTTTACATATTTTAAACCTCTAATCCCCTGCCAGATTTGTGCATTTCAAATTGTTTCACATAGTTTCAAAAATCCCATCTCAAGGGGATGGAGGTGCTAAAATGAACTAGTTAGAAATTTTGCCTTGTGTGAATAAAACAAACAAAAAAAAAAATCTTTCTGAATACTAAGTAGCTCAGTCATATTGAAAAACTTGTTTGAAATAAGTTAAAAAAATTAAATCTCTCTAATTTTAGCCCTCTAGGCTAGGAAAAGCATATGAATAAACTCATTGAAACTTTAGAGATTATTTCATTTTGATGAGATCATAACTATAATATGGAGAAAACACCCTGACAGATGACTGCTGCTCTGCTTTTTCTGATTCACTTAATTCCTACAAATTGTTATATGATAATATGAAAATCAGAAATTTTCTATACAAGAATCAGGTGTTTATAATTTCTTTGCAGTCTGGAAAGACATGAAAAAATATGTTATTTATCACCCTAAATTTTCAACTTTCTAAGAACTATCTAGCTACCTTTGAACTGAGGAAATATGAAAATAATTTTATATGTTTGTACATTTTTAACTGTCATTCTTTTGTAAAGTGACACATCAGACATTCCAGACTACAATGGTATTAAAAAAAGCAAAATGTATAAAGGATAAATTATGCATGCTCTCAAGTTGCAATAGCAAATTTCTGAAATTTTGGTCTACAAAAACTCTACATGCTTTCAAACTACTTCTAGGCAAATCTAGTAATACTAATAAAGACATAACTATTTAAATTATCTTAATTTAAATCACTTCTCCCTGCTATCCTCCTCTGAAAGGTCAAAAGAATGAAGCAGCAGCAGAAGCAGCAGAAAAAGCAGAAACTTAATCTTTTTAACTCATCAGAAAGATGTCCTGTAGTACGGTGGTAGTAAGAGTTCCAGTTACTGAATCAATCTATCTACTCCAGCAAACCAAGAATTCTCTCTAAAACTGTGTCTTATTTATGCTGCAAAATCTTGGAACAGGACAAAAGTGTTCTTTGAGATAACTCTAATTGCTCCAATTAAAATTTCTAAATCTTTCTCTGAGCCTGGAGCAGAAAAGGGTAAGAATTTTAACACAGGCATGGAAAAAGAACTTCTTTGTAAAAGTTGTCACAGTTAATTAAAATTTGGTCAGATAAAGCAACCTTCCTCTTCACAGGGCATTGTTCAGCAGTGCTCTGATGGTACGTCTCCATAGCACATCCATCGTTCCTCACTAAGCTCCTTGCTGCTGCTCTTTGGCCATCACAGTATCAAGTCTGATAATCTAAAGCTAAGTCAAGTATACGTATGTTATAGCCCTAATGCGCCTGCTCGCTGCTCTGACAGACATCTACCCTAAGTGGAGATACAATGAAGAGTGCTCACTGAAATTTAGTGTTTGTTCCTAGAATAAAGTGAGCACTGTTCGATTCAAAATAGCTACAAACAGGGATCAGTTCTTGTAATAAGGCTATACTAGATAACTGTAATACAGGTCACAAACAGGACTTTGTGGGGTTGCCATTTCAACACTGAGGATGAAAAGAAATAATAGCTTTTTCTGCCGTAGCCTCTTTCCTTAAGTTCATTGTAAATGAGTGCCCTTATGAATGACCCATTTCAGTGACTGCTTTACACACAAACCCACCCTTTATTTGCTAAGCGCCCCATCCCTAACTCCTTAATTCAGTTTTGCACTCAGTTGTATTAAAAATCCATCTTGTTTGAATGGACCCAATTATTCAAAAAAAAACCCAAAAACACCAACAATAAAACCAAACCCAAACTGTAATTTACCACCAAACACAGGTTTTGTGACACAAAGTGTAAAGCTACTGTAGGTTCTTTCCTTGTTCCACGCAACTGTAACATGCAAACCTTGACACTAGAACCGACTCCTGAAGAAACTATCTAGATAAAGTCTTCTTTCTGTTTCCGAACACAAGGCTGTAGCCAGCCATCTGTCCCAGACCTGGATTCACAGTTCGGGGAATAACTGTCTAATTTTTGTCTATCAAATATAATGGCTGTTTCATACTTTATGATGAACTATGTTGCCATTCTGTTACATGGATATTTCGATGAACACCTCACCCCACCTTCAATAGCTGCTTAGCCTCAAAGTTTGAGCCAACCACTCCCTTTTTCCAAGGAGAATGCTATAGCTACAAGATCACAGTTTAACTTAAAAGAAGACTTGATCTTGACCTCTTGCTGAAGGTATTGACAACAGCCACATACAGCCCATCACAAGTAACCTGCAGGACTTACACATCCTTCATTATAAATATGTGATAAAACTGTTATGAAGGAAGAACTAGCACTGCGCATGACTTCTACTGCATCTTTTCAGGAAAAGCCATGGGGGGGCCATGTATATTGTCAGGACTCTGAATACATAGGGTATGATGGGATTGACGGCTTCATAGGCATATCAGGTAGATACCAATAAGCACACCAGCCAATGAAAAGAAGAGAATACATTTGGGAACTTCTCCTCATACATCCTCCTTACTTCTTACAATTTAAGACATGAAAGGGTATCCCTACCCGAGCAGGAGAAATGCAGTGACATGTCAGTATATCCTGGAGACTCCAATTAGGATATGCCATAGCACTGCTGTGAACAAAGATGTATTTGGCTTGCAGAGTATATACATCCAGTAGCAACCCAGAGACAAACAGGTCGTCAGATTAACTACTGTTGTAAAGTTTGTGCTGATATCCCTTGTGAAGGAGTAAGACAATGGGACAATACTGCCTGAGTTGTTTGGCAAATATCTGACAATAATACACAAAGAGGAGCTTCTTTCTGTTCTCCCTGAGTAGAACCAATACAGGTAGGTTTGTTTTTATCCTTTCTTCTAGGCAGATGAGAAATTTGGCCTAAACCTTTTTCTCCAAAAACTCTCAAGGAGTTACCTCTTTATTGACTGTGACGCTAGAAGTGTGTCATTTCAGTTCTTTGTTCAGATACATATTCCTGAAGACAGACAGTAATGAACAATTCGAAAGAGAAAGGTTTAACCGAGTTGGTGGAATGATGTTGGACTGTCCTTATGAAAGACAGTCTGCCCAAAGTACTCCAAATGTCTAGAACACCAGATGTGGACACAATCACATCATATCCTGCCATAAGTTGCACTGACATTTGCTGTATCTATTACTCTGTGTAGCTGAGAAAAACGTATTTCTACTCAGTGCACCTAGCTTTTTTGGCGTGGGGAGCAGGGAGGTTGTCAAAAAGAGCACAGCGAGCTTCATTATCTTTAGAGCTACGTGCTGTCACTGCCATCACTGATAATTCTGCAACAGGTGAGTCTGGAACAATGAGGTGGCAGTTAATGTAACTTGGGAGCTATTCTGGAAGCTGTAGTCCAGCTGCTGGATTTCATCAAGTATTTCTTGCTGGTATGATAATAATCTTGTTTCTGAAAGTTAAGTCTAGAATACCAACAATAATAGGAATAATTTTCACTAAGACTTAAGAAGAGGTATTTAAAATAGCAGACCTCTTTTTATAAGCTATGAATCTTAAGCTTGTTTTCTAGGGTAGAGGAATGTGATGCAGCCGCACTGTCATCTGCTGAAGTTAGGGCATCCAGATCCTTGTCTGCATTCAGATGTTCAACGAGACATTTAATATTTCATTATTTTGTGTTAATGAGAGGCTGTCCTCTGTATCAGTGAGTTGCCAAATACATCCTATGCTGGATAAAGGATCTTTCCTATGGGCTTGTATGGAAAGATTGTTTGAGTTTCCCAGAATTCAGGACATTTGGGAAAAGCAAAGACAGTCAAATTGCTTATGGAGATACCTCTCACCATCTGCAGGACAATCTATTTCATAACCCGGATATGGGAGACTGAGACAGTGCTCTGGGAGATGATCAAATATATGCAGTGTCTTCTATATGAGGAACAATTAAGTAGCATTGGACTTTTCAGCCCGGAAAAAGAGAGGTCGTGGAAGGGATATGCTGAATCTGAAATTGTGAGTGGCACAGAGTCTTGGCAGTGATCACCTGTTCACCGTGTCTTCCAGTCCAAGAGCAAGTGGCTGTCAACGAAGCTACTGGGAGACAGGTTCAAATTCAAAAGAAATGAGGCGGGTTCTTTCTGCAACAGAGAACAGGCCTGTAGAACCACTTGCCAAATGATGCTACAGCTGCAAAGGTTTACATGGGCTCAAGAAGACACTGACCATGTACTTGAATGGCAGATTCATGTAGGATACTAAACTGACAAGTCGCAAAAAGTTCAAGAAAACCCTTATCTGTAAATAGTTAGGAAGACGTGGCAACATTACAGAGAAGTATCATGCTTGCCTTGTTCTTACCCTTTCCTGGGTGTCCACATATGGCCATTATGTGAAACAGAATGCCGGACTAAAGGGATCATTGCCCTGAAACAGTACAGCTATTCCTTGGCTATGATCTTTCAGAACCATAAATCTGGGCTCTCTAAGAATTTCCTTTTCTTAGGAAATTAGTGCAATCCTTAGTACAATCACAGTAATAGCAATAGCTGAAGAAATCAATGAATTCACATTTAATTTGCAAGGTCAGACTGCTGGCCACTGTACCTGCACTGACTGTTTAAGAAATCATCTGATGAGCTTGAGTCTCAAGAACACACTTTGAATAACATATAAGCTTCAAACTTGAAAAATGGATGGATACCTTTTTGCTGCAAGATGCAGATCTTTATTATTATTCCCAGCAAAGATTTTTACCAGAAATCCAACACACCTAAAAGTCAGAAACAGTACTAGTGGATTCTGACATCTCAGAATTTGCTTTAGCTAAGATGGTCAAAACTTCTATTAAAGTTTTTCTCAGCTTTTCTAACGTGTTGTTATGACAGGGAGTATAAATGCTGACCTCCCAAGCACATACAAATCCCTTTGAGATACTAATGCTTCCTTTAACAGCAGTATTTAAAGAAGAGTTTTGCATGCCTTTCCAGACACTGGAAATGCTAGATATAGAACCATCAAGAAAGTAGATGGATTTCTTCAAGGCAGCTCAAATATTCCACAGGCAGTATCTGGGGTAGCAAAGGGCTAAAATAACCTAAAACTATGGAAATACAGACAAACACATAATAGAAGATTAGCTGAGGAGGATGATGCAGACACACCTAAGAGATCCTGCACAGAGATAATTTCCAAGCGTGGAACAGTGATAGCAAATCTGAACCAGATCCTGCAGAGCACAGCAGCTTGGTGCTCAGGAAGTCAGATGCAGTCAGCTACGATTCAGCAACATCCCCTGATTTTCTCCAGCCTCCTGGAGACCCAAGCATGAGACCTGAGTTTCATGCAGACAAACCTGAGTTCAGTTAGCTCAGTCTAGCTCAGAGCTCAAGGAAAACACACAGGTACTAACAAAACCCTTCCTGATGTGACCCAGTTCCATAAGGAGATAATTTGGCATCTCCGCACACAGCGCCATGTTTCCAAGGCTACCAGGGTGCTCGGCTTCAAGGCTGGATGCCACACCCTATCAATAGCTTGAGAGAGAAATTACAGTATACCCAGCTTACCTTTCTCAGTGCATTAGAGCTGGGCGAGCCGCAAGGAGTAACTAATTTTAACTTGTTGGATAAACAGCATTTGCACTTTTAAAGTCAGTAAGTTCATCTCTACTTTCTCCAGGAAATCTTTTACTATAAAGGCTAGGCTTTAAATGATTGATGATTTCCAGATATGTGTGAGTGAAACAAGAAGTCTTATCTCTCAACATCTGCTCATCAGTAGCAGAAACAAAAGTAACTGCATTCCTAAAAAATTATACAGGTCCTGCTAGCTTTTCATTTATGTTGCTGGACTTAAAGCAGAAACAAATGGAAGCCTTTTGGGGCTCTCTTCCTGAAATAGATACAAAAATTGTAACAGAATTATCATTGGTTGCTAAATAAAGGAAAAACTGTAGTGTAGAAACTCTGGAATCATATTATCTTCACTCCAGATACTCAAGAGATTAATGCTCTAAAAAAATAAATCTGGCCTAAATCTGGCTCAGAAATGCAATGGGCTCTAGCTTTCTTATATAAATGCTTGCAAGAGCACAAGTACAATGGGTCAGACCATGGAAAACATATGAATAAGAGGTATTAAGAAGTATTTGTTTGCTGCAAACACTCATCTCAAAAACCTCTGTGCCAGACCTTGCTTCCCTGGCTTCTTAGAGAGGGGGCTTAAGTCTTGTGTATGTGTCAGGCTTTCAAAAAAATGCTGAACCACAAAGTAGACATGCAATGCCCAAAACAGGTCATTAGATTCACACACACATATTACACATACATGTATAGATATCAATTCGTGCATCCAATCTACAGAATTATGTAAAATAATCTTTACAGAAAATCTTATCATTAGTGAATATACACATATACATACATACCTGTGTATGTACACAACACACGCTGAATTACTAGCCTTTTAGAACTTAATATTAGAATACTTTAGGAGGCTGGTTGACAAGAGGAAAATGCATTTAACAATATCAAGAAACCTAATGACACTGGCTACACAAGTCATTTATTTTCCTTTGTTTTTCTGAGATACTTACATGTAGCCTACATTTCATTATAATTAGTTTAGGATGAATAATAGTGAAGAATGCCTGCCATTGTACTCCTCTAAGGTGCAATACAGGTATAACAATGTTTTTTCTTTTCTGTTTTCAGAGGGATGGGGGAAGCAGTTACTGTGTGTATAGCAGTGTCCCTTTAAGTAATCTTTTTTTTGGCTGTGCATCCAGGGCAGCTAATAGTTTTATCAAATACCCTTCACAGCAAGAGGACTGTTTCCATGGAAACCGTAGAGCAATCATCCATTACTCCTGCAAAGATTTCTCTCAGCTCTCTCCTAAATACAGGTAGCTACTTTCTCTCAAACTAAAATAGAACGGAAGAATGAATTTTACAGTCTGTGTGACAATTCACCCCCAGAGCTTCATAGGGACACTACAGGGAAAGTGGGGCCTAAAGTACAAAACCCCCAAAAGCACACACAAGGAAGCCATAAAGAAGTTTTAAAACAGGGACAAATTCTGTCAAGTCTGCAGTGTAAAATACAGCTTTATAGAGACGACAGAAGATTCTTTCCTTACAGCTGTGAAATGGAGAGGAGACAGAAGAGCTTAAGATTGGAGATGAACCCAGAGCTTGGTCACTTACCTCTCTCAGCATGTTGTTTTCTTTTTCCTTCTGTTCGAGAAGGCTCTCCAAGTGGTGCACGTGCATCTCTGCCTCGGCCAACCGTCTTGTTCGCTCGTGATCTTCCTCAGTGGCTTTTGCTGACAGACCTTTACTCTGCAGCATCTCCAGCAGCTTTTTGATGGACTCATCACGTGCATTTAAGGTCTGTTTCTGTGTCTCAATACGCAGTTCCATCTCTTCTAAGGTTTTACGTAGCAGGAAGAGTTCCTTGGCCTGGCGTTCATGCTCTGCATGAAGTCGTTGGAAGTTTTCTTCTGTCAGCTCTGCCACAAAGGGCTCACTGGTTCTAGTGCTGCTGTCCTGCTGGAACAGCTGGTTCAGGTCCCGCTGGATCCGAAGCTCATCTTGGAGAGCCTGGATAGTCATCTGCATATGCTAAAAGAATGAATAAATAAAATCAGTGGATTCCCTCCACCGGAGAAATAGAGAGAACAGCATGAGGCACGTCAGTCCTCCTGAACTACCAACTAAGAGGAAACTGCAACACCAGCAGACCAACAATGTTTTTTGAAAGCAGATTTTAGCTTGAACTGGGTTATACTACAGAAATTTCTAGTCCCTCCTTCTATGCCTCATAGAGGTTGCGTTAAACTAGAAACCTCTTACTCGGGTGACACTCTCACTCCCACCAACTTGAGTGAGTCACTATTTCAAATGGGAAAATGCCAGCAGGCATTTGTCAGTAAGCTAAGGTTAAAATATTTTTTTTCCAAATGTTTGCCTACCCTACAGAAGAATTCTGCATAAGAAGTCCTAGACTAGAATTACTGTCTTGACAACGCAGAGGGGCATGTGACTGTTAGAACTTACATGCCATCTAATAAAACGTAATCAGTCATGAAGGCTCCCAACATCTTCAGTACTAACACTACATGTAGCACAGACTTCCCAGTTCACTTACAGAAGAAACTTCAGCATGTCAGGAAGAACTACAACTACAGAAAACTGGATATACGCTGACTGGGGAGAAGGGTCACATCATACAATTTTATGCATGAGGATTTTAGTACAGAACAGAAATTGCCACCTTACAAAAGGGAATATGAAGTCAAGCAAACGATCAGCAGTAATTTGTGGTTGTGCAAGACAAAAAATCCTGTCTCAAGGTTTGTGAATACAGTGGGTTAATATAGTGGGATAATATAGGAGAAGCACAGTTTGCCTAGAAAAATATCCTCACTTCATATTTGTTTTTTTTCTCTGCAAGACAGAAGTATTAAGATAATAATGGAGAAGTACTAACACACTGAACAAAGATCTGATTACCAGGGAAGAGATACTCACTGGTAAATACATCTCTACTGCCTTAAGAGTGGCAGACATGGTTACAGTTTAGTCTGAATGTGAACAAGTCAGATGGACTGATCCCTGGGGTTGACCTTTGTATTTCAAAAATCAGTGTCTGCAATACAGCTACTTCCAGTATTCACTAGGACTAAAGTACTAGGTAGTTAGTATTAATTATAATCTATTATCAAGCTTGACACAGGAGACACACTGTTAAGGTCTATAATGTAAAGATGGTGCCAAATGAATACGTTTGACATAAATCCGAGTACTTTGTTTCACTCAAGTATCTGTGAAAAGACGAGATGCAAAAAGATTTGGGTTTAAGTACTACTTCAAGAATATATTTATCACAATTCTTATGTAAAATTCCTTGAAGATATTCAAAATCTGCCTGGAAATGGTCCTGGGTAACCGGCTTTAGGTGTCCCAGCTTGAGCAGGAGGGTTGGACCAGCTGACCTCCAGAGGTCTCTTCCAACCATCCTGTGATTCTATGAAAAGACAATAGACAGAAGATAGTGTTTGCACCTACCTTTAACCTGTTTTAGAAACATTAACAGTTAGTTTGGCTGTACAGAATGGTGCACAAAGGCAGTTCAATTCCATTTTCTTTACAAAGGTCAGTACTTTAGACTGAGTACTTCCCCTCCTTTTGTCTTCTGGCCTAAGAAGAGCTTTTCAAAACTAAAGGTGGTGTTTTACAATCAGGTCACCTAAGTCCCCACTGCCACTAAAAGGAATAGCCTAGCTCTCTGTCCTTCCTTAGGTGGCTGGCACTGACAAACTGGATCAAAACTTCACCTGGCTGAAAATCAGCCCCATCAAAACCAAACAAAATGTCTCTCCAGCCAGATCTCTTATCCAGTCGATGGTGTGACTACACCAATGCTGATCGTGGTGCAAAGTAGGGGTGGGAATGCACAGTCAAGGAGCTAGCGGAGAAGGAAATGGAACCATCCTTTACGATATCAGCATAAACTCAAAGTAGCTTAAATGCATAGCTTCATGACTGGTTGAAGATGCTGTAATTGTCTTTTCTTCTATTTCAATAACACAATACTTAGCAGTTATTAATTCTGTTAATCTAAAACTATGCTTTAGGTTATAGAATCTGTGTGATAACATAGCACAGGTATATTAGGTGAAGGGATGACTAATTACTCTGTTCTAAAAGTTACGTTGTGTTTATATATTGGTGGATGCTTACATTTATTTTCAAGTCAGCATTTAGAAGTGTAAGAGAAAAAAGAAATATCTCAAGGAAATCAATATGGATTTTGAAAATGTTTTTAGAAATCACTAAAGATTTCCATTTTCATTTATTGTCATATTTCCAAACCACAGTTAAAGTGAGAATGTCAGACAACCTCCAAGCCTTAAAACTGAGCCACTACAACAAACATGCCAGCGTGCAGACAGGCAATCAAAACTACTACATATGTTCTATTAACGTACGTTGACCAAGCTGTAAGAGAAAACCTACTGCACTCATTAAAAGGTTTGCCTCTTCTGTACCTATACAACACCAATAAAGACAGTAGGACTACAACAGCAGCAGTGAGAGAATATCCTTAAATCTCATTAAAATTAAACAAAAACCTCGATAGATATAACCTTACAATTCCACACAGGAGTTAATTCCATTTGTATTTGAGAAGCCCTACTTTTCCACAGCCCAGCTGTGTGTTGTTCCTCCAGCTAACAGACAAATTCCCACATGCTTCCACCTGCCTCTCCACATACTGCCACTTCAGCATTTCCTTTCTCCCAGGCGAGAAAAGAGCTTCTTCTGAACAACCACATCATCTATGAAATGAAATTACTTCCTCTACTCAGTGCTGTCTCAGAATCAAACTTGGGTTATTTATAAACATCAATGGACTAAATAACCACAACCAAACTCCTACATTTTTACTATTTGATCTGCTGTGAAATCTCATTTCAGGTTACATAGGCAAAAACTGTGTCTCAGACCCACAGAAATTATCTCCCCCAAAGTTGGAAAAGCCCCCATACAACTTCTGGGTCAAAGAACCGAAATCTATTTCATGATTCAAAAACATGATATGAAACATAGGAAGTTCCATCTTAACATGAGGAGGAACTTTACTTTGAGGGTGGCAGAGCACCGGAACAGGCTACCCAGAGAGGTTGTGGAGTCTCCCACACAGGAGACATTCAAAACCTGTCCGGACACCGTCCTGTGCAACCTGCTGTAGGTGACCCTGCTCTGGCAGGGGAGTTGGACTAGATGATCTCCAGAGGTCCTTTCCAACCCTGGCCATTCTATGATTCTGTGAAACAAAATTTAATACCAGTGACATAAATGGTCAGCAACTGCTTTGAATTCAGTTTCCCAGAAAAAACGAAGAGGTGGAACTAGAGGAAGGGTTAGGACCCAGTTTATGAATTACTATTACTGTTCTCTGAACTGCTCAGCTGAGAACAAACTTCATTATGTAAAAGGTAACTGGAAAATACGCCATAGAAAATTATTCTATGCTTTTGACACCCACTCCTTTCCAACATGCAAGATGTATGCAAAATGTGTTCTTTTCTCTGCGTTTCAAAAAAAATTATGATTTTCAGAACAATGGAACAATACCTTTCACTAATTAGCAGCATAAATAATCTACTTTTTCAGTTAACATAGCTCTTCTATATCATTTCAAAGAATACATCCTTTACCCTGTGGAGGAACAGGCAAGTCTTATTAGCTTCTCATCCATTTCTTAGACTTCACTTTTAAATCACTGACTATCCCAGAAAGGCAAAATATTTTCCAAGTTCATGCGATACTAGCCACTGATGCTTAATTCTGTTTCTAGGGCCTGATGAGAGACCTCAATCAAACTTGAAAAATACTGTTGAAATTGCCTTATCTAGAAATAAACAAGTAAAAATACTCTTAATACCGCTGAGCTTGGTTACATCATACTCTGCTGAATAAGTACCAATCATGCTTTTCTTAATTAGCTTAATAAAGGTAACATAATTAAAGTCAAAGCAATTATGTTGAACCTGTACCTTGCTTGAAGCTTACTGCGCTTATTTCAGACCTTAAGGATTCCCTGTTTTTTTAAGTAATGAAAATTGGTCTTTAACCCTCACTATGAATTACAAGTACACCTGCAAATCACAAAGATATTTTTGTGAGCACAGTTCTCTAGTAAGTCTCTTGCTGCTTATGCCTAATGTACTTTTCTCTTGACAAAGCTAAGCCCCTTCAGGCCCACCTCAAATGTAAATCCCAGAAAGGCAAGGTGTAAACACCACCTCTTACCAGGTGTTCCTCTGTCTGTATTACTTCCATGGGCAACTTAAAGTTTGTTAACTGGGCTCTATGCAGAGTTTGCCTTTCTTCCAGCAGCACAAAATTTACATCTGTAAGGAGAACACGATTCAATTTTCGCCTCAAACTAACAGGATTCAGATACACTACAGCCAATGGTACAGAAGTTCCTTCTATTTGGTTCACAAAGCAGTCCTGTTGTTGCAGTCTCAGGATAATGCAACATACCTACTACTATAATGGTGAGTTTGGGAGCCTTGCTGCAGGCAGCTCTTTTCATCTCTCCCTGTTGAAGCTTTTCCATTTTGCATGAAATATTTAAAGATTCAGTAGGCCTGACAGAAAATACTGAAAAGAGCACAGCTTCTTGTTTTAATTGGTAGAACACGTAAGAACAGAAAGACCTGAACAGCAATAGTTCCAATTAACTTAAATGTTTATCATCATACCATTCCAGAGGAAGTGGGGGATGTGCATTTTAACGTACTCAGACAGACAAAGGAATTTAATTGATACTCTACAGCCAAGGCCTGTATTCTAACCCCACATTTTAGATCAAAAGGAGGCAGCCATTGCTACTAGCATGATTTTGAAAGAAAGGATTAAATTGTGACATGCTTTTTAAAAGAAATTATTTCCACACTCATCTTTGCAAGACAGAGCTTGACCTATCACACTACGGTGTTTAAGATTCCAATACACATTTGTCTGCTTGTTTTTGGTTTGCTGATTTAGGCTATTTTACACTGCAGATACTGTCTTTGCAACTACTGTAATCAGATACATAACTCATCCCATACTTTATGCAAGAAGTCTAAATGCCTAAATTATACCTGTGAGTTCTGCAACAGAGGCAAGAACACTTCTTTAGTTAAGTTCTCCTTAATTTACCGGATTTAAATCCTAAGTAGGTTAACTAGGGAAATTACTTTAATTTTTGGAATACCAAGAAAAAATTCAGTATGTTCAAGAGATGCCTGTCAACAACCAGCAAAAAGGAAGAGAAGAACCCAGCAACAAGGGAAAACATAACATGCAGTTATATGACACGGTGTCACAGATATGTGCCACAATGAGGTGGGAAGCATTGTTACATTGTGCAAATCTCAACGACTTAAAAAAATTCTCATTTTACACTGGGAGAACATTGAAGACTCTCATATTCAGGAGCAAGAGAATAGGGGGTGATGGAAAGGATGGGCAGAAAAAGAGAAGTCCTACTAGAATACTTAGTGGTGTGTTAGAAGATCTTCAGCCTGGGAGGTAAAGGTTCAAGCTCTTACTCATCATCTTCATACATCCAAAACGAGGCTCCAGTCAGTAGACAATAAGCTGCTCTAGGGTGGATCTCTAACAAGATATTCTTACAGAAGGGACTGAGATTCTGCTTTGCATAAATATCTGAATACTGATTGACTTAGGAATTTAAACCTACATCTCTCACATCTCAGTGCCATAAAGGAAAGATGAATCTCGGCTCAAGGTCTTTGTCTGAATTACCCAAGAGGACCCTTAGCATCTCCCAGCGACCATCCCTGACCAAGTCTATCTCCTGCTCAGGGGTTGATCTCATCTCACTCTTCTCTTAATTTTTAATCAGAAATTTCACTCCAGAGGAAAGGCATTTTTTCCTACCAAAAGTTTGCCTGAAATTAGCAGATTCAATAAAAGTTTCTTACTAAATTACTATTGACAAACTTACCTACTGAGAATTTTCTGATTACTTCTACTATTAACCCACAACACCAGTACATCCTGTACTGAATGACAGTTTTATGATGTATATGTATTCGGCAGTTTTTTGCAAATCTACTCAGTGATCAAGCTGTTCATCATGTAGAAAACAGTAAGTTCTTGGAAAGACATAGGACAGGTTTGCTTTTTTTGTAAAATATCACACATTTCTGTATTTATTTTCCAGGAGCCAACCCAGGGATAAAGAAAAAACAAAACAAAAAAAAAAAAAAAAAAAAAAAAGAGACAGATGTAATGTGTTAATTGACCAGAAACTAGGCTTCTGAAGCTGCCAGTTTACAACTAATCTCTCACTCAGCCAACTATTTTTAAAGTTGGGAAAAAGAAACAAGCTTTCAGCTACAAAAAGCCCTTCCAGGTCTGAAATAGATGTACTTGTAGTACCTACAAACACCGCCTTACTTTTGTGTTTAGATCATCACAACTACAATGCTACTAGTCTGGAAAGAAAAGATACAGTAATTACGATATATTTTATGTCAGAAGGATAATTCAGTAAGGTCTACCCTCAAATGTAGAGTATCAGAAAACAACAGAACTTACAGGTGCTTTTCTTGCCAGCAAATCTGCATGCACAATCACAAACTTTTGTGTTATCACAACTTCTCTCATGATCTTCACAATGAAAGTGTTTCAAATATTTGTAAGAGGATGAACCACACTAAGCTCAAAAGAGGTAACCCGCCAAATGCTAGAATAGGATTTGGTGACTATAGGAAATCATTCTTTCCCATTCTCAAAGAGTTAATGTTTTGGCAGCATTTCTGGGAAATAGATTCTGCTGAATGCACCGCAGAAGCAAAGGCCTGGCTGTCTGAGGGAGTCCCTGCTGACATTCAGCTGCAGCCCACGCAAAGATACTGAAAAAAGGGCTAATGTCAGGTGTCCAGCAGGGCTGTTATGAACCAGAACTTGCCGATTCCAGAAATGTTACATATTCCCTGTAAGATGGATCGGGGGCTTCAAAACTCTTATTTAAATGGAAATGAATGGGCGATTTTTATAATGTTTAGCTTATACAGAAAATACAGCTATGATTTTAATAGGATTCAATTTGTGAGAGTCAAAGAAAGAGTCTTGTATTTTAAAGAAAACCATACATTGCATTATCTCTGAGACAGCAGAAGGGCAAGATGGTGAAAAAGCACTATAGATAAAGAGCTTAAGCTGTCAGTAATATATTTGTCAGCTGAACTAGACTCACACAAAATGACTCATTTGGTTTAAGGGGGCAGTGTGCAGCAGCCTAATTCCTTCACCTGTCTATACAAAAAAAACCCCAAATAGAAGCACCCCAGCAGGAATGAATTTTAACTCCAAAAGTAAGCAGATCAGAAACCTAATAAACCTATAGGCACAGAAGAACCAAAACTGCAATGCAATCACCTCATACTAAATGTACAGGTACATCCATAAAAAAGGCTGAAAGGCTGAGTGGTAAATTTTCACATGGAAGATTTTACCTACATGAAGCAGCTTATCTCACAAAGAAAAAAAGTAAGCTATTTATATTTTCAAGGAATAAAGCATGTATATGGGCAGTCTCTATAGAATACCTGATGCACAGTAAAAATATAACTTATTCTGAAGAAATTTGTGCGCTTAGCAGTGTGATAAGAATAAAAATTCTGATTAAGCATAGGCAAAACTAGTAAACATCTGAAAAACATCAGGTTATCTATCAGTTTTTAAACTATGAATATAATTCTGACAGTTTTCTGGCTTCCTAAAGGATAAACCAATTTGAGATCTATGGCAGATATCACAAATGATCTAGTAAGCAACAGAAGTCAAAGGAAAATTATTTCTGAAGTCATACCAGTTAGTCCCAGGTACCATGTGTCTAAATTTCAAAAGGTTCATCTATATTAGTAGTTTAGCATGCTTCAAAAGCTTTTTCTCATGCAAATCTTCCTAGCATCTACATTTCACATGCTTTGAGTGTCAGCATGCTATGATCCTGGAGTGCAGAAACTGGATTCTTTTAAGTGCATCTCATCTTTCTTGAGAACAGGCATTTTGGGATTAGGGCAGATGTTCAGAATTTCGCATCAGAATCAACAATTTCCATACTGATTTTAACCTCTATTTTCCACTAGGCTGTCCAAATTGGGTTAGTATTACACTACTTAAATATCATGTTTTATTTATATGCAAATACGAGCTTTGATTATTTGCTCTTGTGCTGCTAAAGAAACAAGAGTCCTTGCACATATGCAGTTTCACACAGTAAGGTAATTCTGTCTCCCCTGTCTCTCAAACACAAACTTGTTTTGTCACAAATTGTGTTGACAAAATGAATCCTCATGTAAGAGGTTTCTGTAAAAAAAAAAAAAGGCAACACAAACATCAGACTGACCTATCTTCAGGTCAGCAATTATAGAACTTGCAAAATTTGATCTTACACGATTTTGCTTGTCTATACAACACACCCAATGTCATCCACAGTATAGATTACTTCTAAACGTTGCATCCATGGAATAGGTGCTTAAGTGCCTAATTCAGCTTTTGTGAAACTCTCATCCCATGAAAGTAATTAGAAATTACTATGGTACTTGACCGAAGGAGAATTTTAACCTTTATATATGTATAAATGTACAATATTTTCAAATTAATGGCATCTATATGAAACATGACTCGTTTTGTTAATAGATTAGGACCTTCTCTGCAAAAACATATTCTTATTAGTCACCTCTATTAGGGAGGTCAGCAAATATATCTTTCCATTAGCTGATGCAAGGAATCAATCCAAGATAAGAGGTGCTCTGCTCCACAACCTTTGATCTTGTGTTCAGTATTTTCCACAATATGAGCACACATCACCACTATGCTCTAAAAAGGAAAAATAGCTGATGATTGATAATGAAAGAGTACTATATGAAAAATCGATGCACAAGTTGTTGACTACTTTATTTGCATCACCCTCCCCTTGCCACACACCCCTCACTCCTACCAATGTAAACCTTTTTCTATACTAGTTGGTTTGGAGAGATTACAGTATAAATCTTACTGCACACGTGCATGGGTCCCACAAGAACACTTTGACCAAAATATTTTGAATAACTGCATCTGTATGCATAAACACCATACCTCTCATGTAAGGTATGATCCTTAAAGCTTTTTGAATACTTCAAGCTTGTGACTGCTGAGGACTTAAGAAACAATTACAAGGTAGGCTGTGACACATAAATTGGTAATATTTCAAAGAATTAGTTTCAATATAAAACAGTAAGCTTTTCAACTTCTGCTCGCAATACAATATTTTGTTCCTGTCAATCTGGAACGCATCATAGTGGCATCCTTCACCTGCAAGCAACAGTGGAAGATCTCATGAGCTACCAGATGCTCAGACTGTGGATTATGACCACAGCAGTAAGCGTTCTTTCCAAACTTGTACCTCCAGAAATTGAGTTACTGCCCAGATAAGATATCAAGAGCCCAATCTTTGGCTGCTCAGCTGCAGAAATTAATTATTTGCTCGCCCCATCAGACTGAACTATAAAACCTGGACAGTGGCTCATCAGCAGTCTGAAAAAACTTAAATTTACTGGTGTTTTGTTTGTTGGCTTTTTTAAGACATTTTCTTGAGCGAGAAAAGCATCAGATAATCAGATACGACTATAAATGTGAGAAGACTGCACAAAGGACTTGATTCTGTCAAATAATAGAACGCGTGACATTCAGGATCTTATAAACAACATATGGCTGTACTGTAACACCTGGAAAGTTCTTGCCAATGGAACCTTTGCACAATGTTCAACCAAGATAGAGAGATAACCAACAGCAAAAACTAGCTGCTGCCTCTCAGCTGCACAGATCATGTGTAGAATGAGGCTTTGCCAGCCTGCTTATAACTTTTCTTGTACTGATTAGATGGTAACCTTGCAAGGAAAAAGTCATCTTAGTGAGATGACTGCAGAATGCGGAGGCCCTGTATGCCCAACACCTCATCCCACTGTTTCACAAGCAGATGGGACCAATTTTGCTATGTCATGGTAATATGTTCATTCTTGCTTTATTTGTTCATAGTCTCTCCAATATGACTTCCTAACTGCTTTCTATCCCATACATAATTGTAAGCATTACATCTTCTCACATTTGGCATATGATCAGTTCTTCAGGGAAAATAGAACAAGTTTCCTGCAAAAGCATTTGCACGTGGTTTTCTTGTTTTAAGCCACAATAAGGAACAACTACAGACTTTCACACTCAATTGGCCCAAAATTCAAAAGGCTTAAAATGATAGCTGAAACTACAGCATTACCCGGGTACTGCTGGTTACAATCATCAGCCACTGTAGAGGACAATAATTTGTGCACTCCTATAGACAGGAAAAAAACCCACCCTCATTCATTGTTCCTTCTTGAAGTTAGAAGCATGGGCTTTTTTAGAGTTTTCAATGCACAGCAATCAGCCACGTCAGCAATCATTTTAAGTCTACCTTGCAAGATTAGGGCTTGAAGTTCTCACAAGCAAGTCAAGTTCTTGCCAAATGGAATATATGCATCCCCTTCCATCTTGATAACCTTTCTCATTTTCCTGGAAACTTAGGAGAACGAAAATAGAAAACCATTTTTAACAAAACTTACAATAGCAGCAACCATCAGTGAGACTCCACTAAGCCTTTTCAAACCTGTGGCTTTTTGACACGATACATGTTATCTTCTCAGCTCTCTGCCATGAAATATTGGCTACGCTCATAAAGGAACATACTTGAAAATGTTTTTTTTCTGGATACATCAACTCTCTTATGCTGAACATACTTTTGGGAAGACAGGCAGATCAAATGCGTTACTGGAATTTCAGGATAAATTTAGAGTGTGGCTGTGGTAATCATTGTCCTGTGAAAGAACATATAAAAAACCTCTGATCAAAATGTTCTGGCACTTAACCTCATGCTGAAATGACAGCAGCACCTTTAAGAGCAAAGCAGAACACAGCACATTACACCAGGTTCTAAAGGAGCTTTCTGTGACCTTCACGAGGCAACACAATACCCCCGTGAGGGAGTTTAAGAGGTAAGTGACAGGAAAGCATGAAGAGGAACTTGGATAGCTCTGGAAATGAGGAGGCCTAGCACAACCTAACTGAATAGGAGGCATTCAAATTTCTCCTAGACGTACCATGATAGTGATAGATGCCAGGCTCACATGCTGGTTTGGAAGTACGAAGTCAAGGATTTTCATTATGCAAATCTTTACTGGATCCTAGAATATGACAAAACTACCTAACCAGAAAAGTTTTTCCATTCACAAGAGTGGTTCTTCCCCATAGACGTTTTTCTGCTACTTACGAAAATTTTCAGAGAGGCAACTCCCCCTGGCAGCAGTGCTCGGTCACCCAACACTCAAGCCGTCAGGTGCAGTAAGTTGGGTTCTTAGTATATATCAGAAATTCATCTGATCAGCGTGCGAATCAGACAAACTAAAGTGGGTATCTGCAACAGGACCGACAGCTAGAACAACTTTTGTCATTTAAAAGCTTTAATACTGTCCTGTCTAACCTTGCATATCACTCTAGGAATCAAGGGAATAGACAGAAGAAGATAAAAGAGATCTGAGCCCACTATCTAACACAATAGTCTTGCATTGCCCATGGATCAAAATGGACAGTATGTATAGACTGTTGGTAAAATCATTTAGGCTAAATCTCCCACTGAACAAATACTGGCTTTTAATAAATCTTTTCAGGAACTACTTACTCATGAATCATTACTATATGGTCATTCAAGCAGTATGTCATGCTGTTAGGCTTCTTACAGAGCAATGACTGAACTCCATTGCTTCTTTATATAACAGACTGAGAATATGTAACTGTTCAAGATCTGCAAAAGTAGAGATAAAATTAACAGAAGTGCTGTACAATACAGTCTTTTGGTTCGGGTTCAAGTGCATTTATGCACATCATCTTGTAACCACGTAATCTGCATTTAAAAATTATTCAGAGAAGCATGTTAAACTGTTGATATAACTGTATGAACAACTGTCAAGACAGAAATGAGAACGGAATTCCCTGTTGTGAGTTTGAGGCATCAATCCACCAACTCTAGCAAGAGCTTAAGCATGGCACAAGTGTCTGAACACAGCTATTAATTTCAGAGCTACATGTTTTATTAGACTCTGTTAATTCAGAACTGAAAAAAAAAATTGAAAAGGGATTGTAGCATTGAAAATCTGGAAAGCTCATTTGTCTAGTTTTATGTGTTCTATTTCAGGGAAACAGAACAAGGTGGCTTCTGAAGCCCCGAATTCTCCTCATCTGTTGGGTATGTTCCGGGATGCCCTTGTTCTAATCCATCTCAGCGCAAGGCTGAAGGGCCAACGGCAGTACTTATCTAAACGCAAAGTTTAAGGCACACTTCAAAACAACTTGCTGTGCTTTCGCTGAAAAATAATCCCATATATCCCCCCTCTCCCCACACCCCTTTGTTGTAGCACTTGCAGACGGTATTCATTAGTCAAGAAAGAGACCAAAAGTTAAATAAAAGTTAAATGCAGCAGAGTCCAACTTTTTTTCACTCAAACAGATGCCTAAATGATCTTTACTAGACAGAAGACTTGTACACCTAATCAACACAGAAACCCTGAACATATTACTAAGAAACCACCCCACAATCCCTATTTCCTAATCCTTGCATTCCTTTTAGATTTCACCTAACATTAACATATGTTTTACTCATCATTAAATCAGTCTGTTGGTAACACTCCTTTGACATACTTTTGTTATGGAGATTGTCAGCAGACACTTTACAAACTCAGGACCAAAATGAAGTGACCCAATTTCTTGATCTACACACTAGTCTGACAAATGGAAAGCAGAAATCCATCATGCCCCCATATCGGTCTCTCTGATTCTAGCTATGTGCACAAAAGATTTCTATAATTTTATCTTTTTCTAGCATTTATTTCAATTTATCCAATTTTCACAAAAGAACATCTTTTATGTCTGCACTTTACATTTCATAGATTACCTACCTTAGTCATATCATTCTTTTTAACTCACCTGCATCACTAGATCACAAAATAAAAGCCACTTTTGAAGTTCAGCATTCCACTGCAGTCATGGTTTTGGTGTTGGGTTTTTTTGGTCACAGTTAGTAAATTGTTCATTTTTTTATTCTGATTTTGTTTTCTGAGAAAAACCTCAATAAAAATCCTGATATACAACATTCAATAAATGTAAAACGATACTGGTAACGTGATATACTGCTCTAAAAATAAAACTGCATTATTTGATTAGTTTTACAAGGAAAGGACAGAGCAGCTCCTCTTGATTAACCTACCATGAATAATTCAAGGAAAAAATAATCAGTGGCAGTTTAACTGTTTTCATTTCAGTCATAGCAGTTGAAAAAAGACCCAGTTATTAAATGCCTTCAAATGGTATTTTATGCAGAATAGGTGAATAAAAGTTTAAAAAACTAAATCATTACTTGAGCCAGTGAAGAGTAATTTATAAATGTGAACTGCAGTTACTGTCAGAAGAACGGAATATATATAATAGGGGACTAAAACCATACAAATGTAACCTTTCCTTAGTCAAAATTAAAATAATTTCTAAAAAAGCTCTGGAGAACAGCTAAGTAAATGATGCAATCACATTTCTTTTATTCAAAAATCATGATCATATCACTTTCCCACCATTGCTTTCCTCAAACCTAGATTATCAATCCTTCAGGCAGCAACTGTCATTTTGATGTTGTATGTGCTGGTGTTAACAACGGGAATAATGCACCACCAACCCTTAAACACAGCCACGATATAAATAGTGAATCAAACTGTTAAAAGAGAAAAAGATTGAGAGCAATAAATAATGAATGAATAAAGGCTTTCACAAAAGCATTACCATTCTCATGGTCTAAAGGTCTGAGCAGAAGATTTATATGGAGAGGTGATAACTCTACCAGCTGATAAACAAAAACCAGCCTTCAGCATACTAGTCCTTCTTTAGGCTTTGCTGTATTTGTATTACGTCTTTGAAACTACATAGAAGCGAATAACAAATACAGTGAATAAATCTTGATTATGTACTTTAAAACCACTATTTTATCTAGAATTTATTCTATTTTTAGAATTCAGTATTGGTTTACTGAATATTACATTTTTCCCACGTCATGCCCACAGCTATCTCCTCACTATCCCACAGACAATTCTCTCACAGGAGTTAGTTATTGTAAAGAACTCCCTCCGTAATATCCCCCCCTCCTTATCTACAGCTACCAGCCAAAATTTTTTCTACTGAAACTGAGTAGCATTACTCAGCGCAAAAATTCTCAATTTGTTCTCAACTTGAAAGTTGCTACTTCTGTCCCTTTTCCTCCCATAAAAAAGAGGGTTTGAGTCCAAAAGTTTGTTTGCTCTTCTCTTTGTTACATCATATAACCTAGCAAGACGTTTTATTTCTCTACAAGCCTTGCTGTGGTAATCAGCTTCTCCTTGGAAATGTTTTTTCCCCCTCAAAAAGGGGAAAATATTGTCATACAGATCATCAAAACACTTTATTGTACCCCCAAAAAGTTGTACTACAGTAACAGAGACATGAGTAATACAACTTTATTACAATCTCTAGATCTATTTTAAAGTAAATACAATACTTCAAGGTTGTTGTTAATAGCAAGTTTCCTTCTGACTTCTCTTCCAAAAATTAAAAAATTTCCTTGAAACAAATCTGTATATTACTGATATAATAATGAAGTAACACTTTGGTATAATGGCACCTAGACACTAAACATACCTTAATTTTCCCAGAAGACAGTCTGGTAGCCTTACTGGAACATTTGATAATTTATTTTGAGGAAGAATTTAACCCTCAAAATCTATTTGCATCGTTCTCCTTGCAGCAGAAGTATCCATGACTCACTGTTGACACCAGGCAGTGGCATGATACAATAACCTTCCTGTGCTTTTCAACTGCTAGGACTGGCAGTGACTCACCAGCAACTTCACTCAGGCCAAGATTTCCCGTGATGCAGGCTTCTGTGTGCACGACGTCTTCAGCAGCCTTGCTTACCCTCTCAGTTTCACACATCCAACATCCACAGTCAGGTAATAAAGATGATGCCCTATATCTTGCCTCTATCACATAAAAGCAACTGTATTTATCCACCTCAAGCAAAAGTTTTGGCTACATACTAATACTACTAAAATAAATGAAAAATGTGATTCAAACCTCAAAAAAAAAAGACTAAGATGTTTGTGGATTCTCTTATTTCTCTCCTTCCTCATAGCAAAATCTGTATTAGGGACCATAGTTCAAACGATAAACACTTGTCTTAACCAACTGCATTTAAGGTTTTCAACAAAAAGTTTCATGGAGTTTCAACTTTTTATTGGTTTGTCTGATCTAAAGACATTTTCAATGATAGGAATACATAATGAAAAATAAGTCACTAAAACTATGCTGCTACAGTGTCTTAAATTAAAAAGTAAATATTCTTGGTAAGTGATTTTAGAGGAAAAAAATACAATTACCCCAGATTAGTCTGACGGAAAAATTCCTTTTATTTCTTAAGAAAAAGTACAGAGACAGCCAGGTCATATGTTACCATCTATTCACAGAAGAATGATCCAAGAAAACTGCTTATAGACTGTTTAAGAGAAGAAACATCATAATTCCCAAAGATGAACCCCCAGTTGAGTGTCTGATAAGTATAAAGACACAATGAATTCAAGATTCCTCTACCTGATTCTGTTTTGTCAGGGAAGAGGTAAGGGCTAAAATACCCGGCCACTCCTTGCCAAGAAAACTACATCAATACTAAAATTTGTATATAAAAACTACACCTTTTACTAGTGGGAACTTTCTTATGCTCCTTGCCAATACAGCTCTGCACGTAAAGTTTAAGAGATGACTAATCGCTATTAGCAGTTTTTTGCACTGAAGCACTGTCTAAAGCACTCAAGGCACAGGCTGTTAACCCTAACAGAACCTCGTAAGTACACACCCAATCCCTCCATTTGAACCATGAGTTTTATGAAGGACCTCCACGCTCCTCCCAGCCACCACCTTCTCTCTAACTGCATGGATACCCTATGCTGTAAAAGTAAGATAAGGGCTGCATAGAGGTAGGTAAGACATGGAGGAGGTGAACATAAATACATACTGAACATCTCAAATAATCTCCATTCATAACGTTCCTGTTTTCTTTAAGTGACTTTCCATATATATCATCACACTACAAGTGACCGCATGCAGTACCTGCCTATTGAATGTATCATCAGAGAACCCAAAGACCGTGGCCAGTTAAAAGCTTTTCTGTTGGCTGGACACTTCATGCTTAACAAATGTATGAACGGAAGCCCGCTTGCAGCTCTGTAGGTCTCCCAAAGGATAATTTCTCTGAAATGCTACAGAGAGAGTTTGTCCCCAAACTAGAAATTTTCCCCTCTGCTCTGTTACAACATGTCCTAAAATAGTGACCCAGAAGAACAGACTCTGAGGAGAAGCTGTCAAACCCAGAATCCTCCCACAAGGGAAACAACCACTGAAAAAAGGCATGTTTTCAAAAAGGCCAAGTTATATATAAATAAGATGATGAAGCTCATTAGAAGGTAGCTTGTGTAATGCTGTCTTTGGTAAGGATGAACGGGATGTTTTGAAAACAGGTAAAGGATAATCCACCACAAAAAATGCAACTCAAACCACATGAGCTACAGGCTTCAGATATGTACAAAGTTCAACTGCATACTGAAGGAACACAGCAGTGGGGAAAAGACAATCAATTTTCAAGTGCCTGAATTTCTACAGTCCTCCCTGCTGGGATAATAGCTATTAAGATATCCACTCCTGTGGACAGATAAAGAGAGGAATACCATAACCTCAAATGGTTAGTCTGCTGTTAATACTTGTTTCATGATCAGTTGTGGGTTTACATCACTGACTTGTATCCACAAATGAACAGCCCAAGATGACGACTTCTTTAGAAGGAAAGTATCAAAGATTATTTATTTACTCCAAGACTACTGTTATTTCATAGCTGAATTCCATCTGGATGGTAATCAAGAGTCAGTAATCAGCTGCATTCAATTAGCACTATTTAGATATTTGTATCAAATACATTTGCATTTCAGGGCATGGAGACACTTACCAGGTGCTAAATCACCAAAATACACGTAGGGAGGAGTATCTCTTACTGAGTCAATCAGTTGTTCAACCAGTCCAAAAGAAGAGACAACATCTGGTTTAAAAAGCAACACTTACATCCTCAAGAAAATGAATGGTGCTTATTTTAGTTAGAGCAGCAGAACTTCTTTAGAAGTTCTAAATAAATTTATGAAAGAAAGAATCAGCAAAGGGAAAATTTCGATCTGTCAGCACACAAAACTTCAAAAAAACAATCAATTATAAAAACTAATGCTATACCAAGATGAATTTCTGCTTAGTGCATGCAAACTGAGGCATCAGGTATGCAGAGACAAACTACAGATGAAGCACATCTCACCAAGAGGTAGGTCTTCAGCATACCAGCTGGATGTCTTGGTGAAGGAGATGTGGGGTGGAAGAGCTTTGAGATTCAGTTTTAGCATAAACAGATTAAGAAGGCTTCTCTTCTTACTCTGTGCACTACTCTTTCATAAGCCATGTTATATCATGTTTATTCACAACATTTATTTAACTTTTAACAAAGCATTTTTGAAGTGTGTCTTAGAGGCACCTTAGTTATAGATCATTTCTCACTTAAAGGCTGTAACCAATTGGTAAACAGAACATGATTTTATATGTGAATTTAAGTAGTATTCAGCCCTAAGCACACTGCTCTGAGCATCCAAATGACAACTATGTACTCTTACAGAACATGCATGGACTAGACTGAGAGCTGGAAGAAACATCTTCCAACGAGCAGTGATAATGATGAATGCATGCAACACAGCACTGAAGAACCTACCTAAATAGACACTGACATTTCCTGACAGCTGGTCAGAAAGACTGTGAAAGAACATCTTTACACAAGAATGAAAGAAAACTGAAGTCCTAAAATGGCTGCTAAAAGCACTTGGATGAAGCTAACAGGCCAATGTTCTTGAGATCGGTTTTACAATCACAAAGAGAAGGACCTTCTGAATAACAGGCCTGCCCAGAAACCCACAGAAAACCTTACTGCTTCACGTTACCACTAACATATGTATGCTTTCCTATCATTCATAAAGAAGAAAGAAGCCTCCTCTCTGGAATTTTGAGACAATCCTACCCTAATGTTGAGTAAACACGCTATGAGATGTAGATGTTCCACCTTCCTGCACTTCAAGTTCTTGAAAAGGAAAGTTGTCCGTAAAAGCAATAGTCAAGACATCTGCATGAAAAGATGAAGGTTTCAAATCCAGGAGTACCCCAGTCATGCCAATGCCAGTACAGCTGAAATCGCATCAGACACAACCCGCACTAGCTTCTGCAACACCCTAGGGGCCTGCAGAAGATAGACACATAGGCTGGCTAGACCTACAGAACAGAGAAACTCCAGACAATCCTGGAAATAGACTTTCTGTGGAACAGAAGAATCAACATTATCCTCCTGGATCCCAAGGAGGCTGATCTCAGGTCCTCCCCAGATGCCAAATGGAAANGCAACCCACCTCAGTTGTGATGTATCACTTAAAATGACTTGTCATACAACTAGGATAGCCAGTGTTCCCTGCAAGCAGATTGCCAACCAGTACTTCCAATTATAAACATATCAGAAACTAGTGAACCTCCAAGTGTTATAAGAGGGGGAATTTGAATCCTTTTTATTTACTAAAACTGCTTTAGTCATCTTAAATCATCACCTGCAATTGATGCCCTAGGACAGAGAGAAACCCATGGCATGTTTTCCAAATTCCTTTTGCCTTGAGCACATTTATGTAAGACAAGCATCTTTAGCAGACCAAAAGTCCCAAGTAGTATGACCTGACCTGGCAGGAGGTCAAATTGCCTGTTTCTTTGACACCAGTAAAAAGTAGTATCCTTTTACAGGATGTACAGTGAGATTCTGACTGTATGGTACTTCTGTAGACTGATAGAAGGAGTCCATTTAAAGGGCGGGCGAGAAAGAAGTGGGATGTTATATACATGACTCTCAGTATCCAGCAAGACAAGGATCCAAGACAAAGGCATTTCAGCCAGACACATGACTAACCAAAAGTGACAGCTGAAGGGGGACAGAGATTGAGGCAAAATGAGTCATATGCTTCTCAATGAACACTGAAAACATGCCAGTGAGAGAACACAAACTGAGCAAGTGGCTGAGTTGTAATTGGTAGCCTGTGTACAAAGACCATCAAAAGATGATACATTGTGATGTCTGCCCAGCATTTAAAAGGCTAAAGTAGGAGACAAAGTTGGCTCCTCTATGCAATAGGCTGCACAGCAATATCCGCCACATCCAAAACTGCTTCAAGAGAACAAGCTTTCAGCTTGGGCTTACTTATGAGGAGCTTTCTGAGCAGGGGAAAGATCCAGGAGTGCTTTGAGCTGATCCAACTGAAAGTAAGTCTAAACAGGTCTGAAGACCTTCATATGTTTTACAATCCTACACAGGATAATGCTAGAAGAGATGGCTCCCCCTTCATATCACTTATGATCCATACTGGTATAACCCGTAAACCTAGCAAACTCCCTTTAATTTCACCACTGCAACAAAACAATTCAAGAACGGATGTGAAAAAATAACCTTTGCTTCAGTGTCAAGATTTAAAAACACTAATCCACTCAAGGCCATATGGAAGCAGGAATATTCCACAGGAAAAAAGCCAGTTTCAGCATTGTCTGAAAAAAGACACAATTTAATGAATAGGTGCAGAACAGGTCAGAGCACTATGAAGACAGCAAGCAAAAGGCAGGCTTCTGCACACACTTACTTTACTGTAACTAGAGTCCACTGACCACTTGCCACAACAGATCCATCAGTACTCTAAACAGACAGGATAGAGGATACAGGAATCCCCCAAGTCCAGGACACAAAAAAATTGACTTTATCAGTTAATACGGTCATCAACTCAGGTAGGGATAAGCTGACACAAACACAGAATAATATTCTCTGATCCACCTCTTGGGCTTGCTCGTGTACAGGAAGAGATATAAAGGTTTTTAAAGACTGATGGCTGAAGCAGCAAGCTCACTACCCAAAGCACCAAGAACAGAACTGGAGAAGGTTCAGCCATTTGTAGAGCCTTACAAAGAGCTAGTCTTCTTCTACCTGTACAACACCTGTATCACTTCATTCAAGATGATTGGAAGAAAAGACGTAAAAAGATAATAAGAAACTTGGGTGAATTATCTATGTCTTTTGCGAAAGGAAAACCTCAGTGCTCCAGGGCAGAGGACTCTAGAAATAGAAGGCTGCTCACACGCAATGGGAAGCCACTATTTTAACAAAAGTAGCAGCTTTGTACTTTCTATCATCCCTCCTCTGTAGCAGCTGTAAATGGAGCTGAAGTCTTTCAAGGTGGAAGGGATCTTCTCTTGATGCCTTGGAAGCGAGCAAGTCTTGGGAACAAGACCATATGGACAGACTGTCCAAGGACTAACTTCATGCTAGACTTGTTGTCTACGGGTTGGAGGAGAAATCAGGGTTGAATGTAGAATTCAAGAACACTCTGATTCAAAGCCAAAGCTGATTGATGTGTCCAGCAAATAATTAAGTAGTCTCTCCTCCTTTCTTCGAAAGGCATTAAACTTGAAGCCTTTGTAAACCAACTATTTCCTCAGGGATCTGGTCCTCCAAGAAAACATAAGTATTTGGCACTCCTGCTAGGGAAGGGCATAATGGATGCCATTTAAAATATGTCAGCTTCAGGAAATGAGACAGACACACAAAAGGAAAGGAAAGAGAAAGAATGACTTAAAAACAGTTTAAAAGCATAAAAGCAAAGTCTATGCAAGCCAAGCTGTTGCTCAGCCCTGTGCTTCTAAAGATATCGTATCAGCTGTGTGCTTCAGAGATGCACTACCTATTTCTTTTATACTTTACAGATCCAGAAAAAGTTTGGCCAGACCCTAGCCCAACATCCCACTTAAGGCAGTGCTGGTAACAACACTAGATGAGGTCAGTTCCTCTCAAATATTTATCATTATTAATATCTTGTGCCATAACCTGCCAGTTAGCAACTTCATACATATTTCAAGCTTTGACATACACCAATAGAGTCTTCCTTTTGTTTGTTTAGATGGAAAATAATTTGTATGGCATTTGTGCAAAGATAGACAAAAATTTCAGCCTTGCTCATATACACATGCAGTAATTCAAGCTAGAATTCAAAATCCTGTATGCACTGTATATATGTAATAATATTAACCAGAGCATATTTGTGTTCAATAATAACTACTCAAGGTAATTGTAATAAATAAAAGCTTTAACCTACAGACCTGTATTACAAAAAAGCCTACAACATAGCAAAGCTGCCTCTGTCCTAAAAACCACCAAGAATTCTCACAGATCATAAAGAGTATGGAAGTAGCAAAACTTCAGAATACTAAGTATTCAGATTCAGTTACTTTTCTACCTCGGTGTTTTTCACAATTTATCTTGATTAAAATTAAACCAATGCAAGAAAAAGAAGCAAAAATACTACATGTAAAAATGTTCATAAAACCCTAACAACAGCAGTATCTAAGTCCAAAAAAATGAGAAAAAAAAAACAGTTAATAAAGTTTTATGCTTTCTAGACCACAACAATGCTGCACTTTTCACCAAAGATCAATAGTACCACGTCTTTCAATGCACCATCTCCTACTTTCGCAAAGGCCTCTGCACTCCCTCAGGCAAACTCATTTCCTTTTCTCTTTATCTTTTCGGAACACCAGCCAACTTCTATGCAATGGAAAACAGAAACCAGCTTAGCAAAAGCCAGGTTTAACCAATCTAACAGGCAACAGCTGAAAGAAAAAAAAAAAAAAAAATCATTAGTTTACTAGAATAATGATCAGCAATGTTGGGATTTGTAGGAATGTATGTGCCTATAAACAAGCTAGTGCAAAAGGAAAGTTATACAAGCTTCAATACTGAGAGTCAAATCATTCTGAAACAAATCAGAAGAGGTCTTTGCTTTCCTTCAACTAACATTTTAAGGCTTCTTGTCACCGATTAATATAATGTAGCCATGACCTTACTGCGCTTTCTCCTCCCAAACTGCTTTCCAAGAAATGTTTTCATATGGCAAGTGAACCAATTGAGTTTGTACTGTGGCACAGTAGACTTAAATGAAATCTAGCAGGCCAGGCTATACACAGCTATTTACAGCAGCTATTGAGGGCTGCATACTTCATACCACTAGCTTTCTTAAAAATCTGGCAGCCCAGACGAAGAGTGCAAATGGGACGAAACTGGTCTGAAAGCAGCTGCTTACTAATCAAATGCAAATATTCCCTGTGCATAAATCCTATGAGGAGGAAATTAATTAGTAAACAATAAGCAATTAAAAACACATACAAAATATCGTTCCATCCTGAGAAGGGTCTGACTCCCACCATCACTATGACCCTGAAGAAAAACACTGCTTTTTAAAAGTTCAGAACATTTCTTCTGAGACGCTTTGTACCCAAGGAAGCTGATCTATCCAGTGAATGCACATTCAGAGCAGTAATGGCTATGAGTAATGCCATGTAGATAAGGCATTTGTTACTGCTTCCTTAGTTTTTTTACACCATCTATTGCTTTTCCTATATATCCCTTCTAAGAGGTCTTTAACTCTTCACCCGTTTCTTGCACACGTATATAAGAACAAAACTCACATATATAGTGAGTAAAAAATAAAAATAAAAAATATGCAGATTAACAATATTGTTCCATAAATTTTCTTTCTAGGAAAATTATGTTCCAAAGCATGTTAAATATTCAGTCCTTCTATTAGGCAGATATACCTCAGGCATTTTTTCTAAGCCAAGGCAGAAATCAAAAACCTTAATTTCTCCTAACCTCATCTATGAGACATGAAGCTTTATTTCTTCCACAGCTTATGCAAAGGAAGTAGCAGTTAAAGAAATATTCCATTTTTCCACCAAAAAAAAATGACAAGAGGACTTTGCTGGGACTCATTTGCTTATAAGCACTAACTTAGAATTACTGCCTGTGGTATTTTTGAGTCAAGCTGATTCTGTGAGATTAAGTACTTGGCTGATGGGATTTTTTTATTATTAATTTTTATGTTTTAAAAAAATCCTTATAACTTCAATTCTAACTCCAGCAAGCTGGTGGCTGAATTTCAGCAGCTGCATACTCCCCACCTACAAACACAAAAAAGGACATTATCAGTTTCTTTGCATATAAATGTTCTGAAATGTACAGTTACTGAGGCTGCCTGGGAATGCAGGTGCTGGCTGAAAAGCCTACCACTCAGACTACCACTTAGTGGTAAGCTAGGAAAATGCCTGTACATTAAAAAGCGGAACAAAATTTAATTTGTTCATGAATTAAAAATGCCATTCACAGCCAAATCACACAAACTCAGGGGAGACCACATGCCCTAAAGACCACTTTCAAAAGCCGCACAACTCAACACATGTCTATTTCTCTTCTGTTGTCTAACTGGGTTAGAGACACACAAGTCAGGATAGGAAGGAAAGCTTTTGATCACTTGCCCATAAGCAGCTGATCTTTAACATGTGGTCTGTTTATCTCTAACTTACACAGAGAAAGAAAGTAACAGCTGAAAAGTTTGTACATTTTGTTGAATGTTTAGTTCTGTAATAGGAACTGAAGTGTCATGTCACCAATTAAATTGAATATTTACTTAATATTCACATGGATACTCTGAAATCTGTATAATTCATAAAGCTGTATCTAGCATTTGAAATCTAGGCCTCAGTATCAACAGTTATAATTACCTACATGTCCATTCTTTTTTGATGTTTTTTGTTGATTACTGCTGTTCACAGGCATGTCTCTTCTAAATTTCTACCAAGTTGGTAGAGCAAGGTTGACATGAAAGAAACATTAACTTTTGGGTCACTCAGTCATATTTAGCAGTTAAAAGTAATGGCATGAACACTAAGTGAAAATAACACAGGTAGGCCCCTGAAACACCAGTAAGACATAATGGTGTGCATCAGTCCATTTCCAGTGGGCACTTACATTTATCAGGACCTGAAGAGCACTCTGACTCATCCATATCTGTGGAACACATTTTGATTAAGTTGTTATGAAAACTTATGTTCTACCACTCTACTACGGTGAGTTCCTCCCAGAGAAAGACATTCACAAAGGCAAAAGGGTGTCTGCTAAAAATTCAAATCAAGCTTTAGTGTGCAGCATTATTTGACAGCAATGAAATGTAATTATGGAGGCAATTGCTGAAAGAAGCACTCCTTTTCAATTAAATCCCAGCATCAGACTGACGGATCAGTCCGTTTTCTAGACTGTAATGAACAAATATTCTTAGAAAAGCCTCTGTTCTGACTATGCAGTCATAGAGTTTTTACTGTTGCTTGGTGAATTAGCTGGTAAACACTTAATGGCATTTGAAGCTCACACATTTACTTTTTCTGCCTTTGAGTATAAATTGTCACAATCTTTCACCTTTTCAAAGCTGATGTCATTATGCAGTAAACTGAGAAACACAGGTCAGAAATTTTTCATTACTGACAAACCTAAATGAATTAAATTTAATTTTTAAAAGTCTCGAACAGCAAAATTCATACCTAAAGCTCAAAAAATACAGAATTAATAAGTCAGTGAGAGCCAGACAAAGGGAAATGTATATTCACAAAGTTGCCTCTGATTTACCTCCTTAGAGGTATCTGAATAATATCCAAAATATAACAGAGCAGAGCATATACTTTTAGCCTCAAATTTTTAATCACAACATCAGTATTTTGAATGCTGTGAAATATTTAGTAAATAAGTTGTCACTGTTATTTTTTAAGAGCTGTTATACACTTCTGACAAGATTAAACAAGGAACTAAGTTCTCTGTACATTTCAGACGTAAAACAATACCTGAAAGTGATTTGCTAAATAAGGTTTTCTTCTTGCAATATAACCTTCAAGTTAGCTACTTCTAAGAATTTAATGATCAGCTAGGGTAAGGGCTGCACTTCAGAAAATATAGGTTTTAAGCATTATAAGCTTTGCTTTCAAAGAACATCTCCAAATTCAAAGCAGAATTTAGTGGAAGCTGTCAAGTTTTAGTATTTGCGCTTTAAAGAAACATTAATACCCTTCCAACTCTGAGGAGAGTACAAGTCCAAATTTAAGTCTGCCGCTTCAGGCCTTGACTAATTGCAACACAATGCTACTGACTGAATCAAACGCTCTCTACAGAAACTTCTCATGGACATAGGTGTGGGTGAAATTTGTAAGTGAAATTGAAAAACAAGATTATTAAAGCTAGTCTGGATTTCATCATGAAAATTTCTCACCTTTGTCTAGAAATGATAGAAACAGAAAAATGAACATCCCTATCAGAATTTCTGGGGAGCAGGAAAGGAAGACATCAAACTGTCAGGCATGAAAAAACATGAGAAAATGGCATTGTGTTACGGTCTAGACAAGTGATCTGTGCAGTGGGTGGGGAACTGGCAGACAGGCTGCACCCAGAGAGGGGTGGTAAACAACTCCTTCTCAAACTGGAAACCTGTCACAAGTGGGGGACCCCAGGGACTGATACTGAGCCCAACACTGTTTAATGTCTTCATAAGTGACCTGGATGATGGGATCAAATGTACCTCAATGAAGTCAGAAGGCAGAGCCATCCTGCAGGAAGACCTGGAGAGGCTAGAAGAGTAGGCTAACCAGAACCTTATGAAGTTCAATAACGACAAGTTTAAGGTCTTGCAGCTGGGAAAACAAGCCAGGAGTGCAGCACAGGCTGGGATCTACCTGGCTGGGGAGCAGCTCTGCGGAAAGGGACCTGGGGGTCCCGGTGGAAAACAAGCTCGTTATGAGTGAACAGTGTGCTGCAGCAAAGAAAGCCAACAGGATGATGGGTTGCATCTCCAAGGGCATCACCAGCAGAGATAAAGATGTCATTATCCCCCTCTCTATTCAGTGCTTGTCAGGCCACGCCTGGGATACTGTGTTCGGGTTTGGTCCTTGCTATACAAAAAAGATGTGGACAGGCTGGAGAGGGTCCAGAGGAGGGCCACAAAGGTGATCAAAGGACTGGGAAGCCTGCCATATAAAGAAAGCTAAATGAATTGGGTTTGTCCAGCTTTGAGAAAAGAAGGCTTAGGGGAGACCTTACCACCATGTTCCAGTATTTAAAGGGTAGCTACAAAGAAGACGCAGACTCCCTTTTTACAAGGAGTCACACATAAAAGATGAGGGGTAATGGGTACAAGTTACTCCAGGGGAGATTCTGATTGGACACAAGTGGAAAATTTTTCACAATGAGAACAATCAGTCATTGGAATTATCTCCCCACGGAAGCCATGGATTCCCCAACATTGGACGCTTTTAAGATTCAGCTGGACAGGGTGCTGGGCCATCCTGTTTGGACCATGCTTTTGCCGAGAAAGTTTGTACCAGATGATCCCTGAGGTCCCTTCCAACCTGGTATTCTATGATAATTTTAGAGATTCAAAGCAAGATTCCGTAGTAGACTGTTTATTTTCAGGATGGTCGCTTTGTACCAAGACTTTTTTTTTTTTTTTTAAATTTCAGACATCACTCTAAATTGAAACCACAAAGCTGCCAGCCCAGCTAAATATCATAAAATCATAGAATGGTTTGAGTTGGAAGGGACCTTAACGATCATGTAGTTCCAACCCCCCCTGCCATGGGCAGGGACACCTTTCACTAGACCAGGTTGCTCAAAAGCCCCATCCAACCTGGCCTTGAACACTCCCAGGGATGGGGCATGCACAGCTTCTCTGGGAAACCTGTTCCAGTACCTCACCTCCTACACAGTAGAGAATTTCTTCCTAATAGCTTATCTAAGTCTATCCTCTTTCAGTTTAAAACCATTTCCCCTTGTCGTATCACTGCACTCCCTGATAAAGAGTCCCTCCCCATCTTTCCTGTAGGTCCCCTTTAGTTACTGGAAGACCGCTATAAAGTCTCCCTGGAACCTTCTCTTCTCCAGGCTGAACAACGCCAACTCTCTCAGCCTGTCCTCATAGGAGAGGTGCTCCAGCCCTCTGATCATCTTTGTGGCCCTCCTCCGGACTCACTCCAACAGCTCCATGTCCTTCTTATGTTGGGGATCCTAGAGCTGGACTAAGTACTCTAGGTGAATACAACACGATTTCATTTATATTGGTAAACTGTCAAAAATTAAAGTAACTATGGTAAAGTCACTATTACTATATAATATAACGAGATACTGTAGAGCATTTTCTCAATACAGATGTCCCTTCCCTTAGAAAATGCTTAATTTTGCTCAGTTATAGACTGGTCAATTAACTGCTCAGAAAGTAAATGTTCTACTTGTGGTTGACATTAATTTATCAACTAGATTCTGCAACTGCTTCTCAAGTCTTTTCCTTTTTCTATATGGGCTCAACAAAATCACAAATGGCGTGGAAAAGATGAATAGATAACAGCTATTCATTGGTATTTGTAATACAAGAATCAACAAACATCAAATAAAATTATTACCTAGTAGGTTACAAAAAATACCAAATCAGGTGAAATAAAAACTGTGGTGCACATTGTCACAATATGACACCAGAAATTTACCCAAATTCTTTCATGGCAATCAGTAACAGCAATATCTATCTAAACACAAAATGAACATAAAATGGGTAGACTTTTTAAGCTACATATAAACATCTCTATCTATTGGCAGGGTAACTCACAACAGAACTTTAATAATAATAAGCTACATAAGTAATAAGAAAACAAGAATTTCTAAGTTAAAGTAACTCCAATACACAGTTAGTATCTGCTAGTCTGATTATCTAAGACTTTTTCTTTCTTTAAAGTTCATAATGAATCATCTGAATGTTTAACAGCATATTAGAAGAAAACAACTAACAATGACAGTGATTAAGAGCATTTCTGTTGTTGGGATACAGCCATTTCTAAAATCAACTAAAGAAGACATTAGCACAAAAAGAGGAATACTGTTTGTTAAATCAGAAACCAATTAATTAGTTTCTTACTAAAGCATCAAAGTTTTCATTAAGCACAAACACGAAAGGTACAAAGAAATCCAGATCAGGCTTAACATGACTTATTTACTTTATTTTAAGATATTTATGAATAAAAATATTTCCATTATCTTAATTGATAACAATTAAATTAATTACTAGTGCCTCTTCCAGAGCAGGGATGTACTGGGCTGCTTTTCAGAGACCAATTCATTATTCTTTATACCGTTCCAAATTCTGCCTTTTCACATTTGCTTGATCGTATCACCTTATTCCATGACTTCATCACCACAATATTGTTTGCAGTGAAATCACTCCCATGTAGCCTGAGTCAGGCAGACAAAAAGCATTAAAAGTATTTTAGAAATAGAACCTGTATAAGTTCAGCCACTAAGCAGTTCATCAAAAACACATTAGATCGGGGAAGCAATCCAGCATTATACAGAATTGCAAGAAAGTAGCAGGCAACATTAGCTCCTAATAGTAAAGTATTCATCATCAGTTAGTGGTAACGAGGAGGAGAAGAGGAGGAGGAGGAAGAGCAGATGCTCCATGCTGAAGCAGGTACACTGCCACAGGGATAGCAACCTGTGGAGGACCCGTGCCAGAGCAAAGGAAAAGAGAGAAACAAGGAGCAGCAGAAAAATTACCACGCCCTGACTCCAAGCCCCTGCACAGCTATTTGTCTCGCTGAAGGGACGGAGTGTACCCCATGGTGGTAACAAGGCAGGAAGAGAGGAAGAGAGGTGTCTGGAGTAAAGCCTGGGAAAGGAGGAGGGATGATTTTCCCCGAGTGTTTTAATGTTTGCCTTTTTTGTTTCCCAGTAATTAAATATTTATGTTAATTTGCAATAAATTAAGTTATATTCCCCAAGTCAAGTCTGTTTTACCCATGACAGTAATTGGTTAGTGATTTCCCTGTCTTTATTTCAACCCTGGAGCTTTCTTGCCCCTGTTCTCCCTATTTGCTCCCCATCCCGCTGGGGTGGGTGGCAGGGACCAAGGGAGCAGCTGTGTGGGTGGGTGCCTGGCTGCTAGCCAGGGCCAACCCACCACAGGGACATTATAACTGTAAAATGTAATGGTAACATTGTTATATGTGACCCAGTTTTCATGTGCATGAAACTTACTATACTTAAAATTGTGTTAATTTATTACCAAAGTATTGCCTTTAACAGTAACCTTCAGTGGGGAAACTGAATACCAGATAACCAGGCGTGCTTGTACTCACTTAGTAAGGAATCTTAATTTCCCTGAGCCGTGACTCCAAGGGCCTGAACATTTAAATTCTAATTTCTTCACAGTAAATGCAGAGCATAAGCTGCTCAGAAAAGATATATGTGTAGAACAGTGCCTACAATAAACATCTCTAAAAATCATTCAAGACACCTGTTCACTAGTGAACTAAGTCTGTTCACTAGTGAACTAAATCACTAGTCGAAACTGACTAGGTAGTAGAAATAATGAACAGTAATTGGGCAGCTTTATGTTTCCACCAGTTTGGCATAGGCTTGAACCAGTGACATAAACATACTGGCTTCTAAGTTTTGTTTAATAGGTTTACGGTATGTGAAATGAAAAGCCATAACTACACCAGAGCAAAATTCTAACACACTAAAGTGTTGCTTGTTTAACATCTATTATGAATGCAAGAGTGAATTCAACTTTTACATGAAGTCAAAGAAAAATATTGTTTACCGCTAGTTTCTTTTGTGAGAGAAGTGGTCTTTATGTCCAGTAACACTGTGGGTATGCATATATCAGTAAAACTGTAATTCAAGATTTACCAGACTGTATCTAGAAAAAACATACACATACACATATTTTGCAAGTACACATATGGAGAATCATAGAACAATATAGGCTGGACACCTGAGATTCATGTAATCCAGTGTCCTGCTCAAAGCAGGGGCAACAAAATCAGTTTGCTCAGCAGCTTCCCCAATCAAACTCCAAACATCTCCAGGATCTGGGGCAGTGAGGAGGGTGCACGCTACCCTGGCCTTCAACCTTTTCAGGGATCTGCTTGGGAGAGTACCATTGGATAAAGCCCTGGAGGGAAGAGGAGCCCAAGAAAGCTGGTTAATATTCAAGGATCAACTCCTCCAAGCTCAGGTGCGATGCATCCCAACAAAGAGGAAGTGAGGCAAAAATGCCAGGAGTCCTGCTTGGATGAACAACAAGCTCCTGGACAAATTCAAACAGAAAAAGGAAGCCTACAGAGGGGGGAAGCAAGGACAAGTAGTCAGGGAGGAATACAAGGAAATTGTCTGAGCCACCAGGGATCAGGTTAGGAAAGCTAAAGCCCAGACGGAGTTAAATCTGGCCAGGGATGTCAAGGGCAACAAGAAAAACTTCTACAGGTGCATCAGTGATAAAAGGAAGGCTGGGGAAAATGTGGGCCCTCTCTGAAAGGAAATGCAAGGCCTGGGACATGGACAAGGCTGAGGTACTCTGTTTTTTTGCCTCAGTCTTCACTGGCAAGTGCTCTAGCCACACCATCCAAGTTGCAGAAGGCAAAGGCAGGGACTGGGAGAATGAGGAACCGCCCACTGTAGGAGGCCAGGTTCAAGGCCATCTAAGGAACCTGAAGCTGTACAAGTCCATTGGATCTGATGAGATACATCTGCGGGTTCTGAGGGAACTTGTGGATGAAGTTGCTAAGCCACTATCCATCACATTTCAGACGTCTGGCAAAGTTCTGGCTGACGGGAAGAGGGGAAACATAACCCTCATTTTTAAAAACAGTAAAAAGGAAGACCCGGGCAACTACAGACCTTACAGATAAGGAATTGGTGGGATGGCCACACTCGAAGAGTTGCAGTCAATGGCTCAATGTTCAAGTGGAGACCATTGACAAGTGGCATTCCTCAGGGGTATGTATTGGGACCGATGCTGTTTAACATCTCTGTCAGCAACATGGATAGTAGGATTGAGGGCACCCTCAGCACTTTTGTCGATAACACCAAGCTGTGTGGTGCTGTCGACATACTGGAGGAAAGGGATGCCATCCAGAGGGATCTGAACGTGCTTGAGGGGTGGGCCTGTGCAAACCTCATGAAATTCAACAAGGCCAAGTGCAAGGTCCTACATGTGGGTTGGGCCAATCCCAGGCACAAAGCCAGGCTGGGTGGAGAATGGGTTGAGAGCAGCCCTGAGGAGAAGGACTTGGGAGTGTTGGTTGATGAGAAGCTCAGCATCACCTGGCAATGTCCACTCACAGCCCAGAAAGCCAACAACATCTAGGGCTGCAACAAAAGAAGCATGGCCAGCAGGTTGAGGGAGGTGATTCTGCCCCTCTACTCTGCTCTCGTGAGACCCCACCTGGAGTACTGTCTCCAGCACTGGGGCCACCAACATAAGAAGGACATGGAGCTGTTGGAGTGAGTCCAGAAGAGGGCCACAAAGATGATCAGAGGGCTGGNAGGTCCTGCATGTGGGTTGGGCCAATCCCAGGCACAAATCCAGGCTGGGTGGAGAATGGGTTGAGAGCAGCCCTGAGGAGAAGGACTTGGGAGTGTTGGTTGATGAGAAGCTCAGCATCACCTGGCAATGTCCACTCACAGCCCAGAAAGCCAACAACATCTCGGGCTGCAACAAAAGAAGCATGGCCAGCAGGTTGAGGGAGGTGATTCTGCCCCTCTACTCTGCTCTCGTGAGACCCCACCTGGAGTACTGTCTCCAGCACTGGGGCCACCAACATAAGAAGGACATGGAGCTGTTGGAGTGAGTCCAGAAGAGGGCCACAAAGATGATCAGAGGGCTGGAGCACCTCTCCTATGAGGACAGGCTGAGAGAGTTGGCGTTGTTCAGCCTGGAGAAGAGAAGGTTCCAGGGAGACTTTATAGCGGTCTTCCAGTAACTAAAGGGGACCTACAGGAAAGATGGGGAGGGACTCTTTATCAGGGAGTGCAGTGAGAGGACAAGGGGACATGGTTTTAAACTGAAAGAGGGTAGACTTGGATAAGCTATTAGGAAGAAATTCTTTACTGTGTGGGAGGTGAGGTACTGGAACAGGTTTCCCAGAGAAGCTGTGCATGCCCCATCCCTGGGAGTGTTCAAGGCCAGGTTGGATGGGGCTTTTGAGCAACCTGGTCTAGTGAAAGGTGTCCCTGCCCATGGCAGGGGGGGTTGGAACTACATGATCGTTAAGGTCCCTTCCAACTCAAACCATTCTATGATTGGAGATGCTGGTAAATCTCTTAGAGTATTTAATTACTCTTATGGTAAAAATGTTGTTCCTTATGGCTAAGAAGAACAAACTTCCCTTTTTGCAACTTGTGACCGTTGCCCCTTCTCTTCTACTGCACACCTCTAAGAAGTCTACCTCCATGTTCTTCACACCTTCCCATTAGGTAGCTGAAGACCACAATAAGATGCCCTGAGCCTTTTCTCCAGACTAAGCAAAATCAGTTCTTTCAGCGTCTCCTTGTATGCCTTATGCTCCAGTCCCCTAATCATCTTAGCTACCTGCTAGACTCACTCCAGAGCATCAGTATCTATCTTGTGCTGCAAAGATGAAAACTATATAATAAACTATAAACTAATAATAATAAATAATAATAAAATAATAAACTATAATATGGTATTCTAGATGTGGTCTCACGTGCTGAACAGAAGGACTGATCACTCTTGCTGATACAGAACAGTATAAAGTTGGCCTTCTTCACCACAAGGGCACACTGCTGATCCATGTTTGCTTTGGTGTCCACCAGGACCCCTAGGTCCCTCACTGGAAAGCTGCTTTGTAGCCAGTCTACCCCAGCCTGAGTGGATGGGGTTTTCCTGTTCCATGTGCAGGACTTTGAGGTTCCCATCATTTCATTTTTCCAGCCTGTTGAGCTCCCTGCAAATCGCTGTCCTGCCCTTTGGCATATCAGCTGTGCTATCTGCAAATCTGCTGAAAGTACACTCCATCCTATTATCCAGGTCATTAATATAGACATTGAACAATACTGACCCAAGTACGGCCCATGAAGAACACACTGCTAGTAACCAGACATCAGTTAGATTTTGTGTTGATGATCACCATTTGAGCCTGGCATTTCAGCCATACAAGTGCACCAATCTGGTGCATATTTTGCCAATTTGACAAAAAGGATACTATGGGAGACGATGCCAAAGGCCTCACTAAAGTCCAGGTAATCAGCCACTGCAGTCCCTTCATCCACTAGGCCAGTCATTTCATCATAGAAGGTCATCAGGTTGGTCAGGCATGATTTGCCCTTGGTAAAACTATGCAAGGTGTTCAAAGTCACCTTCTTGTCTTTCACATGCTTGTACATGGCTTCCACAAGAATCTGCTATGTAACTCTGTTCCAGAGACAGAGATTATGCTAACTGACCTATAGTTCCCTGCATCTTCTTTCTTGCCTACCTTGAAGATGCGCTTGATATTTGCCTTTTTCCAGTTACCAGACAGTTCAATTTATCCCCCTCATTCATTTCAAAGTGCAAAAAAGGTGATAGCAAAATAGAATACAGTTGGATAGGATACACGTATGCAAATAAGACACAGATTATATAGGAAGTGGTATCTTCTCTTCTTAGCCTCGAGAAGAGAAGGCTCTGGGGAGACCTTAGTGCGGCCTTCCAGTACCTAAAGCAGGCCTACAGGAGAGCTGGGGAAGGACTTTTTACAAGGGCATGTAGTGATAGGATGAGGGGAAATGGCTTCAAACTGGAAGAGAGTAGGTTTAGATTAAATATTAGGAAGAAATTTTTAACTTTAAGGGTGGTAAGGCACTGGAACATGTTGCCCAGAGAAGTTGTTGAGGCCCCATCCCTGGAGGTGTTCAAGGCCAGGTTGGATGAGGCTTTGAGCAACCTGGTCCAGTGGGAGGTGTCCCTGCCTATGGCAGGGGGGTTGGAACTTGATGATCTTCAAGGTCCCTTCCAACCTAAACCATTCTATGATTCTAAGATCAAAGGGAAGCTAATGCCTACATACACATAATCTACTTACAGATGAGTGAACCTCTCTTCTGCTTTGAAGGATAGCCCACACACATTCAAACTGATTAAACAAATATCAATGTCAAAATATCCACCAGTGTCTGTCTTGTGACACTAACCCTTTTTTCTAGAACAATATACGTCAGATAAAACACTCCGAAGTCTTGGCAGATACATGTCTGACTTAAATACGATGTCAGAAGCACTAGTTCCAATATTGATTCTCCCTCCACAAGGGAGACTGGGGTTCTACACTTTATTTGTTGACATAAAACATGGTGGCAGTGGTGTCTATGTCTAACATCAAATAGGTCTACGTACAGTAGTAGTCAAGCACAAACAATATGCATACTGGGCTCTGCAGAAGAACTACTGATCCTACATCACTGACTTTTAATTGTGAGACCTTGGAGAATAAAACAATAGCAAAGTAACACAAAGGGCAGACAAAACCAGCAGTTTCCCTTTTAGGAAGTCATTCCATTAAGGGTATCATCCCCTTCAAAGACAGGTTGGCAACTCAGCAATCCCAGTGAAGATACTTGTTGTCAGAGTGGCTGGAGGAAAACACTTTGAATTGGTAAGTAGTAATCCTGAACAATGAATAATTGCAGATACTGCCTTAGCATAACTTCAATCATTATGCAGGAATAAACATCCTGCAAACTGAGAGAGATGAACCAATTCTTCACTAAGAAGACTTCACTTCTTCACTAAGCTGAACTGTTGAGAGGATCTCAGAGACACAACTATTTAAGCAGATGCAGACAGGTATGGGCAATATACAGAGTGGAGGGTACGATTACAACAGTGTTTGTACCTGACTGCTAATGGTACACGAGTATCAACAACACAAAAAAGTGACCTATCACTTGAACACATTAAAGACTACGAACACAAAGGGAATTCAGACATACAAGAAAGGATAATGAAATTTGCATGAAGAAGCTGAATAAAGGAACTGAAATCACTTACCTACAAACCAATTTCACTAACGTACAGTGGAATTACAAAGGAGAAAATCCAAAATGAACAAGCCAGATAGCAATGGAAACATACAACTGATTTAACAGAGACATACTAAACAGATTTAAAGTATTTAAAATAATTGTATGTTTTTATGTACACACATATGCATATACACACACAAAACCATATTTAATAGAAAATAAACAGAAAAGAATGTTCTGACACACCCCAAAGACAAAGCTAGAGAGTCAGACTTTCAGCGGAAGTTAAACAGTAGCAGCAAATGCCTTTAAAGGCTGAAAATAAGACGGGGCGGTGTGTGTGGGGGGGAAGATTATCAGGAGGACAGCAGTTCCTGATCAACACCAGGATTTCCAGATCCAGCTAAATGCTAGATTTTGGAAGCTGAAGATATCCATATAAGTAAATGAAGGTCAATTGACCAAATAAAGATCTTTCACAGCATAAAATCAGGAAAGGCATAATACTTGCAAGGTACTTACGCAAACTAACATTTTACAAGAGTGTCATAAGGAAACTGAATCAATGGGGACTCCAAATTAATAGTTAAAGATGCTAAAAATATAAATAATCAGATTGCTTGCTGTATATTTACTTTACAAACTTTGAAAGTGTTTATGATAGCATGAGTACTTTAATTATCTGGAAAGTAATGGGAGACTGTTGAAATCTGTAATGATCTATTAATGCACAAGTCTTCCGTAATACACTTGAACACTCAAAATGTCAATGACAGCCCTCACTCTCAAGTATGCACAGGTGTACTGGGTTTATGTGGCAAGGTTTTGGTAGTGGGGGGCCGCAGGTGTGGCCTCTGAGAAGAGATCAGGAGTTACACCCAGGTCAGACAGGTAGATGAGTTAGGAAGAAAGGAGTAAAGACAAGCCGGGGAAGAAGGGGGGGTAGGGAGGTTATTTTTAGTTTGTCTTTTTTTTTTTTTCCCACTGGCCTACTCTATTTTTAATTGGCAAAAAAACTGAATTAATTTTCCCCAAGTTGAGTCTGGTTTGCCCATGACAGTAACTGGTAAGCGATCTCCCTGTCTTTATCTCAAGCACGAGCTTTTTCATCTTATTTTCTCCCCCCTGTCCCGTTGAGGAGGGGGAACAAGAGAACAGCTTTGTGAGCAGCTGACCAAGGTCAGCCCACCATAACAGGTTGTGAAAAAAGATTCTTTCACTATCCTTATTCTAGTAGTATCAGGATGAAATGAGAAAACTGATTAGAACTTAAAGGCAAGTCAGACTCTGTGGTTTTTCCCACTTGCTACAAGTTAAACACAGTTCATATCTTCCATGCTGCCCAGAGACAGCAAAACGTCGTGAAGATGGCAAAGACTGGAAAGGGAAAACTGTGAAATTAGAATGGAAGAAATAAAACTTGCTGAAAAGATGTGAGAAAGTTAGATCATTTAGACAAGAATAAGTCTAAAGGCTGTTTATTGACTGTGGCGTTGGACAAGCTACCATCTTGGACACATTGTGTGCATTTAGAGGCACTGAGAAAGATTTATTTTCTAACACCTAGAAAGAATGCAGTGATAACTCAGCTAAATCAGTTTACTACAAAATAAAGAATAAACAAAGCGAGTTAAAATTTAGATTTTTAAGAAGATGTAGTGGTTTTTTTTAGCATGTAAGATTTATATAAAATATGAAAGAGTTAAAAAAAATCATGTCTTTAACTTTTAAAATCTGATCATAGGTGTGCATTTTATATAGCGGTTAAACAAATAGTGCATGAAGAACTACAAAGTGTAGATCAAAATAAAATGGCTAACTATACTCTGAAAAATTAAATTGTAAGACTGGAGAAAAGCCTCGGGAAACTTGGATGGCAAGACTATTGAAAAAGCTAACATGAAGATGGTCTGACCTGAATTGAAATTGAACAGTGAGCCAAAGGCAGAGCAGCTACAGAACTGTCGTGCAGACTGAACACTCTTCTTAAAGTTAAAAAAAGATCAAGTGACAACACAAGGCTCACCACAAACTCATACGGATATGCCTACATGTTGATTAATATTTTAAATGTACTATTACCATCTGTAACATAATAACTTCCTCCCTCAGATATTTATTTAAAAATAAATGATAGTCATGAGCATTGGTTCAGTGCTTTGAAACACAAAAAATTTGTACATAGGTGTTAACATTAAAATTATAAAGAATTTGAGAAAAATGCATCAAGTAAAGAAACTAAATCAACATTTAAAAATAAAACTGCAATAGAATCAAAGCTAGTGAAAAGGTGGGAGACAAAACAAATCAAGAAGATCTATGTCCCAAACCTAGGATTTTGAAAGATAACAGTTATACTTTTATAAATAAAAAACCTTGGATTTGTGGGAATACTGTCCAACATAAGCCTTCAAGTCATAAGCCTTGAAGTCGATCTGGATCTAATGCATCTAGACTATGACTCCTCCCTGGAAAGCCTGAATGCTTGATGAAGAAAACGAACATAGCGCTAGCAACAGTACAGTAGCAATTGCCACACCTGACACTCTTTCATTTTAGTTTTAACAGACAAGGTAAGTATTGATGGCTTTGACTGTCAGGCCAGAAGAGAACAGTCTAGTCACTGACATGCGGAGAGCCTAAGCCTGGGCAGCTGATAACTTCTCAGCACTGCTATGTCCATCAACAACATATCAGTAATACTGGAGACAAAACAGAGAGGTTCCAGTTTTGGCACTGCCAATGTACTCAATATAGTTGTGGGGTGTAATGCTTTGGTTGTCTGAAAGTCCACTCAGTACTACTATATTTTATGCAGTGTTTTTGCAGCTAAACATACATGGGAAGCCCAGTGACTATGGAAGAAAAGACCTTGGGTTACTATCATGGCTTAGACAACTGGAAAACTTAGATCGAGATTTAGGCTAGAAACCTAAGCACACATAACACATTATGCCAATCAGCATTTCAAAACAGAATTATGATAGAATAATTCAGGTTGGAAAGGACAGCAGGAGGTCATCTAGTTTAACCTCCTACTCAAGGTATGGTCATCTATGAGATTAAACCAACTGGCTCAGGACTTTATCCAATCAGATCTTGAAAACTTCCAAGGTTTTTCTTACCCTCAGCCAGAACGTCTCATATCTATTTATATCCGTTATTTCTCATCCTCTTACCATGCAGCATGCAAAGAGCCCGCTTCCTCTTCTCAATAACTGTTTCATGGTATAGGAAGGTTGCTATTAGGTCCTGCCAAAGACTCCTCTTCTCCAAGCTTAACAAGACCCATTCCCTCAGCCTCTTCTCACAGGACCTGTGCTCCAGCCCACTAACCACTTTGGTAGCCTCCAAGGAACTTGCTTGCTTATCAATGTCTTTTTTTCTGTTGGACAGCCAGAAGCTGGATAGAGTATTCTACATGTGGTTTAACAAGTGCCACGCTGAAGGAGATAATCACTTCACAATAAACTTCTCTACTGCCAGAGTGCACCCCTGGCTCACGTTCAACTTGCTGTCCACCAGGCCCCCCAAATCCTTTTCTGCAGAGCTGCTCCCCAACCAGTCAGACCCTAGCCTCTATCTTTCCAAGGGGCTCTTCACTCTCATTCATCCTTACTGAATCTCATAAGCCTCCTGCCTGCTCATTCCTGCAGACTAGGTCCCTCTGCATGGCAGCTCTGCCATTGAACATATCAAATGGTCCCCTTAGTTTGGTGTCATCTGCCATCTGAATGAATGTGGATCATATCACCTCCATCCAGGTCATTGATAAAGACATCAAACAGGACTCAACTTGTTACAGACAACTGGGTAGCCAATTAACCCATTAATCACTACCCTCTGAGCCTGACCACTCAACCAGCTTTTTACCCATCTGGCTGCACAACCACTTAGACCACAGCATTCTAACTAGAATGACAAGAACACTGTGGGAGACAGAGATGAAAGCCTTATGCCTTACTAAAGGTAAGGTAAATTATATCCACTGCTTCTTCCTCATCCACAAATCCAGACATTTTATCAGAGAAAGCAATGAGGTCAGGCATGATTTATCCTTGATGAATCCATGCTGATTGTACCAAATCATCACCTTGTCATTGACACACATAGAAATGTGTTCCAAAAAGACTCGCCCCACAATACTCCTGGGGCCTGAAGCTAGGAGGACCAGCTAATTCCATGGCTCATCCTTTGGCCTATTTTGAAGATAGTGGAAACATTTGCCTTTCTACAGTTTATTGAGAGCCCTCCCCAGTTTCTTTAGTCTTTTATAGGTGATAGAAATAAGCCTTCCAGCAGCATCAAACAGCAATCTCAGCACCCTCAGATTCATCCTGTGCTCTTATATGTATCGAGTTCTTTCAAGTAATCCCTGACTCAACCCTCATTCAATTCACCACTTCTCCTTGAACCCTGCACCTGATCGCAGAGGTCGCAGAGATCTTCTTGAGTACCTGAGCAGATTGGCATAGCACAGAAAGATGCAATATTTTGTTGAGATGTGTTATGTCTCTATTTGCATACTGTGGGAGAGTGTAGGAAGCCAAGTGGGAAGGCTGAAGAAATTGAGTAATCTGTCTAAGGGATCAACACTAGTGTACATTTCACATTAAAAGTTCTTGAAGAAATCCCTCAGTTCCACAAGCAGGAGTTGAGAATAACCTTCTTTATTGCTTTCCTTAATAATTGCTCAAGAATGGGAATCTTCAGAAACCGAAGCATATTTTCAGTGCGTTTATAAAATTGAAAGGAAAATTCAATCCTCATTTACTACTTCTGTCCAAATTCTGTTCTGGAAATAGACATTTTGAGCAGGAAATAAATGATTCATGACTGTCAGCACAAGCAAGATTGATTTCATTCTAGAGTTCATTACAAAACATGTTTTACAGTAATAAAGATATCTTTGCAGTTCTAAGGTTATATCTTTTAATCTTATTTCCCTCAGCATTGCTGTTTAAGGAACGAAGTCATGTGAAAATTAGCCTTTTTGCCAAGTCACTCTTTAACCAGAACAGTTCCCTGACACTGATTTCACCCAAAGAATTTACTCAACTCACTAAAACTAGTATCAGCAAAAGGGGACAACAGTGACAAGTTACGTAAGATTAATGATAGTGGAAATACAGCATTTTAAAAGCAAATACTATCCAAGAACTACATTGAAAATAGGTGCAAGTTCAGGACGTCCTAATATTTGGGTGTGTTCATACTGAATTGATTCTGCTTTATTCACCATATGCTGTATATGTGCTCACATTATTACAATACCAACTGTGCCTCATTTGGTGCACAGACTAACAGGTACTAGAGGTGAAAAACACCCAGAGTGATAGTAATTACTAATATTGCCCAACAGATCTGGAATTTTATTGCAGAAATTAAAGATGCATCAGGAATGAGCAGAAAACTGAGATTAGTGGAAATACAGTTAAGACAACAGCTGTATGTTTTTTCCAGAGAGTTTCTGTCAGGTGTTGATTGTCAAGTTGGCTAAACGTTTCCCTACAATTTATGATGGCCATACTCTTCTGTTGTTGACCTGACTGTTGGCCATTCAGAAGATGCACAAACCATTTGCAATTATCAAGTCAACATAAACTGTGCTTTGAACATTAGGTTATAAGAACTCAATGAAAAAAAAAAGGGCCGTTCTTGTTTCCATGTTAGTCATGTAAATGAGTAGCTTGGATATATACGTGTGTGTGCCTTAGGGCATAACCTGTTGCACAAAACTGAGCTTGTGCAATTTAAATGATTCCAGCATCGAAAGTGACATAAGAACAATTATGTTACTCATTTCCCAACAGCCAGCCCAATGCTGAAGGGGGAAAAGAAAGGAACTGTGCTTAAGGAAGAGGAAAACAGTCCAAAAAAACACAAATTAAGAGAGAAGACTTTGGGAAGAGAAAACATCAATTTTAGCTACCAACTTAAGTATCATATATGAGGGTACTGTTAACACTTACCAATCATCACTTACTTCTAATAACAATACATTTCTAATGCCTTATACATCATGTTTTACATAAGTTCCTATTCTCTTGATTTAATGTTGTACTGTTTAATAGCACCTCTTAATGACAAAAAAAACTGATGTGATAGACAGAAGTTCTGAAAACAACTGAGACATTAATTCAGAACCTGTTAAAACAAGTTAAAAGGGAAGAAGTTTCCAACTGGAAACTGAATCTGTTTATGACAATAATAGCAGTTTTGTAACTTGATGAAATACTAACATGCTCATTACTTGTAATTCAGGTTTATGACGTACTGTACAAGGGATGCAAAGTATCAGTTATACTTGGCAGAACCAGGACATTTGGTGGCATAAGCCACCAAATTCAAGTAGTCATGTTCTGCGTTTTTAATTACAAAATACCTTACTAGTCACTCTACTGTGTGCAAATCTGTTGCCCAACTTAGTCAAGAAAGTGACTTCCATAAATTAAAGGTGGGCTTTTTACCAGGCCTCCCATCACTGCAAAAGTGCGAAGGTTTATAAGAAATCACTCACATGGTAAAAAGTTTGCAAGTTAGTCACCATTTGTTTGCAATATACATAAATATGAATAAAAAAGTGGAAACTGCTGATTTTCATAGCTTAAAAGAACAACAAAAGAAGCCCAACTGAATGGAAGATAGGGGCAGAAAAACTGTCCATCCAATGAGAATTAAAAAAAAAATAAATATATTCCCTCTTAAAATGAAAAAGCAGTGACAATATAGAAATACTGAGTTAAAATGATCCATTTTAATGCAAAAAAAATACTCCTTCTGCATTTCTGTAGTAAAGTCTGCTATTCAGGAAATTCTAATTGAGCAGATTAGAAGTCCATAAATTAACGTGCTCAGCAGCAAAACCTCATCTCATTGTTTCAGTTATACATAAACCTATATGGCATATTGACCTTTCTTGTCATTTGTGCACTACTAAAATTGGTACCTTCACTTACAGATGGTTAACAAAATTAACTGACAAGAGTTCTTTAATCACAGAGAAATACCTGTCAACTGTGCAGGACAGCTGAACCTCAACACCCTTCAAGAAAACGTGGCAAAAATAAAAAGATACCTTGCTTCAAGCCTAACCTAAGCATATTATAGAGCTGTTATGAATAAATGTCTGAAGACCTCACAGCACTTAATGCATCCAATTACTTTTTGAGGTAAGAGGTGATTTTGCTTTCTAATGGTTAACACAGAGGCCAAAAATTGTCCAACATCTCAAACTAGAGCAGCCACTAATTGCATGATTTTGAATAATCACATTATCTCTAACCCAATTTACTGGTTTGGAAACGTTTTACAATATGCATTCATTGACAGAAATAACACGTACCTTCCTGACTGCTGAAATGTTTAATTCATCAGTATTTAAACTCCTTCAGAGGCTCAAGCAACAGAATCTGTACAAACATGACTACATATCCAAAAGCCTTTTATTTTGCAGCAGCAGCGCTGTTTGGAAGATCCTCAGTTTCTACATGCCATGTGTTGGTCGGAGTCACAAAACAGTTTTGCTGTGTGTGAACTACATAGAAATCAGAGGAAACTAAAACAGAAGCTCTGCTCCAGGTGCACACCACACACACCCCAATCCCTAATGGAGAAATAAAGAAAATCCCTAATGGAGAAATAAAGACATGAATCGAGTTATCACTCCTTCGGACAGCATAAAACCACATGTGCAGGGGAATTACTGGTTCAATAAGCGAGAATAAATCTAGTGAAGAGTTAAACAGCCAAATTACATACAGCATATACGAAGGGGTCCCAGCGTCAAATATTGTCTATCTATAATCAGGTCTTACTGCACCAAATAAACTGCTAACAAATTCAACCTGGGAAGTACAGATCTACTTTTTCCAGATCAGTTTTCAAAGACTGTCTAGCATGCAGCAGTTCACAAAGAAACATTAATAACTGTATTAAGTATAAAAGAAACTGCATTAATGATTTCTTCCACAAGTTCCCAGTCTTTCAGATTAAAGAAAGTCTGACATGAAACACTATAAACAGTTAATTAACAAAAAAGTGATGCTAAATATGAATGAAAATTCTCACACAGTGAAAAAAGGCACAGACCTCAGACCTCTTAAAGGCATACAGATTTGAGCTGATTCAGCCAAATCAAAAGGAGAGGAATAATTTCTGAATAAGTACACACTAAATTGATTCTGCTTTGAGAAAACACAGCATGTAGTTTTAGAAGACTAGTCTTGAATGCATTCCCAGCCTTAGCAAAAAAAAAAAAGTAAAAGCTTTTCCTGGATAAAGTGATAACTTGGAACCTTCTTTAAATGGCAAAGATTGGATTTTGAATCTTATTTCTAGGAGGATGGGGAGAGAGAACATAACAGCAGTATGGCCAAATTTGATAAACTGTTATATGTTTAGTGCAAAGGCCAATTTTAAAGTCAAATTGTAAACATATTTAGTGACTTAAAACAAAAAAGCTCAAAAAAATTAAGATAGATTTTGTAATAGTAATTACAAGGTATACTATTTCCAACTAAAAGGGCTTATGAAGGATTAATTGTGGAACTACTGGTAGGATCTCAATAGCATGTTATACAACTGCAAAAAGTATTACTAATCATAACCTGAGCACACATAGTAGTACCCACGCTTACTCCAACTGTTTGGTCAGGTATGTACACAGAGCTTCTCATGAATCATGGCCAAATACTTATTAAAACTTCTCTTACTGTCAAAACATCTGCTAGTTGAAACCAAAATTAAATCAGTGTTAAGAAAAGTTTGGATGAACTCATTTTATTGCAAGGTGTTTTTTTGGGTTCCCCCCCAAATAAGTTAACTGCAGATACCTCCATTCTTCGGAACCTTCCAGACACGGTGAAGTGATCAGAAGGCCCAAACACCCTCTGCAAAGAGGATCACAAAATGGTTGAGGTTTTAATTTTTCTTCACCTGTAACAAATGCTATTGACTGCACCTATATAGCACACTATTTACTTTCTCATATGAAAATATACCTGTGCTTCCTTAGAAAGGTCTCTCCTTTGAGTAACTAGGCTCGCAGATCTATTAAAATAGTTACATATTAACAGGCTCACAGCCATATGGACAAACCTGACCCATCAGACGCTGGTTGAAGGAGAAAGCCTTAAAAATTGTCCTTGAAACCAAAGCTTCCACAGACACAATAATTTGACTTTACTCAACTGATAGGTTCAACTTACAGGACGATGAAGACTGGGAAATTCCTCTACCCTCAAAATAAGGCACACCTATGGTTGTAGTAGGCCTTTTGTAAAATTACTCTGGATAAACCATTTATCTCCACAAGCAACTACATCCGTTAATTTTAATGTATGCACACACAAAAGGAAGATTTCAGAAAAGTACATATATTTGTTATGTTAATGTAAAACACACAAAGATTGCCATACTCAGTCAGGTCAAAGAATTATCTAGATTTTTACCCCTGCCCTCTCCTAAAGTTCTTCTCTATTCCTCATCAGGATTACTGAGCAGCATAATCAGAAAAACATTGAAATTCTGGTGTTTAACTATGCTCTACCTAGTAAACACAACACTGTCATTTGTACTCCTAAACCAAACAGACATGAGTAACATTGAACAATCTGATTCTCCACATTTATCCAATCAAGGGAAATAAGAGAGTTACTTCCTAACTCTCCAGTGCAGGGCACAGCATTTCCTAACAACCTAATTAAAAGCCTTTACTATGCTTGTTCTTTCTGCCCATTTCCTTTTTCTAGGATTATTCTGGGATTCATTGTTTTACCTATTAGCGCTAACCCTCAGCCTAAAGCTTCTGTCATTCTCTCCACAGATATACTTCTCTCATCCAGCAAAGAAATACTGAAACCTCTTAACACACAAGCCAAAATCGCTTTCAGGAACTTCACATGTACATTCTTAGTTGATGCAAAACTCAGACCAATAATTAAGTCTTACTGTAAACTCAGGGATCTCTTGTGGATCAGATAAACACCTATGTCCCGTAAGACTTCCATGAAACAAACCATAACATAAAAAGAGATAGGAGCAAATCTTACCCTACACGCTCCTTCACTCTTTTTAAGTCTACAATGCAACTAAGACCACCTTTTTCTCATGTGGAAGAGAAAAATCTCACAGTTGCTTTCCATCAGTGTGCATGAGAGGCACCTTCCAGTTCCTGAGAAGCAGAAAAAGTAATTTTATTTTGTAGCACACTGGCAAGGAAGTGTTCAGCATAGACACGATATGGAAACCTTCAATCATAGTATCTAGCTCCGCTGAAAGGATCTAGCCTAGGTTGTAGAAGTATGACCACTCTTTAAAGGCAATGTCTTTCTCATCAATCTACTGCTTTTTTAGATTAGATTCAAGGCACAAATTGACTATGGAGGATTAGCATCTTCTACAGTAAAGTATTATTTTCTAAGCAGGTTGGTGATTCTTAGCTGTGTTGCTTTTGACATTTATAACATTTCTAGTAAGAGCTTAAGAGCTTTGGTATGATGCCCTGAATCCTTTAGCAAATCAGATGTTTAGTATTAAATGTTTCCATCTCTCGAAAGAGATGTAGCCATAAAAATTAGCTTTGTGGAGGCTTACCGCTGTGAGATCAGATGCTGGAATAGGCTGCATGGGTATCTTGCCTCTCTAATGAGGAAAGCTTAGTTATCTCAAGTTAGTTTTGTTGCTTCGTCGTTTGTTTCTGTTCATCTGAGAACTGATATTCACTTATAATGTGGAAAGTCTAACCAACTATGCTAATAGTTTAAAAAAAAAAAAAAAAAGGCAGCTTTGTTTTCTCACAGCAAGACAGGAGGTCTACTATAGGATACACCATTGTCTTCAGTGTAAGGACTTCTTCCTGGTCCAAAATAACTTGTCTACCAATAGGTTAAGCCTGAAATGAGCTTTCTTGCACTTACAGGTCCTCAAAGACAACATGCTACAACACAAATGTATGTTCAGAAAGCTTTTTCCGCCCCTCAGTCAAAAACAAGTATGTCATCTGAGACATGATTCCACTAAAAACCAGACCATTACTCAGACAATTTCATGACTCCTGTAAGGGAAAAAGGTGTGTAAGCTTCATCACACCGCATTAAAAAAAGGTAGGATTTGCTTATATATATTGTTTTTTAATGCCACAAGCAATCAACTACCATGGAAGAACCAGATCCTGTACAAAGTACCTAAAGAAAAGATTTTAATGTCTGAATGGTGGTAGTTCATGTGCTGACCTGTTTCAATCTCAGAAACAAGTGACAAAAAGTATCAGAAGAAATACATGGCCCTTTATTCTTTGGAATCCGCACCAACATATAATTAGAGGACCATCTGTTCTCAAAACTTAACAACCCAAGGTAGCTGGTACTTGATCATCTGACAAGAAGGATCAAAAAATCCATAAACTCAATGTCAAGCATACTTTCTCATGCAGAAGGCCTACATCCGTGAAATGTTTAGATGGCAAAAGAATATTTAGTGAAGTGCCTATTATTCCTTGACAGTACTGCTCATAAGAACACAATGATGATGTAGTATGTATTAGCCAGGAAAAAATGCAACCATACTTAGCTTTGATACAGATACTACTGAGGCTTAGTTAATTTCAGACTACCATTTATTACTTGCTTGTTTTTCCAAACCTAGGCTGTCTCCCTGTTTCTCTCCTCAGCCCACTGGAGCAGGCATGTGAAGGGGGAGGAAAGGAAGGGAAGAAACAGAACAGGGTACCACTGTAGAAACAGAAATGTATAGCAACACACTACAGAACCTGATAACAATGCTGATATCATACAGCAACAGGTGTTAAACAAAGCATCTTTTAAAAAAGTAGAATTTATTCTCCACCTCTCTCCTGTATTTGCAGAGCACTGAAAAAGACCTTTTAATTGGGCAGCTGATATCCATCCCTTCCTCCCTCCATCAATTAAAAGTGTATTTTCATTGTGTTAAGCATGAGATTAGAAGAGCCATCATCACCCCTATGACCTGGTCTTATTTTTTGTGCTTGCAATGAACTGCCGAAGACCGTCAGGAAACTACATACTGCCTTTAAATTCCTCTTGATGTTGTGGAGTCAAATTCTGGAAGAATCCAACTGCCTCCAAACAATTGCTCACCCTTGTTGGCTTATATTTTCCAAAATAGTGACAACAGCCACTAGATTTTAAAAGCAACCCATACAGGAACTGCAGGCAGCATAGAGCAGCAAGGACTAAATAATTTTTCTCCCTGTTTCAAGAGGATCCTAGACCAGTAGCCTCTACCCAGGGAAGAGCAAAAGCAGCCCACTGCACACACACTTGAGTCATTTAATTAACAATAGGAAAAAGTAGTAGTACCTAACTTAAAAAACTAAAAAAATTGAAAGCTTGTGTATAGATGAGTAAACACTTTAAATGCAACAGCCGTCAAAATCTTAGGTTTACTGATGATAGTACATTACTTAGCATTCCAGTTTACAAACGATGTTGCTAAAATTAAACTGAAGAAGCCAGTCACGTGGTACTTATTCCTGTAACTGTTATACGTAAGTTTAACTCCTCCGATTTCTAATGCAACAGTCACTAGAAGGAGTCTTAATGGTGTTCTATGCTAGTACTTTGGCATCTGATCATGCTCATTTCAATGAGCGTGCACGTTTTATGCTTTGGGGATTTTGGGGGTTGGTTTTTTTGTTTGTTTTGGTTGGGGTTTTGTGGGTTTTTTTGTTTGTTTGGGGTTTTTTTGTTTTGTTTTTTTGTTTTTTTGTTTTTTTTTTAAGGGGGAGTTGATGTCTTGTTTGGGGGTTTTTATGTTTTGTTTTTTAAAAAAACAAAAGTTTCTTCCTAGAGTGAATCCATAAGAAGACTTTCTTAATGGAGGTCAACTGACAAAAATTCAAATTATCATGAGATCTCTTCAAATACTGATCTAGATGTTGATAATGAATCCTTCCCTGGATTCTTTCTTTTCTTTATGGTTTAAGTGTGAATATTGATTCTGCAATTGCAAAACATGATATATATTGGTATGCCCCAATGTCTCCCAATCAGTACAGATGGTTTTGGTGTTTAGTCCAAGGTTATAAATATGAAAAAAATAGTATAGTTCCCTCAGGATAAATAAAGGAAAACTGACTATTTAATATTCTTTGAAAGCAAAAGTGAATGTACAAAACACAATACAACAACAGGGCATGACTGAGTTACAAAGCATTTCAGCAGTAAAAATAACAATCACTAAATCAAGAGATTTTTTGTGATTTACTACAATCTTTTAAATTAAAATGGAGCTTTAAAAAAAACTGATCATTGGTACCTGCTTCTCAAGGCTGCTAATACAACCAAAAAACCTATTTCTACTTCGCAGTCCAAGGTATTACTACTGCAAGCACTAAGCAAATCACTTTGACATAACAACTGGTATCAACACAGAAGAAAACTAACTACACTCTGTCCTCATATTTTTTCCACTACAAAAGGTGACTCTGGTCTTTCTCAGAGGACTTATTATAAATCTGCAAATACTACATAATAATATACTCGTGTAGACCTTGTGGGTTATGAAACTAAATTTTGCTGAAAAGACTTTATTTTCAAGGTCTAGTAATTGTTATCTTCAGATAAAAATGGAGATACAATTATGATCCACTACATTTGGCAGATGCAGTCATTTTTCCCTCTGTTCATTGGATTATGCCAAAAATTATACAGAAAAACTACACAGCATTATTCATGCAGGGAAAAAAAATACTGTAATCCCAAATAGCTATGCTTACCTGCTGACAAGCCATTGTAATCTGATTTCTGTTGAAAAGCTCAAATCACTGCAAATCACTACTACCAAAAACACTTTTACTGTGTTCACTAAACGCAAGTGTATATACACAATGAATTCAAAGGAGTTCTACACTGGAATATCTAAAGCACTACCAAGTTTCTTCTCTTTTTCTGCTCTTGCCAGCTGAGGCTAAAGTAGCATTTCACAATGTTTTTTTACTTCAATTACTAATTCAGATAGCTGGTATGGCTGCTCTTGCTAAGTTATCTAACACAGTAATCACTTTCAGAGTACTTTCATATCTCCTCTAAACTCCATTGGTCTCTAGCTCTTATTTCAGAATATATATATATATATTTATCCTAAATACAAAAGTTTCTCTGTCTTACTAATGTCTTAAGCATTATATGGACTGTTAACAGGATCTTAGATACCTACTTTGCTGAAAAAAACATGCTTTCTAACTAACTGTTTAGTCATGGCATCCCACTTTGCTGTATCATCTCCAGGTCTATAAGGGTTTCTAATATCACCAAATTGAAAAGAGTTTAAAAAAGCTCTATTTCAGTGTTTGACCTTGGAGGCATACATGAAGACTGGCATATATATTATTAGTACAACTTCAATCCTTTTTCCATGAACTGGCAGTTCCACCAAAAACGTTCCTCTTCTTTCTACTTAAATCAATACCACACAGAGTAAGAAAGACACATACAAATACTGGATTTCGTATTAGAAAGCTGTAATATCAGTACAAGACTGCTGCTAAAATGAACTATAATCTAGGAGTACCTCTGTGCTATTGCTATCATCTATTATTGTTCACCTGTTCACTGAGTGGCTAAAAGGAAGCCTGTTCCAAACCAGAGCCTTACACAGTTTCAAGCTATCTAGTTCATACTTTAGAACGTAAGAACACTTAAGGGAAAAAGTTAGTAACTCAAACTCCAGAATTATGATAATGCTGAAAAAGACAATGGTTTCTAGAGAAATACAGTAACACAGATAAGACTTTTCAGAAATATACATACTAAATGGTGGAATAATACACTGCAACCCTAGTTAGGAGTGCAATGTCTGAGCAGTCTCAATACATAGTAGACAAAGAATTATAGCAGAAAGAGTCTGCTATTTAAAGTTCTGCAGAATTTAAAGTAATCCCTCCCCCAGCTTAATAGCAAAAAGCACAGTTAAACTAGTAAGTCCAACAGTACCACTGACATCACCCATTTTATTACAAGCTGCTTTTAAGTTGGTAGTATTCCCCTTGTACGTTTAATGGATCAAGCGGAGCCCAGCCATTCAGCCTATGCTACAGTTCCAAGCAACCCAAGGTACTAGATTCTACCTTAATAGGAAACATGGGAGAAAAGGAGCACTGGGAAACCTAGATAAGCACAAAAAGTCTAATTTTATTTCCTTATAGAACTGCAAAAAAAAAAACCAACACAGAAAGCCCATCTCTTGGTTGTTTACATGACAATTTTCAAGGTCACTACAAAGTGCTGCAACTTGATAAACGAACGCCTCAGATATCAAGCACTCTTGAGGAGATAGTTTTGAGTTATTCTAAAAGAGAATTAAGTTATAATTCCATGCTGCAACTGGGGGAAGACAGACGGAACCTTAAAGCTGGTGGCATGCTAGAGAGCCAACAGACATCTGCCATTGAAAGATTTAAGTGTAATGCTGTAGGATACAGATAATGCCTTTAAGCAATGACTCTGGAACTGCATATTGCACAATTAAACATCCATAATGGGAGGAAGTTTAGCTTTCTATCAACAAATAATCAACTCAGGAATGGTACTAGCATTAGAATGACACAGTACTAAAACGAATAATTTTTTTTTAATATAATTTAAAAACACACCAAAAATAACATCAATGGAGAAGTGAGAATTAATCTGATTTTCAGGGGAAGAACGTACTCATTAGAAGCTCAGCCAGTCTCGCAACAGCAGCATCCAATGCATTTAAGAGGCTAACATATGGACAACTATATTTTAAAAAGTGAGATGCTCATTCCATGCTACTATGAAGTGGAGAGTACTCAGAAGAAGAATGCTGATGAAATGCTAGAGTACACCCACCACACTTCTCCATCACAATAAATTAGAATGTTCAAGTGTTTACCCCAAGCAAGATGAAATTCCCTTCAGAATATTTTATTGGTTAAACTCTCCTACTCAGACATCCAAGGCCTCTAAGCACAAAAAGACCACAAAAATACATCAAAGTAAAAAGAAGTTTTCAGCAGTACCACATTATTTCAGCTGAAACATAAATCAGATCTTAAACGTAGATCAGTCAAATGTGGGAAATTTCAATGCAGGGTGTTAGACATCAAATTTGCATTGCACTACTTATTTTAAGGGACAATCACCTTGTTATAAGCAAGTTTCGACTGAGAGGAGTTCCTTTGTTCTCGAGCTCCACATAGTCCACCATGATCCAGTTTTTAGGGAAATTATTTCTATCAAAGTGCAAAAAATAATCACTGTCTTTTCTTCCCTCTTCTGGCTTCTGATGAAGAGGTTTCCAGGGAAGCTTTAAACCACACACACTAAAAAAAAAATTATTTTTCAACTCAGAAAAATACAGTTCCTACTAATACACGCTGAGGAAAGTGATACTATGCCAAAAACAAGCTCCTGTTTATTGGCTCCATTGGTTCCTCCTTGGATATGCATGGGTTTGTTAACCTTTGAGAAATCATCTGCACTCTTCTTTTGGCTTCTTGCGAAGTATAATTGGTTAACTAATCCACACTGCACTGCAAACTATTGTATTTTTCCAAGAACCTGTGTTAACTACAGGAATACTTTCCATGTTTACTTTTGAGTGCTTCAAAATGAGATGACAATGACATTCCCTATTTATGAAAGGATTTTCTGGCTCTTCAAGATCAGTAACAATGGATGAAAATAAAATTCAGCACATGCTACACTCCACAGCTGCAGTACTTGCTCAGAGTAGCTGAAGAATACAGATGTTCTGCACAATTGGTGAAAACACCACAACTGAGCAAGACTAAAGCACTCTCAACCCAAGTGAGAGCTATATAGGTGCATGCACACGACATTCTTAGTATTATATCCAAGATAGCCCTGCTACCTATTGCCTTAAGAAGACAACCAAACGAAAAGTGATGTGAATGCCTCAGGACAGGTAGCATGCTCTTTAATCTCCCTATTCATTCTCTGATCTTTATTGAATCAGAAAAATTTCTTGGAAATCAGTAAGCAATACATCAATAATAGTGATTTATTTGCACGTGTTCCCAAGAAATGGGAAAGAAAACCCAAAGACACCAGTGCATTTTTCACAGGAGGCTGAGGTAGCAATCAACCAGAGCTCACATCTTCACACATTTTTAAGAACTTCCAAAACCAAGAGACAATTCAATCATTCAAAGTTAAGGTGACAAGAACAGCAATAAAAAAAAATACAATCAGGGACAATCAAGTGTGTGGAGAGGAATAAAGAGCCAAGACCACAGCAAAGAGATTGAGATGACTATCAGATAATGGCATGAGTCAGCTAGCATCTTGGCTCCATGAGTTGAGTCAATTTTTAACACTGCATTTGGCTTTAGCTAAACTTAATACAAAGCACAAGTTCTGCCCATGTGAGCAGTTTTTAAAAGTGATGTGCTGAAATAATCATACTGAGGTCTAAAAGACCAGTTCCTGCAATTATACTGGAACTCATTTTATGGAGAGGGTGGAGGGGTACTGAAGATTTTTCTGGTCCCCAAACAGATCAGAGAAATCCCTCGTTCAGTGTCTAAACAGAGAAGTCTGTTTAATTACATTAAATCCTATTAAACTGATCTTCCTTATAAAGGGCTAAAGTGACCAACTCCAAAAGGCTATAGAAGACATAATGAATTCAGACTTTAATTAGGACACACTGTTAGCTAACTATAATCTATTAATTAGCATTCTTAGTTTTTACAGCTCATTGCAATACCCTTTTACTTTTAAATTGCACCCTTCCTTTTTTGGACCAAAGTTATGCAATTCTACCAGTGTGGTAGTAATTATAGTGATTGCCTAGAGAACAGCAGCCTGGAAATATCTGTAAATGTTTAATTATGGGATAAAGGAAAGACAAGGAAAAAAAAAAAAAAACAAGTCAGATAGAGGAATCCCTGTTCTCCAGTCTATACGTATTTAGTAACTGCTTAATCTGTTCTAACCATATATTCATTGCATTTTTCTTGCAAGATTTCCACAGCATCCTCAAATGTGAAAACTGATTTCAGGAAAAATGTTATTACATTCCAAGATATCGTGTTCAGTATGAAAATAGAACTTAAAAATGAAAAGAATTTGAGAATTAAAATACTTCCTGCAGCTGAAATACAAAGAGCATCAGAAAGTTGAGTGAATAGTATTCCATGTATTCATTAAACTGCTACTATACCAGTATAACTAAAATTTTCATCGATTATTCCTTCTAAGGAAATCCTACTTTTGCAATAAAAATTATTTAATTTCTTCACTCCCAAGATGACATATGAAAATGAATACAGAATGTTGCACACATTAACAAATCACACGTTGTGATACTTGCCATTCGGTAAGAATACAGCTATACCACTACCTGACAAGTTCATTAGATTATTTCATACTAACTCATGAAAAGTGACTTACTTTCTTCAACTCAGTTATTTAAAAAGTAAAAAGAAAATTGCAGACAACTTCAGCGTAGCACATTATCACTAACCAAACGGAACCTACTATTTAAGACAGGTCACCTGAAAGTAGAGTATAACATGTCAAATACTACCAGCACTATTTTATTGCTCCAGCAGTTTCCCTCTCCCTTCCACCTTCTAAAGAAAATCTTTAAAAAAACGCTGCCTAAAATAGCAAGTCTACCTTAAGAGCTTCAAGAACATCATCACGCTTGTATTATGGAAACTATTTCATTAAACTTTATTGGATATTTACAAAACTCAATAGGGAAAGTAATTTTGTCATGGTGAAACTGACTTATATTTCAGGAAACTTATGGAGTTGGATGCTGGGCCTGTTTTCCATAAGAGTAAGTGAGGTTTCTTACGGGAAAGTCCAGAGAGATGCCTAACTCACTTTTGGTCAGAAACAACTAAACAGGAGGACACTATCTCAAAGACAAGTAGTTACTTCAGTATTAAGCTAGCAAGAAGGTCTAGGTGGGAAAATTTAAAAAGAGCCTTTAATAAGTAGAGCTGACTACAAAGAGACCTCAATTTTAATCAACTTCTCAGTTTTATTCTAATTTAGGGATGCTTTTAAGAGGGACAAGACAAAAGAACTAGACGCCCAAGAGTCTCTGTTCTTCTGCCTATTCTCCAGCCAGACCACTACAAAAATTCTGTAGGGTGCTTTATGATAGTTGCATAACAAGATATGCACAGTTTATGACAAAAGAATAGATGAGCAGGTTTAATAGTGTTACTTAAATGTAGCCAAGAATACAATTTATATCTGTTTGTGAAAACTGCAGGTTTGGAGGTTTTAACTGGAGCTCTAAAATAAGATCAGTGTAATGTGAACTTTGTTTTACTGGCAATCTGTCAACATTCAGGTGTATTTGGGGTCAGCAGTTAGTACATTCTGCATCTCAGAGAATGCTTCAAGAGGTAAGCACTATAGAAATATTAATTATGAACAGGATAAAATACTTCCAAAAGAAAACCGCATGGTTAGCATCAGTCCTAGGCAAAAAAAAACACGAAACACAAGGAGAAATCAGCACTCAAGAGGTGGCTTACAAGTCTGACAAGAAACATCTAAAAGGCTTGCAAGTTGAAAACAAATCTTATTCATACCAATTACCTGGGAAAAGCACCAATATAATTTAGCTGCTTAAATGTAACATGCAAGTCTAGTAAACTCACTTAATCATGCTACTGCACTAACAAAATAGTGACAAAAGATGACAAACCTGGTTTTCTTCTTGTAAAACCCTATATTGTTCCTTCCAAATGGTGATTTTTGAAGCTTCATCTTTCCTCAGAGCTCTCTCCTTTTTTAGCTCAGGACTCCAGAAGGTCTTGATGCTGTTCATGGAAGAACTCAGCTTGCTTTCTTTCACTTCCACATCCTTGCGAAGCAGATCGTTTTCCCTTAATACTTCTTTGAGTTGTGTCTGCAGATCCATTATTGTGTTATCCCTGGCCTGGCGCAGTGAGTGAGGCACAGTGGATGCCATACTCACTGGAGGGAGATGGTGCTCTCCAAATGCAATAGTATCACTGGCAACTCCACTACTGGCAATGTTAGGGCTGCTACCCATTGCAGTCATCCTAACACCGTAAGGCAGCCTCCCCCCAGATCGGCCCAAAGTCATGGTGCTTTTTGGGGTGTCTGCACCCACGTTCTCATGGTCACTTAGATACATAGGGCCGGACGTAGCATAGGCAGCATTTAAGGACTGAATATTTTCCATAGAAAGGGTTTTCCCACTGCCAGCCCCAGTACTACTCCCAGAACTGCCTCCTGTGCTATTGGTGCGACGATGGCCCAAGCGTGGTGACCGTGGCAGCCTTGGTGAACGCCCTGGACTCTGGTTGCTTGGCTCAACCTTACCAACTGACCGAGCACTTCCATACATGATTAAGCTGGTGGTGTGAGGCAATTAGATAGGCATAAATCAGGAATGAGAGAAATCCTGTTAAGTTCTTCAACACTTGTAAGTCAGCTTAAGGCCAATCACAACTTATAACAGATCCAGGTGTCCATCTCTGAAGTCACGTGCTCACAATGTTCAGGACCATACCTATATCAATAAGAATAACATATTAAAATCTGTATCAATAAAAATAACATATTAAATACCTAGTTTATCACCAAATATTTTGTCCCACATTAGAATAAAGTGTATTCTACTACCTTTACACTTTGCCAGCATCTTTTCAACTCCCACTCACAAAAAAGCAACCTTTTGTTTAAACCAATATTTAAACTCAAAAAGGAACTTCTATTCTTGCTTTTCTGTTGTTATATTATCACAGTAAAGAGAGAAAAAAAAGAACCCATCAGTTTTCAAGCCATAATTTTGTTGGTCATGGCCTGAACTCTACAAAAGTCATTTAACTTTTCCTATTTCTAACTGGCCCTAATTCTTTACCTGCTACCTTTCTGAATAAGAGATACAATCAAAATTTATAGCCCATTGAGTAGCAGCTTCTTTTTTTTTTTTTTTTTTTNTAACTTCAAGCACTGCTAGCTTCTGTAGGATACAGTTTCTAAACCCTGGTGCTGTGAAAATAATCCTGCAAATGGGAAGGTAGGATGGATGGAAATGATTCTGATCATGATCTTGACTGCCAGGTCCCCTTTAGTGTTGCCGTCAGCCCTCCTTCAAAGTCAGAAGTCAGAACCAAAACTAAGAAGAATCATGAATCATTACTGACTACAAAGATTAAGCAAGTATAGATACACGTCCGAAAGAAGAGCAATCACACAGCAATGGGACCAATGAGGTTAAGAGGAACAAAAGAATCACACCCACACTGAAAACTGGTCCCAGTCTCTTATTTTCTCTTGAACTGGGATTTAGTCCTAAACGTGACTTGAATCTTTGTTCGGGTTAAACAAAGATTTCAATCAAAATATACTTCTCATTAACCAGCTCAGATTAATTCCATTAAGAAATATCATTCCAACAGCAGGGACCTCTTAAAACACAGAACAGTACAACATCATCGTGTTGCAGTTCCTCCTCCCCTCTACTTTTTCTTTAAACATATAGACTGTGGTAGCATATGCAATAAAATTCCTTATTTTTGCACTCTAACATTATGCTGTTCTACAAGTGCTAGCAGGTAACTCTTTAGTATGGGGTACTGGGCTGAGAACACTGTTAGTAGAAAAGATCTAGTAGAGGAGCAAGCAACAGGGATGAAATCTACTCTTGTGACTGAACTGTAGAACTACTCTCACTATACAGTTCTCACTTTTTTATATATATTTTTTTTCCAGTGTAAAATATTTCAAGTCACTGTTGGGCTCAACTGAAAAAAATTGGAACACTGAAACATTCCTCATCTGACCTCTCCCCGTTAGATGAAAGAATACCAGATAGTGTCCAAAGAGCAGCAGCATCTTATATACCCCAACATCTTTCCTCTCACAACAGCTTTCATCTAGCCTCACCTTCTGCTCGGAGGTTGTGGTTTGAGAGATATTAGGAATCAATTTTTCCAAACCCTATGGCATGTTTGTGAGATAATAATTGGGCAAGCAGATGAAAGATTAGGCTCATAAGAGGAATACACTTACAAAAGAAATTGTAGAAATAGTAAAAGTGGGTAGAGGGGAAGAGACCAAAAAATAGTATTAAAAAAAATACTGGAAAAGGGTAGAAAGAAAAAAAGTAAAAGACAGATGAAGAAAAGATACATCATTTTTCCTTTCAGAAACAAGTTAGTATAGGAAAAGATACAACAAGAAACAGTTTAAAAATGTTTAGTTTAACCCTAAGTTTTAAATGGAAAACAAGATCAGGGCAAGCCAGCATTTTTTCATTTTCACACTATTTCATGGAAGATACGTACGTAATTTTACAAAGCTTATGAAAGCTGATACTGTATTGTGAGCAATCCCCAAGTGCTCACTCTCACTTTTTTTTTTTTTTTTAAAAAACAACCAAAGCTAGCAACAATATTGCTACGGAATATTTTAAACACATACATAAAGGAAAACAGGACAAGGCAAGATAGCCAGCAATATTAATAATTGAAGTTAGCTACCAAAACACCACCTACAGATTTTATTTTTTTCTTAATATAAGTTACAGATAAGACTTTTCTTCTATCTCAGCTACATATCCTTATGCAAAGCAGCACAGAAATATAAACTATGTAACAAAGTCTACAGTGTTTCACTGGAGTTGCTTCAATAAGTAAGACACTGTGCCCCAGATCTGGAAGAAAAACACTTCTTCCAAATAGAAAAGTTATTCCAGACTAATCTCACTGAGATAGCAAAATGCTAAATGCTGCTATGACATCAGCTGAGCCCTCGAGACAAGTCAGATATAATTTCTTAGACCACTAAATGAAGCACATTCAACTGAGAGCTTGTATTCACGAGGATTCTCTTGAAAATTAATCCAAATCACAGCACCTAATTCATTTGCTAGAAACTTACCACAGTAAATTAGTGCAAACACTCATTCACTTACCTGCTTTAAATGAGTTTAACTTGAAACAAAAGATTAGACATGTTTTATTCTGTGCATTTTAGTTAAAGCACTTCCCCCAAAAAAACATTAAGTTTAAATGTTGCTAGAAGTACATTACTGTTGCATGCCAAAGTATCACCTAGTAAAGTGTTTAACAACATCCAAGAAGCAGACAAAATATTTTGCATTATTTCTAACAAGTTAGTCACCCCCAGAATGGAAAAGTGTAATTTAAACTCACGGAGTTGCTTTCTCTTCGCTTTAGCTAACATGTTGTTAAACTATTAATCGCCTTTCAGAGAATGAAAGCAACTGATGTCCCTGACAGAAAAGTAGCTTCCCAGGCAGCTGAAAGGAGCTGGTACCACAGCAGGTGCTGTGCAGTGGTCATCTTCTAATACACCCAGCAGGTGGGTTAGCTTTCGTTCACCTTCAGTGGAAACACCAGTCCTATGCTTTGTTTCACAGGTAGGCACCATCCCCTCTGTTACTCCAGAAAAATGAGCTAATTCAAGCTATGAAAGCCAGCTGCTAGAATTAGCTGTCAATTAGGTTTACAGAAAGGATTCCCTGAGTGGACACACGTGAAACTCAGGTAGAACA